>CM029021.1:880473-1480473 GCA_016801055.1 Panax notoginseng | reverse complement strand
AAGGGGGATTGCTTCACAAAACCTTTCAACCAAACCTCAAACGAATGTAAAGGTAAAATGTCAACCAATTCTAAGTACCTGATAGACGACACCAAATGAACCAGTACCAACCACACGCTCTGCCATATAAGACATGGTCTGGACCAAGTAGATTGAAATTAACATCAATTTAATTTTAATCACAACATCAAATTAACAAGGAAATCACATCAAAGAAGGTACTTGAACATGCAAGAGGTTTTTATGAATCAGAAAGAATGTTAAAAGAAAGAATTTGCGGTGTTCATATTTATATTTCTAATAGATCTCAGATAAACTAAAACTTGATAAAATCTATCCCCTCCCCATTCTCAGAAGAAGGAAGTAGGAGCAGCCCATATAAATCCTAAACACTTCTCTTTCCTTATTCCTTTTTTTCTTTTTTTATTTTATGACCCTGGCCCAAAGTGCCTTGATGGAGATTTAACCCAATGACATGAGATATTGAGGTACATATCATGATGTTCACTACAACTAGAACAACTCCTAGGTTAAATCTTAAACACTAAAACAAGAGAATAACAAGCATGATGAAACCACTAAGAAACTATTCTATAAGGAGAGCATAAGCAATTCAATAACAATAAACTGGACTACTCAAATCACCTGCTTTTGTTGCCCATTTCGACCAGCAACTGTAGTCGCAATTATCTGACCTGTTTCTGTTCCGTTACCACTAACAACAGTGGCTTCAATACCCTGCATGATACAAAATAAAATCAGCTCTGACAGGCAGAAAAAGTTCTCGACCATTAGAAATTGAAGGACATAACAAATATAAAGATATGAAAGAACAGATCATTAAATTTCACCTTATCACCATGGTATTCAGATTTATTCTCTCTGATCTTCATTTCATGCATTTCCTTAGGAAGCTCATCATAGCCAGATTTCTCAGGTTTAACAACAGAAGATACATTGGATGTGCTTGTAGCAGTTTCCCAAGAGGCGGAATCCATATGCTGCTCTACTGTTGTGGTAGATTTCTCAATTGAATGAGATTCCCCAGAAAACCTTTGATCTACTTCTTGCTCAACCTTTACCCTCTTTAAGTTAGAATCTCCACCCTACAAGGGTTAGAGATATTTAAAAATAGAAAAAGAAAAAAAAAATAGACGCATAAACAAATGCATATATAGCGTTCCTTGCTAGCGACATTTACAGGATGGCCCGTATAGCATTTCCTTCGCCTCAATGAAATGTAGTAAGAAAGGCAAAAAACACCAAAACAAATACAAAAGAAAACAAAGCTAGAAAACGCCATAATTAAGCAAAAGTGTGTAGCAACATGTGAGCACATTGCCTTCTGTTCTCTAGGCATTATACAGGAAACCGGCAAGAGAACTAGAGAAGTTATAGAAAGTGCTCCGTATCTCATTCCAAAGACCTTTAGCATGAAAGCCAAAGGATCTTCTTCACTACAACTATAAGGATTTAATAACGTAGGTAACATCAGAGGCAGTAGCTGCTCCCTATTTCCGTATATTCACCCTATACTAGCAAATGTTTTCCCCTAAACAGATCCATCCATATTTATTTAAATAAAAAGCACTTCTACTAATAGTCAATGAACTTCTTAAGCATATTCTAGTTGTTTAGAGCATTCAGGCTACTTAATTAGTTTTAAGGGTATATGATGTAA
This sequence comes from Panax notoginseng, assembly GCA_016801055.1. NCBI lineage: Eukaryota > Viridiplantae > Streptophyta > Magnoliopsida > Apiales > Araliaceae > Panax > Panax notoginseng. The sequence goes on along the minus strand of CM029021.1, from coordinate 1,478,792 downwards.
GCAGGACGAAAATTTGAAATGAAACATAGGATGCACCTTAGAAAAGCATAATTTGCTTCTTCAATATTCTTTTGACATTATATTTTTAACTATATAAATATTTTAAATATATACTTAAATATACTTTTCACACGTCTTAAAATTCTTTCAACACTATAAATAACGCCGGAAGGAGAAAGTATAGTTTATGAACATTTTCTATCAAATGTTGTTTGCTAGTCTTCTTACCAAAACTCTTTCATCAAAATCAACTCCCTCTTACCAAAAAAAAAAGATTTACCAAATACTCGCCGTTTGGAAAATTTTAAAATATAACACACATTGCAGTTGAAATTTTCCAAAACTACATAATTTACAAAACATACACAAAAATCCATAAATCAATAACAAAAAATTCCCCAAAATGCATATAACTAAATCAAATTAATGAGCTCGTAGACTAATATAAACAATTAAATCATTACACAGCTAAAAACATAAAATGCTGCAGCAAGCTGATAATTTCCAAGCATTAACATAAATAAACAGAGATCACAAACTAGCCAAAAATTAAAAAAAAAATTCAAAAATACGAAGTAGACACAAAAAAATATAATTAATTGAACAAAAAGAAATCACACATTTCTGAAAAACATAACAATATTGTACATATAAGTGTCAATACGATAAAAAAAAAATAGAGAGAATTACAGGATCTGAAACGGAAGAGCGGCCAGATGCGATGCTCTTGAGGCGACGCATGACATTCATTATGCCTTCTTCTTTACCAAACAAGCAAAACCCTAATCTCTCTAAATTTTAAAAAATTGGGTTGAAGAAGAGAGAGAAAATGGTTGTGCTTTTCCCTTTCTCTCTCCCCTGCGTTCCAATGTGCGAAGTTTGACAAAATCCACCACCTCCAACCCCTCTCTATTACTACTTCCTCTCTCTACAAATCTCTCTCTCTCTCTCTATTTTCCATTCATATACTCATCCATTCATTTTCTCTCTCCTCTTGAGCCACCAAATGGCTTTTACGTCACAGATTTTCTCTGGTCAAACTTCAACTCAAAGCCAATCATTCCAACTCCCCAGTCAAACTTTTATTTACGACCGTTGATTGCTCACCATGGACATTTTTTACGGTGAGATTTTGTGTTTCCATCATAACGTAGATTTAAATGTCCCTCTCATGTATAGGGTTTTTTGGTCGGTGTATAATTAATTTTAGTGGTCAAAATAGAGTTACAAAGCAATGTCGAGTCTAGGAGATAATATCATATGTACTCATTTTTCTCGTCTTCTTGTGTCTTCTATTTAAATATTTAATATTTAATTTTTTATTTAATATTAATTAATTTTAAAATTAAATAAAAGGTCAAGTGTCAAAATTTAAATAGAGAATAGAAAAAATAGGAACAGAGAATCTGTTCTCCGAGTCGAGGCGAAATTAATCGGAGAGTACTATCTTCATATGAATTTTTATGAGGATAGTTATTATGAAGTTAATTTTAATCAATTGTGTAAGACCCCGAATTTTATGAAATAAAAATATTTAATTTTTCTTATAATTACAATTCAGTAAATGGTTAAATTGATAAAAAGTTAAAGTTATGGGTGAAATGTGAAAATTTTTCAAAATACACAAGTGGTTATAAAATAATCATTGTTGTCGGGGAATATTCGTTTGGTCGTGGAATATTCTTTCTGTCGGGGAATATTCGTACGACGGCGCAGCTATTTGTGGGCCCCATAACGAATAACTGTCGGGTGAAGAAAACGATAAATTTGAGTTTTTACAAATAACGGCGTAGTTGTTACCGTTAACACTGTTGGAATACCCGGTGGTTAAAATACAGTAATACGCGTTATTGCACAGTAGCACACGGTATTGCACAGTATTTTTAAAATTATTGATTCTTACGTAAGAAGGCACTACTCAATAATTGTTACAGTAATTACTGTTCAATATTTTATTTTATTGATTCAATAATTGCTACGTTGAAATTTTGTATTATTGTTGTTCAATAATTGTTGCTGCACAGTATTTTCCATTATCAGATCAATAATTCATATTATTTGAATAATATTATTAGATAACATTATTGGCAATGTCTAGAAAGTTATGTCTAAGGAGAGGTTTGGTCATCTAATTGCGCGCCAGTAAGGAGAAATCCTTATTGGAAAGCCCCCTCTTTCCTGGGAACGGCCTGGTTGTCATAAATGTGATTCTGTAATATTATTTGTGAATAATTAATTATTGATTCATATGATAAGGAAATATTTATTTTTGTGGATATAAATGAGGGATATATTTTTGTGGTTAAAAATGAAGAAGTTAATGTTGAGATTTTTATCAGTATTTTTGTCGGAATGGAGGTATTAAAAATCAGGGTTTTTGAGATATTTTGCGAGGGTTATAATTTTTAATCCGACCGTTGGATCGTGGTAATTTTTGGATATGTTATGCATATATAAGTTGAGTATATGTCCACAAATTTTGAACCGTTAAAAATGAACGTATGATTTGTTATGAATTTTACGATATGACTGGTTCAGAAATTGTTAAATTTTCGGAGTTTATCATTTTGATGGAAAATTCTAGAATTGGTGGGCCCCACTTGTGGTTGGTGAAGAAATGTGCTGAATTATATTTCAAATGTGGTAGGTGGGAATAGTAGCAGGTAAAGCCATCAGGTTGCAGGTCAAACCTACCAAAATTTTTCTATAAATAGAGGGCTAAGTTAGAATTGAAAATCACACCAGAAACATAAGCTTTATCTCTTTCTCTCTCTAGATTATTGAGTGTATTTTGTGAGTATTTAGATACTTTGTGAGTTTCTATTCATCAGTGCAAGTTTTCTTCAGTCTTATATCGATCAGAAGTACTGCTCTTTTGAGGTAAGGGATAGTAAGGGATAGTAAGAGATAGTAAGGGATTTTAAGGGTTGTTATGATCTTTAATTTCGTAATTTTTCTGACCTTCAAAAATTCTGGAAAAATTTGAAATGATATTCTGATGAGTTTTCTTGATTGTGTCCAAAAATGGTGATTTTTGGATGTATAGATTGAGAGTTATGAATTTTATGAGAAAAGAGTATTTTAAAAGTAATCGCTTATAATTCCTTGTGGTTAACTCCAAAATTGATGAAATTTTTATTGGGAGTACATGTATATGATAGAAGTATACTCTGTAAATTTCAGAATTTTTGGATAAAAGTATAATTTTTGATAAATGTCTAAATATTCGGCTATTTTGGCCATATGAAAAATAGTAAATGACTTTTAAAAATTCTGAGAAAAATATATGTTCACTATGGGACTATATCATGCTAAATCCCAGAAAAAAAATATTTTTAGAACTGATTTGGTATTTTTCATGAAAATGGTCTAGTTATGAGTAAATGAATTAAATATGTTTTGTGAAGAAAGAAAATTGGAAAATAGGATTTTATGGCTTGAGAATCCTATATGAGGTATATGCAGATTTTTGATGAGGGTTTTGGTTATTGATGATAAAATTGTAAGAGTTGGCATTTTATGATGATTAAATGCATTAATTAGTAAAGTGTAAACAATTAAAATAAATTGTTTATAAATTTAAGTAATGTTATTCTTTCAATATCATTATACCGAAATATTGGTATGAATTTTATTGTAGAATTTCTATCTTTTGTGTCGGGGTTACTATTCATGAGTTACGAATATTACTCTTGAGATTAAAATTATATGTTGATCATATTATTTTTATCATCATATATAACATTTTTATAACTCTGATGTTGAAATTCTCTTTCACTGGAGTGTAAAGATGGATAGATTATTGGTATGATCATGACTAGGGTTCTCTTTGGCCTGTAGTGCAAAGTTGAATTGTGACTGGTATGATCATGACCATTGAATTTATAATTGAATATCTTAAGCTTAAGTGCAAAGGTGAATTGATCAACATGGTTATAATTATTATTTATATAAATTCTGAAATGATTATATATTTCTTTGAGATATGAATATATTTGGCCTGTAGTGCAAATATGAATTGTTGATGAATATCTTTGGCATGTAGTGCAAAGATGGCCTGTTGATGAATATCTTTGGCCCGTAGTGCAAAGATGGATTTGTTAGTATGATTATAAACAGGAACTGTGATTTGGTATAACCATGATCTTTGATGTTTCAGGTAAAGACAGGTGATGAAAATATTCTTCGTCCTGGGTGCGAAGAAAAATTTATAGTCACAATTATGATTATGAGTTATTCATATGATTGTGGAAAGGAACTGTTGAGTGATGTTACATGGATAAAATATTGTTGGTGGATTTTTAACATGGAGAAGATAATAGACTTTATAGTCTATTTGACTCTTCTAATGGATTGCTCGTTCCGCTGCAACTATGGTTGAAATTTTTATCATTTACCATATGTTCTAAATCTCTGATTTATTGTTGATGAAGGCTATTGATAATTGATATTCTTTACTGAGCTAGTTGTGCTCACCCTTTTGCTTCACAATTCCTTTCAGGTAATAAGAGTGTAGCTGGGTCGAGCGGGGGTAACAAGGGAATAGAACGGTGGTCATCATTTAGTAGTTATATTTGGTGAAGAAAATAGGGTGAGGCGAACCCAACGTTGGAAGGGTGTTTTGTCACTATCATACAAGATGTCTAATACAACCTCGTGTCATCATAAGACAGGGTTGTGCTCATCCACTTGCTGAGTATATCTATGGGCACTACCTATATAATCTTGGTGTTTGTTTGAAGTATAATTCTCAATTAGAGACAGTGGAGATAATGATAAGTCAAGAGAAGACTCACCATTGGGAATAATATGATAGTAATCTTCTCGTTTTTCTTTGGGGTCTATTGGGTCAACCAAGGATAATTCTGTGGCCATATGATATCTATCATAACCTAGATGCGTGGCCTCCCATGTACGAAGGTTTTCTTGAGCACTTCCCAAAGATTCTAATTTTTAAAACAGTTTTTGACTATACCTTTATGTAAGGTGTTATTGTGAGGTGATGTCCGCGGTTGGAACATGAGTCACATTTGGTATATATATTTGTATCCAAACTCACAGCATATGTGTTGTTGTATTTTGCACGACAATTGTTGTAATAAAGTTGTAGTTGTTTTCTGTACCATGTATTTGGCGACTCAGAATAGGTTGGATGGAATGAACCTATTTTGGGGTTGTCACAAATTGATTAATACAGTGTCGACACGCATGCCGGGAGGTAATCTCTGTGCGTGTCAGCGCTGTATTAATTAATTGACCAATTTCTCATGAAGTTAATTCCATGGTAACCGAATCCGTTTTTAATATTACACATGTTCCTCTCACATGAAGGTGAGATCCACTTTCTTCTCATGCTAAAGAGGATTATGAAAAAATATCATAAACACATGTATAAATATCAGTTTCATTAAGTTTTCAACCTTCATTAAACTTGTTTCTAATCTAAAGGATACGGTTTTTAAACAAGTGTAAAACTTAAAATTTTAGTGTACGAACTCGACCTATTGAATAAATCAGTTGAACTCAAGTTCGAAACACGTTTAAATAAGCTGGAGTCTAATCGAGTTAAAATTGGACTAATTTAATTTTTTCGAGTTCAACTCATTTAACAAGATCTAGTCAAGTTGGAATTAGATATTTTCACATATTTTTTCTTTATACTAGAGTGAACGAGAATAAAATATGTGAAAATATCAAATACCCTTATAGAAATATAAATTTCTTAAAAATATGATGATGGTTATGCCTTGATGTATCATTTTAATATTTTTCTTCTTGTTTGAAAGCCCGCAAGTTTAGTAGTAGTATTAACCACCGTCAGCCCAAATTTGAATGTCAACAGCTCTATCCTTAACCCTGCATTCTACTTTACTTGTTTAGAAAGCATTCCCAAAATAAAATTTGCACGACACGTTTTGACATAACTATTCTTATTACATTCGTCTTCAATAATAAAATTTAATATTACTATCATTATTATATAATAGGGTTAAGTTCAGATGACCACCTGGAGTTTGGACGGTTTCCCACTTAATCATCTATAGTCAGTAAAGCTACATTTAAACACCCGACCTTTTGAGTTAAAGTGAAAACGTTACCTTTTCCGTCCAAATTAACCGTGCGTGCATGTCAGACGCCAAAAACGCGTGAAAAGGGACTTTAACGATTTAAAAAGACTGAAATACCCCTTCTTCTTCTCTCTTCAACCTTCAAATCCACTGTCTCCTCTCTCCTCGAGTCTACAGTCGGTGAGATCGTGCAGGAGCCATCGCCGAGAAGAAATCAGTCTGAGGATCGATACATTCGACGCGATTTCCTCCTGAAGCGATCTTATTCGTTCGGATTTGAACGGAATTTAGGATCGGAGAGATTGATGATGGAGCCGGCTACGACGTCGCCGTGGAGGTACCGGAGAGGAGGAGGTTTTTGGAGTAAACTACCGTCGCCGTTCAGTTCATTAACAAAGCATAGAGTATTCTCACTCAGATATTACAGAGGAATGAAATCGGAGTCTAGCGTGAGGTACGGAGGCGGCGGCGGATCTTCCCGGCGCAGCAAGACGTGGTGAAATTGAGGCTATGGTGAGCGAGATGATGTTGAATTGAGGCTATGGTGAGCGAAATTGAGGCCGTGGCAAGATGATGAGCGACTGATGTTGAATGCTATGGCTGGGATTTTTCATGGGTCTGATTTTTCATGCGGTGGCAATGTTGAATGCTATGAGCGACTGATGTTGGTTGTTATGGCTGGGAGATGCCATTAACAGAGCTCTTTTAGAATACAAAGAAGAGGTAACAAAGGGTTTATTCCCTGGTCCTGCCCACAGTCCTTACAAAATTAGTGGTGCTAATGTTGATGGTTTCTTGAGCGAGTTGCAAAAGTTAGGCTTAGACAAGGCAACAGCTGCAGCTGCTGAAGCCGCTGAGAAGATGGAGATGGCTAAATCATCTTGAGAGACAGGTAAATTACATGACTAGGGGAACCTATTGAGTAATTGCTTAAATGGCAAGAGCCAACTGGTCAAGCAGGTGTCCTTGTCATTGAGATTTCTTTCCCCTGGGCTTGGCCTTTGTAGTATTGGTCTTTTATCAGAATACAGGGTCAAATAAAGCTTTGCTACACCAGTTTTGAAGCGAGTATGAGCAATTGATTGTTGTAACTTATAAGATAGCATTGAGTGGTAAAGTTTATGTTCAAGAATAAGCTTTTCTTCTTAGTACTTTTTTCTTTCCTGTCAGCCATAGTTTTTAGCTTTAAATTGAGCCCAACATGAAATCGGTAATAAGCTTTTTTGTGATACTTATTTGTTTTGGTCATTAGCTTTTTGTGTTAGAACTTCTGGTTTTTGTGTTGAATTGTAAGTTTTGATTTATGTCAATTTATTATGGGTTTGTTCTACCTGAATGTTCTGAGGCTCAATTTGAAGAAAATTAAAACTTCTAGATATGAGTAATTTACATTGTGTATTTGGGTTAGAATGCTTTGGATGGTTTTGTGCTGGTGAAATTATTGGAAGGGGATTCACATTCACTGGTTACTATCCCTGAATAGCATCACTCTATTTTAAAGTGTTTCGGGGCATTCTCTTTTTAAGCTCTGTTTTAAATTATTGTACTCGTGCATATATTTTGAAGCTGAGGAACAATGTTTGGTTTCCTTAATAATACACATTTGGTAATTTCATTTCCATTTAGTGGAGTGTCTTTTATTTTTTCCTGCCCATTTTTTCTTTGGAACCGAGGAGTATCTATAATTTTCCTTGTCAAAAGTTGAATGAATTATAGGGACTTGCTAGGTGATCATCTTGAGAAATTTTGATTACTCTGCACTCATATAATATATGTATTTCTGGTCTTGATATTAATCTTACTGTAACTCTTTCTGGGATAATGAGGGTAATCATGAAGCAATAATATGAGCTCTTGTTTTTTGTTTGTTAGGAAAAACAGAGAGAGAGATGTTGTTTATGTTGTTGAACGTAGGAGGGTAATTAAGTCTTTATACAATTTAACTAACAGAGTTATAAAAGAAATCACTTTTTCACTTTAACTTAAAAGGTCGGGTGTTTAAATGTAGCTTTACTGACTATAGGTGGTTAAGTGGGAAACCGTCCAAACTCCAGGTGGTCATCTAAACTTAACCCTATATAATATAAGATCGTTATTAATTTTTTAAAAATTAATTTAAGATATTTTTAAAATTAAGATGGTATTTGATTGTATCTTAACATATAAGACTGTAAATGAATCAAATAGTTCGGCCTTGATTTGAAAAAATACGAGCAAGGCTTGAGTCTTCGTTGATAGCATGATTCAAATTACAAATTTGAGCATAAAAAATAGTTCAAATAAAAATATAAGTAGAATCTTAGTAAGGTTATATTCGACTCGTTTAAAATTTAAACTACTCAAATTTTCAATTGTGATTCAATACATACTTGATTGATATATATTCAATTAGATATTCGATGCATTTTCTTATAATATATACAAAATTAAATCAAATTAGGATAATTAAGTATTATTATTTTATTTTTAATTGTGATTTTATTCTTGTAAAGTGTAATAGTAAATATATTTTCTCATTTCTAAGTAAAATAAAAAATTCAATTTATAATTATATTTTTTATAAAGCTAATTATTATGTGGATACTCGAATTCGAGCTTCAATTTGAAGTTCGTCAGTAGTTTGAATATAATTCGATCCGAGTCGGATCGAATTCGAGTAATAAATATTCGAGTCGGTCAAAATCTGAGTATACATTTTCAAATACAATTCAAGTATGAATTTAATGTTTCGAGACGAATTCGAACAGCTCTCTATTCGTTTCGAGACGACTCGTTTACACTCTTATTAACAATTTACCTCTTAATGTATCTTAACATCCCACATATTTGTATTAAGAGGTCATCTGAATAGTTAAGATATAAATACGAGTCTAAATTATTTAGAGTATTTCCTAATACAAAGATGCGAGCTGTTAAGATTCATTAAGAGATAGACAGTTAAGATGCAATCAAACATTATAATTTTATTCATTTTTCAAATAATACATAAGTGAATATTGTAAACTATCTAAAAAAAAATAGTACTAATAATAAGCAGTTTTTTTTTGTAGTGTTTGGAAAGGGTAAATTCCCCTCTTATAAAACAAAACAAAATGTGACATATTGTTTCAATAATGTTCATTATTCCTTTGAATATAATTCTCAAATTCAACTCCCATTTTGGTAATATACAATAACATCCCACTTAGAGTAAAAATTAGAAGCCCAAAGACAAGCCCGTTAATGTAGACAAACACATGATAGAGGGCCAATAGCCACTAGGCCCTGTATGAACATAATTATTATACGTGAGGTAGAAAAATTACCTGGTATAGAAATTGGCCACAAATTGATTTTAAACTTGTCGAAATAAATACAGACGAATGGGCCGAACTCTTGATCATACAAAGTTGATTCCTCAAAGTTTATTTTTGTAGGCCACTAAAATTTATTAAGTAGCCCAATAATTATATATTCTAGGGTTCTTTATAGAAATATACAATAATTAAAAAGTAATAACATCATTAGTGCATCAACAAAATAATTATAAAAAGAGTGTAATTAGGACCTATATTACAAAAATAGTACAATTCACATTAATAAGAAAACCTAAAATCAAGGAGAAATAACTGCCATAATTAATAATTCAAATTCAAATATTTGGGATCTAACAACAAAAATAAATTCAAATTCAAAATAATAATTCAAATTCGAATATTTAAATTTAAATTTTCATCTCCCTTTCCATATTTTCTCTTTCCTTTGTAACTAAGAAATTCAATCTAGCTCATTCATGGTGTATGTGTAGCAGATCTGAATCTGCATCTTTCATTCTCTAAAATAACTTTAGATTTCTCTCCAATACTTGATTTGCGTACTGATATATGAAAGACTTTTTCACATTCTGCAACCAATGTAACAGAATTAGTAACTATTCGCAATCACCGTATGCTAAATAGCCAGACAAAACACAAACAACCAAAACAAAACAAATAGAAGAAGAAGTCGGAGTTACCAAACCAGCAAGAACAGGTCCAAAACGAATTCGGAGTAGCCGAACAAAGAGGAAATCACGAACAATTTTTTTTTTATGAATATTCGGTTACCCACAAAAACTAAAATGGTTACCTTTGTATGAAGGTTTGGCTACCAACTGCACCATATTCAAAATAATTTTTTTTTAAAAGTTTATTTAAAAGTAACTAACAGCTAGATAAATAGAAACTTAGACATGACATTTCGGATACCATCTACACGTAACATTTGGAAACTGTTCTTAATTTTTTTTTATTATTAATTGGTAACCCAATAAAACTGAATTTATTACTTTTTTATGAAGGTTTGGCTACCAACTTATGAATAACATTTTAAAAATAAAATTATTATGAATATGGTGCAGTTGATAGTCAAACATTCGTACAAATGTAATAATTTTAATTTTTGTGGGTAACAAAATATTCTTAAAAAATAAATTGCAAAGCCATAAATTGCAATAGAAAACATAACATGACAAGCCCTTATGCGTGGCCCATCTTGGATAAATGTTTTAGGTGTGGACAACCTGGGCACAACTCTAATCAATGTTCTAAAAGAGGCGGCATGAATTCGATGGAGGCAGAGAATAAAGAATGTGAACTGCAAGAAGATGAACAATGAGAAACTTCTCATGGTATGACAATGTTGGAGTGACATAAGGTGATGATGGCGATAGGCTTTCTCTTGTTGTGAGAAAGATACTTATGGCCCCGAAACAGGATGAGTACCCTCAAAGGAATAATATCTTCAAAACCCGATGCACTGTTCATGGGAAGGTATGTGATTCAATTATTGATAGTGGCAACACTGAAAATATTATGTATAGGTTAACGGTTAACAAGTTGGGACTGTCTAGGTTAATGGTGGAGGAGAGTGTTAATGGTGGAGGAGGGCGAATGAGAAGACTGACAAGGGTGGAGAAGACGTGATTTTTATTAAGGAAAGAGAAGGTGTGCTATATAATTTACTTATTAATTACTTAATTTAATTAGTAAATCAATACTAATCCCCTAAATTAAGGAATCCTAATTGCATACTAATTCCCTAAATTAAGGAATCCTAATTGCACTAATATTATAAATAAATATAAAAGTGTATTAATTGTGTAAATATTTTATGAGTGCACTATTGTTGAAATTATTTTTTTAAAATGTAATAGAATATGTAATTGTCCCTATATTCTAAAGGTAATGATATATCTCCCGATTTTATGTATCGACTTTTGGATAAATATAAGTGGTAATTTTTTTAATTATTGATCAATCTTTTCAAATTTTATATATTGATGTAAGTTGCAATTTTAATGGGGGTAAAATTGAACTCTTCTATGTGGACATAAAAATTGGACACGCGTGTTTTATAATTTTATCTATTTGTATTTTGACACCTCAGTTCCCTCACCACGTCTCGTCTCATCTCATCTTGAACTCCTTGTGTTCGTTGCGGCAACGAAGGCAGTGGTGTTGTCAAATATATGGGACTTTGATATGGTAACTGGCAGCGTAGACAGTAAGCTTGTGGTGGCTAGGCTGGTTGCTGGTTTGTAATTTTGCAGCGGTTAAGTTGCTGGTTTGTGGCAGGTTCTGAGGGGGATGCTGTCAAAACTATTGTGAGGCAATTTGTGGCGTTGCAAGGAAATTGATGACGGGTTTTGCGAGTGAAATGCTGTCAGAATTTTGTGGGACTAATTGCTACCGGAGAAAAAGCACCTAGAGAGGGGCTCTAAGCCATATGGTATGGGCAATTGGTGGACTGCTGTCAAAGACGAACTTTTGATGGGAAAAAATTTACATGATACAGAGTTTTGGGAAATCCGATTGTTGTTGATTGGGAAGCATTTAAGTATTGGGAGGTTAGAATACAAATATGTGAAATTATAAAATATTTGTGTTTAATTTTTATGTCCACGTAGAATTTTTCGGTAAATTATTTTGACAATACATGGCAACTCATGGTTGAACTTAAGAGGGAGAGTTTCTTTTGGATTGATGCAAAAATATTTGTATTAAACTAAAATATGCTTAAATATATCAATTTAATATAAATAAGTACAAATATTTTAATATGCAAAATAATTGCAAACAAACGAGTCATTAACTTAAAAATAATGCTAAAATAAACAAGTCAAACAATTTAATGTCAAATGAAGCCTGTATATATATGAAGAGCCATTAGATTTTACATGTAGAGTTGCTCAACCTTGATAGTAACATAAGCCAGGTCGTAGCTAAACTTTTGAAAATTAAGAAGGGCAGCATCAGTCAATTAATTAAACCCCATCCGTTTCTGGTTCTGCTTCTGCTTCTGGTTCAGTTTGAGTTTGTCTTAAGTCTTGATATGGAAGAGAATGTGAATAAAGTGACCAACTAAATTTCAACCATTCATATTATATAATACACTTGTCATCATCATCAATCCATCATATATATATATATACACACACACATTTGTTCATTTTCTCTCTATTATTACATGTTATATAGGACCCTGTGTGTCAGGGGCGGATCGGACCCATGTATTCTCAGCAGGAGCGGATTTTTTTGAGTTAGAGTTTGAAAATTTAAATATATTATATACTATGTTTAATTTTTTTTTAGAGTAATAGTAGTTTAAGTTTTTTTTTGTCTCTCTAAATTTAAATTTTTTTATAAATTTATCCTTTTAAGTTTATTAAATTTTATTTTTTTTCTCTCATTATACCTATAAAAAAGAAGAAGTTAAGCATAGACACTGACCCATTTGCCCTCCAAGTAGTGCTGTGTGCACAGTAGACTGGGATACTAGATGATAAAAAAATTTAATAGTATCATCCGAGAAAGTTGGCATTGAATAATATATAGTGTCCTACCCACCATAAGTCCACCGCATGAATTGTTGTTTTCGTAATTTTCTCTCCATCCTCTAATATTTTAATCAACCATAATATAGTTCTCAACTTTTCTTTATATGGACGATATGTATATATATAGTTGTGTAATATGTAATTATATTATGGTGACAATTTTTTTAGGTTATAGCGACGGTTCCACCGTAGTCATAGACCAGAATATCTATGGCGACAGTTGAACTGTCGTCGTAGTCCAAAAAAACTGTCGCTATAGACGACTGTGTACTACATAACTATGCATATATATTTTTCCATATATATATATAGGAGTTGCTGTGGAGCAACCCCTTTTTTGGCCCGTTGAAATTTCGGTCGGAGAAAAAAAAAATTCACCAAAAAAGGGGTTGCTCCACAGCAACCGGTTGCTGTGGATAGAATCCCATATATATATATATATATATATATATATATATATATATATATATTATGTTACATATATATATTTCAATCAACGTACATATTTCTCAACAAGCATAATTATATATAAAGTAATATAATCAACCTCTTTTCGTGCCTTTTTTGTTATTATCATGACTTGTTAAATTTCATTTTCTTAGAATTTGGACAAATACTCACTTTATAGTGAGTAAGATCGAGCCCACTCATTGGTTGCGAAAAAGTCATGTGTTCATAATGATAAGACAAAAATTAACACATTCAATAACAAGTACAAGCTCGTTGTGAGAGTACATTAATTCATAATTATTAAAGGGATGAATGGAGTTAAGCTGGGGATATATTAGTTGAAACCCAACCCAACTTATGGCAATATGATTCAATTTTGATTGTATAGGGCATCAATTCCTTCAAGTTTGATTTTCAAGTGTTCAAATCTAATGATAAATTCAGCTGTTAAATATTAATTGAGGACGGACTGGACGGTTTGATATATGTAATGATTTTTATTTAAAATGACTAGCTAAATGCTCTAAAAATGCGTTGTGCCGGTTGCTATTTTTTTACTATTACGAGAAATCAGCTCAACCATACACCATTTCGTGACTCAAAAATGTGCAAATTATATTGTGTGCATGATGATGAAATTTTAAATATTCGCAATCACCTAGTTTCTCCAATAAACTCTATATTCTTAACTTTGAATGTACAACAGGTCTGGTCTGGCTTAAGCCTGTCAACTCTTAGAGCATTCACAATAGTTTCTCTATATTCTTAACTTTGAAGAATATATCAACAAATCATTATCTAATAATTTCTTTATCCTTATTTAACTCCTTATTTTAAGACTCAAGGCAAGGTCAGATAAGACTTTTTTGCAGGTCAAGTAAGATCATATTTCTGTTTTAAAATAACGATTTTTTCAAGCCTTTCAGGTCGAACTTAACCAGTTCAGAACTCGACCAGGCCAACCCCAAAGGTCAGGTCGCGGACCTTTTGTGCATCTCTTCCCACAAGACTAAAAAAACTTTTAAATTCTATATCATGTGGTTCTCATGGGAAGAGAATGAGGATTGACACATCTATGGATTGACATTAACTTTGACATTGTGGTGTTTTGGATGGAATCAAGTGGCATGTGATGGCTTTTTCTTGATTATTGATATTTACATGAATAATAGGCAACACTTATATTTATGTGAGAAAAATTCATATAAAAATATAAAGTCTTTCATTTCTTTTTTATTTGGGTGGGAAGGGTTTATAATAGTGTGTAGACTATGTCAATAATTCAATATGAGGGAGATAGTTTGAAAGACTTGTCAATGGGTCCAAATACAATTTCGGGCCCAATAGCCTTGACCTCTTACGGATAGCATTTCGTTTTCTTGACTTTCTTGCCTCCCTTTTCACCAACTAGTTCGCTCACGTGTATCAAAATCTATCGCAAAGAGGGAGAGAGAAAAAAATATGCAAGAGGTTTGCTCTGTCCCCATTGTGTTCTCTCATTTAAATTTTGATACCTAATTTCTTATTTAATATTAATTAATTTTAAAATTAAATAAAAGATCAGGTATCAAAATTTAAATGAAAGGACAAAAGAGGACAAAAAAAAATAAGGACAAAAGATCTGCTCTCGTTAACAACTTAGAAGAGAAAAAAACATATCAAAAAAATAAAGTCTTGGGATCAAGTCCCTAGTGAATTGCACATGAATCCTTACTATTGGTGTCAGGTCCGTTCTTGAGATTTTGGTGACCCTATAAAAAATGAAAACGAAACCCTTTTCGAAACGTTGCGTTCACTCAAAAAAAGATAAAAATAAATAAATAAAAAGTACAAACTGTATTCAAAAAAGTGTATTTTCGAAACTTAAAACATAAAAATTCGAGTACAACAAAATATATGAGAATACATTCATTGAAAGGTACCTCTTCTAGTATTCCTAGAAAAAATCATATATATATATATATATATATATATATATATATATATATATAAATTTGGGGCCTATCGGAAGCTCAGGGCGATCGACCCTCCCGTCTGTGCTCAAAAACGATCATGATTAGTGATAATTAAATGATTTTATTTTTCTTCTTTTCTTTAAAAAATAAATATTTGAATTTATAAAATTATATGTATAAAAGTATTTGTTCCGAGGAAGAATCCTATAATTTTGATTTTTTTAATTTGAAAAAGTGTGAATTTTTAAGAACGAAAATCTTATGATACGTTTGGAATCACTTTTGCCCACCAAATAGCTAAAAATTGATTTTTGCATAACCTACATTATTACAATTATAGGGCCTTGTCAACGAGTATGAGGTAAATTCTAATAATTGGGTGGGGGTGGGGGTGGGGGTGGGGGTCGGGGGGAGGGGGGCGTCCGGTTAGCTTAACGACCGGTACGTTCGGTGCACCTTTTTTTTTTTACCACAATTATGAGAATAAAAAAAAAATAGAGTAAGTTTGAACAAAAAATTATAAAAGGAAGTACATTTTTTATTGAAAAAACACTGTAAACTGTTTATAGTGTTTTTTCAATAAAAAATATACTTCCTTTTACAATTTTTTGTTTAAATTTGCTCTATTATTTTTTTTTTCCTCATAATTGTGGTTTAAAAAAAAATTAACACAGTACACCGGACGTTAGTCCGGTACATTTGTACCGAACGCCCCCCCAACCCAAATTCTAATGTATTATTGTTGAGAAATAGACTCGAACGTGTTGGACAGTAAAAAAGAAACTTTTACTACCAGACTATATCACCTTTGTTTATTTAGTTAACACATTACTCCTTCTGTTCTTAAAAGATTGTCGTTTAAAGCATACAGAATAAGGAATATAATTAATACCTAGCGAAAAGACTATATTACCCTTATTAATTGTCTCAACCAATTATTTTCTTTCCAATATTTCTTATTCAATTCAACCAATTATTTCTTATTCAACCAATTACTACTTGGATTATAGCATTGAATTGAATAAGAATCATTGGGAAAGGAAGAAAGCTTTAAATAGGAGAAATATTTAAATATGGGTAAAGTAGGGAAAAAATAGCTAATGTGTATTGATAAACTCAAAACGACAATCTTTTTGAAACAAAAATTACTTACTAAAACGATAATTTTTTAAAAACGGAGGAAGTACTATCCTGATGAGATTATTCTTAGTTACTAGACCATTAATCTTATAGTGAAACTCCATTTGAATAAATTTAATATTGAACTAGATTCCATATGAAAGGAGGAATTCTAATCTAAATGAAAAGATAACCCCGCAATTTAGAAGAGGATGGTTCTATTTTTGAATGGATCTTGTCCGCTTGATTTGACTAACTTAATGTGAAAGAAAACGGATTCGGTTATCATAAACTTAACTTCATGATAGTTAGTCAATTGATCAATACAGTGCTGACATGTAGAGATAGATTACTTCCTGACCTGCGTGTCGACACTGTATTAGGCAATTGACCAAAGCTAACTTCATGCTAACCACTCTTAAAGAAAACATTTTGAAAATATTACCATATTTTCAAATATTTGACACGCATGACCATTAAAATATTTTGGCTTGAAGAATCTAGAGTCAATAGATTGAACTAGATATAACCAGTCCATATTCCATGGCATTGAAAATAACTTCTCAAGTTGAGGATTTTGCTGACTTTTTATAAATAATTTTCTACACATTCATATTCATCATTTAATGGATTTGCTTACACTGTAAATGTGTAATGCTTCCATACTTGCACGCAGATTAATTCTTGGACCACTACTACACACACAATGCATATGGATTCCACAAGAGTATGACAAGCAAGAGATTAGCATGAACAAGCTACTCGAGCTCGGCTACATATTTCTTGTTCCAATTTATTTGTCGTTTATAATTTTCTAGCCTACTAAATTATTTACTTTCCTATATCACCCTTAACTTCTTTCATTGTTCCAAGAAATTTTCTCCTATGTACTAGTAGTTTTTAACTTCTCATAAAGACGTACTGATGAAATTTCAATCAAATTTTAATTATTAAATTAATGATAATATATCTTTCTAAAAAAAATAAAAAGAATTTATGCAAAATTATGGGTTAAGATATGTGGCCAGCCTGTGGGTGTCCTGCCTTCCGGCAGAATCTGCAAAACCCAAATAATTACCGACTGCACCTCCTCACCCTCTTACAATAACAGGCCCCGCCCACCACCCAACCACCCAACCTCCAAAATATTCAATCTCCATTATGTATCACCATCGTGATTCGTCCCAAACCTCCTATATGATCTATGTATGGCATGTACGTACATTATTATTGTATTTGTAATTCTGTATATGTGCACGTTTAGAGGGGGTGAATAGGTATTTAAGTTAAAAATAATATAAAAAAAATGATTTTTCTGCAACAAGTTTAAATCGAACAAGTATGTCTGTCTACTTTGATGTTTGCTTTAGTTATTTTATTCGTAAATCACAATTGAACAGGATACTCAGTCTGAATTAGTATATTTTCAAGCAGCGAACAGAACAAAATATGCAAAAGCGTGTAAAATGCAGAATAGAAACTTAAATGAGCAAACCACACAAATTAGCAAATCATAGATATCAAGATTTTTACGTGGTTTAGCCTTTATTTTCTAATCCAGTGGCCTAATCCACGTCCAATATCAATTAGTATTAGAGACTCATTTTATTAAATAAATTGTTCAAACAAAATATAAGTACTCCATGTTCAAAGAAGCTTTTCTATGAGCTAGAAACTACTTCTCCCTTCACATCTGCAACCTTTCAAGTTTCCTTTGAACAGATCATATCCATTGTTGGATCGATCAAGCCAAACAAGACTTGAATTCAGATTTTAATAAAAAGAATATGATTACAATGAACTATGATTTTCCAACCAAAAAATATTAAGAACAAAACACAAATAAATGCTAGAAATTTTCGTTGAGAACTTCTTAAAATCAGAATATGTATAGCTTGTAAAGTTAATTATGCTTAATTCATGGGGAAGATATTAGCAAAAGGATATGACAAGAAAGGAATGATCAAAGTGAAATAGTCCCAATCAAATCATATCTTCAGTTTCCTAAATAATAACAATTTAGCTCATGCTAATTTTTTTTAAAAATAAGTTTTCCAGCAATTAAATAATACCATATTTTCCTAAATGAGTCCCAGTGAACCAGTAGCACCACTATAACACTTGAACCAGTGTTGGTCCTCCACAAAATCTCTTCACCATATATAAATAGTTCTTCCCTGCTAAAAAATTCACTCCATGCAAAATATAATATTTCCATGCAAATCATATTATTTTCATGCACATAATATTATTTCCATACAAAGCATATTTATTATTTCCATGCAACATAATAACTCCATACAAAATATATTATCATCATTAAAACATAAACTCATAAACCAACAGTATTCTATTCTTTTAACATCTAAATTATACCATGCAAGTTTACAAGTTCAAGTTTACCTGACGGTCAAAATTCAGTAAGCACACTTTAGGTAAATTTTCTCTAAGTTTTCTTCTACCCTATGTAAATGATAACACCCTCCAAATTATTTGGTTAGTTTATTAAAAAAAATTTACTCACTTTTTAGGAAAAACCATTTCCAAAATAAAACCTCTATTTAATTTCAAAAATCCTATTATATATTGCAAAAAAATTTAACCAAAATATAATTACGACGTATCAACATGCGTGAAATATGATTGATCGCAATTCACACTCGTAAAATATTTTCGGACATGTATATCATTTTTCTCAACTTCAAACACTAAATATTACTACAAAACAACAATGCATGTGCTGAGACATTAATTCAATTATCAATCAACTTACAAACAAACAAAACATTATCACATATAATGGCAAAAACTCACCCACTACAAAAGACAGAAATCCATAAGCTAAATGCTTTTCTTAGCTAATTGAATTGAGCCAACTCACCGGGTTAAACCTGAGTCAATACCCGAACCACCACCCTTGCATTGTGTTAAGAATTATTGACTCGAGTTGACTCGTTCTCTAGTCTCATCGATTCTTACCGCCTCACAAGGATTATCAAAAGCACGGTTCGTTCTTGACTCCTACCCCTACCCCTAATAAGCCTAATTAACACCGTATCCAAACACGCCCCTTAGGCAGGGGACGTGACCATCACGTGATAAAAGTCAGCTCTCGCACTGAAGAGCGGCTTTGATCTTCTGAACCGTGCACGAGATTAGATTGTTGACCGTCTCCACCGACTCTACAGTGAGCTTGGCTGTGGGCAAACTATTCACCAGGATCTGAAAGGCCACAGTCAGGAGGGACCCACCGACTCTATGGGCCGGGTTCCCGTTACTAGGCCCACGAGAATCCGGCCCATCCGGCACTATAGCAAAACCCGAGGGAAGGAGCGCCACGTAAGCGGAATCTCCACCGTTCATCACCACGTGCATGGCAGGAATGTCAACGGGCGCGTACACCACAAGCGATCCCGCCGCGTCAATGCATGTCTCCTGCAGTATCAGCATACTGCTCTGGTTCGCGTTCATTGCCTGCCAGCCAAATTAAACCACAACAAGTAAACCCTTCAGATTATCAATATCTACAATAATGCCACTCTACAAGGTCAACAACTTTCAAGGAAAAAAAATTCCCCGAAACGGTGTCGTCAAGGACTGACCCATAAAGGTCCTTCTGTGTCCTTGTGTTTTGACTTGTATTTTGTGATATTATTTTGAAGCTAAATCAAGGTAAAATAAAAGGCATCGGTAGATCTGAAATGGACTGACCACTCATATACTTCCAAATTCCAACTTTGCCCTTTTGATATATACATATACATATAAATATATATATATATATATATAGAGAGAGAGAGAGAGAGGAGAGAGAAAATACACTAGCACGGAGGAGAGAAACACAATTGCCATGATCTTGGCCTTTGGCAATATGGGCCATTTCTTGCATAGGTCCTCCGTTGGAAAGTATGTCCCACTCGCTTCTTAGTCGTTCATCACGTAGAAAATCAAATAGTCTTTGAGGGGATACCGGCAGCCAAACTGAAGTGGCAGCGCTCAAAACAATCCCCGGCGGCTCACCGGGATCGTCTACGCTCTTTCGTGTCATAACCCGAACATCTTCGTCCACATTGCCAGCACAAAGCTTGTTCCACTTGTGCACCGTCGAGGCACAGACCCCAGCACAAAAATTATCTGTCATTCGCTGAGCTAGCTTCAGCATGCTTCGCCGCCCACCAGCGGTAATTGCTGTGAATTAAATGATTTCCAATTCATTACACACAGGAATCAGAAAGTAGTCACATGAATGAAGTGATATATTGTTCATAAAGGATCAGGAATCAAATGGGGGGTTGTTCACATTAATCACTTGAACAAGAAAATAATAATGAGAGAGAAATCGTGTGTGTGTGTGTATATATATATATATATGATATTTTAGTACCAGTGTGATCCCGTGCTGAAACGGTGGAAGACATTAGTATGGCTAGGCACTCGCATTGGCGTTGGAGGGTTGCTATCCATCTTTGGGCACCGAAGCCCATTCCAGCACTGATTAATTGCCGGTAGAGCTGGTGAACTAAATTTTCATCGTATTCTGCATGTTCTACCCATGTAACCTGCAGCATATATATTGATCTTCATATATATAAATACTTTTAAAACTAGCACCTACCTAATCTACCACCGGTAATAAAGGTATGCATCTCCAACCTAAAGCATCCCATAAAATTTAGAACATAAACTACTCGCTCTTCCAGAAAAAGAGTCCGTTTTGTAAAATTTGTAAAATTTAAGGATGTATTATTTCCAAATTTATCCCTCAATAAAATGGGTGTTCAGTTTAATAGCTGTGGCATGTTTGTGGACTGTTGTTAAAAATTTAAAAAGACTTATTTTAAATTGTCATCAATAAAAAGAGGATTTTTTAATTTTTATTTTAAACACAGGGAGTTGATGCATATGAATGTGGAGAAAACAATTTCTATTTAAGGAATTGTTATTTGTCTAAATGCTTCCAAAAAAAAAAGGAAAAAGGAACCATTAATTTCTTAGAAATCTAAAATTGTGGGAAAATAAATAAAATGTGGAATAAAAAATGTTCACATTACAGAACAAGACAAATCTTGGAAACGGTCCAAGATTGGGCTCAATGAGAGACATGAAATATCCTAGAACCCTAGAGGAATAAAAAATTTGGCACAACACAAGTTCTGCATGATTTGAAGGAGCAAGGTGGACTGTAGAGGGTGGCCATATACATGTGTACTGGTGCCTACCCATAAGCTAAAAAACTCATGTGACAACAAAAAAGTGGCAGTCCCCAGTTTGACTATAAGGTCTAAATTGAGTAGAAAAAAACAAACACATCATAAGGCTGGAACAAGGTAATGCACAGTTTTTGGATTTTAATATTACCTAATACCACTGACCGAGACATATCGCATCAAAGATTGGAATAGAAACATCATCTACGTGATTTATTAAACCCAATTTTGAAGATTACTATGCAATTTACTTCAAAATGATGAGAAGTTAATGTGTCCCAAGGTGCAGAAATATGAGCAATAGAGACTTCTATTCATATCTTATATTGGGAATGCGTTACGGTACTATTAAAATAACACTAATCTGATTTTAAACAAACCCATTATCAAAAGATTGATTTTTTATGAAATAAGTGGGATCAAAGGAAGCATCTACGTTCATATAATAATATTTAAGAAGGTTCAGATTCGATATCAAAAAATCTTAATTTATTGGACTTTCCCGAAAGTATTGTGATTTTGTGTGTAATTACCAGACAAACAAAATTCTTGAATGCATGAACGCAAGGGCTTGACTGTGACTATTTGCTTATATTAAATGTCTCAACTAAGTTCCAAGGTTGCAGCCACTTCAACAAACTCATTAAAGACTAAAGGGGAAGAATACCAACTTTAGCAAAACTTAATAAATGTATAGTAAGCAAATTTGTAGCTATCTATATGTCAATAAGAGGAAATTAATTACCTTTGAGTATCCATTAGGCATATCCTGCACTACGCAGCCTGAAGGTTGCCTCCTGCAGCTAAGAAATGAAGGTGCACCGGGACCTTCTCGGATGGAATCAATAGACACATCGACTACAGCCCACACCCCCTCAGCGTGCTGCTTGCAAAAGCGGAGGAAATTAACCTCCCGGACAGGAACTAATGGTGAAAGAACTTGCAGTTCGGCGAGCATCTATTAGAATTTAAGTGAGAAAGATTAAATCCCAAATCAAAATATAGGTCAAGGCAGAACTTGAAATGTAAACCATAATATGGGACTAAAGCAACAAGAACTTAATTTACCAGCTGAAGCGCACCATTTCTAGTTCCCCCCATACCATTTGATATCACGTCTGTAGTAGAGGTTCTGGCAATCATACAAGGAAACATCTCCGCCCATTTGTTCTATTCGTATCATAATATAAACCAAATTAATCATTCAAGCAAATTTAATATCATAATGATCAGTTCCACAATTAAATGATTAAAGAGAATTTTAAGTTTAAGAACGCGGCAATAAAAATAAAAAATAAAGGTATCACTCACCGAATCCATTAAAGTCTCAACAAGAGCCAAGCTATTGATGATTACCATACCAGTCTCTCTTGAAGCCTCGTTAACAAAACCATTGGGTTTCAGTCCATTGCAAGGATTACTAAAAATTCTGGAATACTCTTCATAGTTTAGCATTTCCCTTCCCCCTTCAGAGTTCCCGAGCCATAGAGGGTCATCATTCTGTGCCATTTTAACCAATTCATCCATAGCAGCCAAAGCAAGCTCGAGATACATGGATCTCTCAATCCCCGTTGGACGGTTATTCGGTCTAGTCTGATTAACCATTGCCAAGGCATTAGAAATCCCAGCACCAAAATCAGGAGGCCCTAAAGGCAATGTTGTTGCAACACTACTCAAACCTCCAAATCCATTCCCTCCAACACCGAGTTCCAAACTTGAGTTAGGCATCACCGGGGACATGGAAGCACCCATTGATGAAATGGGACGACCCAAAAACTTGCCTGCTAGCACACAAACTCGGTCTAATTCATCCTTTAGCCGCGCATTCTCGATCCGAAGGTGTTGCTCTTCCAAAGATATGTCCCCTATTATAGCCGGACCCCCACAGTTGGTACAAATTGGGTTCCTCATAGCCTCCCTAATCGACATATTTTCAGCTTGAAGCTTATCGTTTTCTTGCCTAAGTATTGAGTTCTCATGGCGTTCGAGTTGTGTCTGGAGCAAATAAAATAACATTTAATTTTTCTCACCAAAATATAACTAAGAAGAAGGTTGAATACACTTCATAGTGTCAAAATTATGTATTACCTTCATTTGTGTTCGACGATTTTGAAACCAAAACTTAACTTGCCTAGTTTCCAAGCTAAGTCTTCTGCTAAGCTCTAATCTTTGTTTCTCATCAGGATGAGGACACTCTTTAAAAAGACTAAAAAACAAACCAAACACATAAAAACATCATTAAAAAGCACAAAACTTGGTTAGGTGATATATCAAAGTTGATAAATATTTTCTTGAAAAATAAGCAAAACCATACGATTCAAGTTCTTGGATTTGTTGGGGTGTGTGTCGGTGGTATCTTTTCTTTCTTGGTGGCTTGTCATCGGCATCTTGATCATCACCAGAGGCTCCATCCATATTATCACTACCAGATCTGCTCTCATGTTCTTCCTCTCTGCTTCTCCTACCAGTATTAGTTTCATAACTCTCAGGCATTCTTGTAATCTCACCTTGACCCTCCAAATTTGTTTGCTGCTTTAAAACAAATAGAGAGAGAGAGAGATGAAATCAGCAAGAACACAAACGGGTATAATAAAAAAAGGAAAAAAAAGACTAAAAGATCAAGTAAAAGTGACAAACAAACAATTAGCAAAAAAATAAAAGTGATAAACAAACAAAAAAATTTATGGAGTGAGAGAGTGAATACAAGGGCAAGAGATAGGCCAGGAGAGCTGAACATGGACTTGGCAAGAGACTGAGTTATCAGGCGTGGCTGAGAAATTGCACCAGTGGGCATATTGTTATAAGGTATATCAGCAACAATTCTGGCGCCACTAGAACTATTATCAAGAAAACCCCCAAAACTCATGAAATATTATCTATTTTATGAAGAATCAACTTAACCCCTCTTCAACTTCAACAAATCGACAACTTGTTCTTAGCACAACTTGGTATAATCAGCAAAAATTCATTCATAGGTCAAACTAAAAATTGAAAATTACCCACAAAAAAAAACAAATGAGAGCTATAATTACAATGATTGTTCTAAAACAGAAAATAAAGAAAGAAATTAGAGAGGCAGAGCAGACACAAGGACAAATCCAAATGTCTCCAACTTCCTCTCTAGGAAAAAAAGATTAAATCTTTTTGAGAGAAAGAAAGAGAAAGAAGGCAAGCAAAGGAAAACCCTTTTTTTTTTCCTTGCAGCTTAGCACTTCCTTCTCTATCCCTCTCTCTCACTTTCTCACTCTAAATCTCTCTCCCTCTGATTCTCAGGTACAAATAAAAGGGAACCCAAACCAAGAAATTGCTCAAGGAAAAGAACCCTAGTGTCTATTTGTTGGGTATATATTGGCTGTGCATGCTTGACTTGCAAAAAGTTGAGTTCTTGAAAAGGCAGAAAGAAAAAAAAAATTAGACATAAAAAAAAAGGACTTAAAAAAGGTTTAGTTTGAACATTGATGAAAAAGGTGAAGATAATACAGAAATATGTGGACTACTCAAAACCTTACATAATAGTGTTATACATAAACAACCAAAAAGGTTTGGTTGACTCTCTCACTAATTCCAAAAACCTCTATATGGTGATGACAGTGGAAAAATGTGATCTCTTTTAACTCTGTGTGAAAAGGTGCTACTGTAAACCAAAAAGTTTTATTTTTTTTTTACCATGGAGAGGAAGAGGAAAGGACAAGCCAATGCTTCATCAGATCTTCTCTCTCTATTGGAAACTTTATAGCCATAAACTTTGGGATCTGTACATACATAAAAGGCTATCATTATACTATTACACAGCATAAGAACATGTACTAATACTACCCCACAAAACAAAATGATTTGCAAAGCCCACTATTTATTTATACTATGTAATTTATATTACGAAGTTAACTTTATTAATATAGTATCCACATGTTAGTAGGGAGATGATTTTTTTTTATATATATCAGTATTATATTAATTAATTGATTAATTTATTATAAATTAATTTTATAAAATAAAATTTTTATTTAGTCATTGTGTTAGAATCAAATTAATTTTATTATTATAGGGAAGTTATAATTAAATAAAGGTGTAGTTATAAAAATTATTATTTAATTTTGTTTTTTAAATACAAATGGTATAGAGATAAAACATTCACTACATTAATAACCAATTAAGTAATATAGAGTAGGTCAAATTGAAGGTATAAACGTTGATAAAAGAGATGGACATAATTTTAAAAAATTATAAATATATCTATGTAGTGTTAAGAATATGCAAAGTTACCTCAAAAGTTTAAAATTTTGTATTGTTTTAAATGTTTTTCTCTCAATATAAATTTTATAAACCTTTAATAAAACATGGCATATATTTTTGCAGATAATTATCACTGTATGGAGGTAAGTTTCTTAACAAGAGACAAAAAAATTATAATTAATTACAATATAGAGTTTATTCCTATTTATAATGAGTGGGATCAAATTTTTTTATTACTACATGAAAGTTATTCGTGTATAGAGGTTTTAACTGTATTTCAATTGTGACGCCCCCAAAATTAGGTATACATCACCCATCTTGGGTCGTCAGATACATAGTACAGAATACAAATACAACTGATTAATACAACTGTCGTGTACAATACGACAAAACATAAACTGTGAGTTTGAATACAAATATTATCTTCTAGAGAGTATTCATACTCAAAAGGAGTCCTCATTACATTTATTAACACACCATTACATAGAATAGTGAGGACTACTAACTAATACTATCATTCGGACCATCACTCCGTTCCCCGACTTGCCCCAGCTACGTTCTCATTTCCTGAAGAGAACAGTGAAAGAAAGGGTGAGCTCAACTAGCCCAGTAAGAAATATTATGACTAAGATAATGCAGAATAAATTATCATTAGCCTTCAATAATGTTAAACTGATAAAATATAATAGACATCAAGTTTAACTGTAGCGGAACAAGCAATCCATTAAAAGAGTCAAGTAGAAAATAAACTCTACTATCTTTTATGATTTAAAAGGTTTTTCAACACTGCGATCGCTGAGACTCAGCTTAATAAAATAATCCACATCATCGAATCACCCCTGCACTACGGCCAAGGATATTCGTGTATTCATTAATGGTCATGATCATGCCAACAACTGTCCATCAATGCACTACGGGCCAATGAGGACTTTTACCACATCATTTGTAACATTACGGTCATGATTATACCGAATAATCCCTGGTCATAATCATACCAAGTCCATCTATGCACTACAGGCCACAGATGACTTTCAACATTTTATAAACATGAGGATGATGACAATGATATAAGAATTCAATAAAACAAGTTCAAGAATTAATTTATCCAAGAATTAACAACGTCCAAATTGTCAACATGATACTGCATTGTGGAGTAAAATTCAAGAATACTTAGAAAAATATTTTCATGAAAAGATACTGGATGAAACGCAATTATCAAGGATATTCCACAAATTTCATGGAGTATAGAAGTCAAAACTTAACCAACTGAGTATAATAAAGAATGGAATAACAAAAGAAATCACCATGCATGCGATAGACCGCACAGACAGGTTATTCCAACAGAATAATAAATAATGGAACCAGGTCCGGCGTAAACGCACAGACAGGATATTCCAACAGAATAATAAATAATGGAACCAGGTCCGGTGTAAAACACACAGACAGGATATTCCAACAGAATAATAATAAAACGGAACCAGGTCCGGTGTAAAACACACAGACAGGATGTTCCAACAGAATAATAAACGGAACCAGGTCCGGTGTAAAACACACAGACAGGATGTTCCAACAGAATAATAGAAGAATGTCACCAAGTATAGGGTAGACCGCGTATACTGGTTATTCCAACAGAATAATAACAATTGGAATAACAGAAGTTCTCTTCATGAATATAAAAGAAATAATATTCCCTACCTTAAAAGAACTGGATATTGGAAAAGTGATGTAGCAGAATACTTTTATTCTCTCTCTCTTATTCTCTCTATACTTTCTCTCTCTATAGCTTGAATGAATTCGTGAAAAATAATGAAGCCCTAGGCCTCTATTTATAGAAAAACTGAGGGTGGCTCTTGTTCTTAACGAAGGGTCAAATGACTCTTGGTCTTAACGAAGGGTCAAATGACTCTTGGTAATATTGAAGGGACAACTACTATTGACGAAAGTAATTACTATTGACCAAGGTAAATACTATTGACGAAGGTAATTACTATTGACCAAGGTAAATACTATTGACCAAGGTAAATACTATTGACGAAGGTAATTACTATTGACCAAGGTAAATACTATTGACGACGGTAATTACTATTGACGACGGTAATTACTATTGACGAAGAGACTCTTAGATGATGACATATGGCCCCCCATAAAATAACCAAACTTACCACAACGTCTCAATTATTGATTTAATAATATAACATATTATACAGATGATACTATGACAATAATTTAAGAGATATGATGCAGCAATTACTGTAGCAATAATTGAGTATAGCTGAGTGACTTCTCACGTAAGCATCAATAATCAATACCGTGTGCTACTATGCAACCACGCGTATTACTGTACTTTTACTACCGAGTAGTTCAACAGTTTTAACGGTTTTAACGGTAACACTTCAGCCGTTATTTTTAATAAAATATTTTTGTCGTTTTCTCAATCCGACAATAATTCCGTTGTGGGGTCCACCAATGATTGTGCCGTCGTACGAATATTCCTCGACAAAAAGAATATTCTCCGACCAAACGAATATTTTATAACAACTTGCTTACTTTGCAAAATTTATAAATATTACCCACAACTATAACATTATATCAAATTAACTCCATAATATTCAAAAATGATATTTATAGAAAATTCATCTTTATTTATAAAAGTTGGGGTCTTACAACCTCCCCTTCTTATGAAATTTCGCCCTCGAAATTAGGGTACGTACCTGGTATGTCGAAGAGGTAAGGATACCTTGATTTCATTTCTGATTCTAACTCCCAAGTCATTTCCTCAACATCGTGGTTTCTCCACAAAACTTTGACTTGAGGTATAACCTTGGAGCGTAGAATATGTTCCTTCTTATCCAAGATTTGAACAGGAACTTCTTCATACGTCAAATCCTCCGCTATTTCGTCCGGTTCTAACTCAATAATGTGGTTCGGGTCTTCCACATATTTGCGTAACATGGATATGTGGAAAACGTTATGAACACGAGACATACTTGGCGGTAAAGCGAGTCTATAAGCCACAGTTCCTACTCGATCGAGGATTAAAAATGGACCGATGAATCGAGGATTTAGCTTTCCTCTCTTTCCAAATCTCGTAACTCCTTTCCATGGAGCAACACGTAAGAACACATGATCTCCTACATCAAATTCCACGTCCTTTCGATGAAGATCAGCATAACTCTTTTGTCGATCTTGTGAGGTTTTTATACGTTGTCGGATCGTTTGAATCTTTTCTGTAGTCATACGTACCAACTCCGGTCCCAACAACGTTGCTTCGCCCACCTCATCCCAGCATACTGGAGAACGACATTTTCTTCCATACAATGCTTCGAATGGAGCCATGCCAATACTTGCTTGATAACTGTTGTTGTAGGAAAACTCCACCAATGGTAAGAACTTGTCCCAACTTCCCTTGAAGTCAAAGACACAGAGTCTTAATAGATCTTCAAGAGTTTGAATAGTCCTCTCTGATTGTCCGTCCGTCTGAGGATGATATGCTGAACTAAATCGTAACTCCGTGCCCATAGCTTTTTGTAAACTAACCCAAAATCGTGAAGTGAATCTTGGGTCTCGATCAGAAATATGGATACTGGCATACCATGCAGTCTTACAATCTCGTTTATGTACATACGAGCAAGACGTTCAAGTGTATAAGTTTCTCGTATCGGTAAGAAATGAGCAGACTTGGTCAATCTATCAACAATGACCCAAATCGCATCAATACCTTGAGAAACCCTAGGAAGACCGGTAACGAAATCCATGGTAATGTGCTCCCACTTCCATTCTGGAATTTCAAGTGGTTGCAATGGACCTTTTGGTACTTGATGCTCCGCTTTGACTCGTTGACAAGTTAGACACCTTGAGATAAACAACGCTATCTCTCTCTTCATATTGCTCCACCAAAATGTATGACGAAGATCATGATACATTTTGGTACTTCCAGGATGGATTGCAAACGGTGTGTTGTGCGCCTCCATCATGATT
Source organism: Panax notoginseng (assembly GCA_016801055.1). Lineage (NCBI taxonomy): Eukaryota > Viridiplantae > Streptophyta > Magnoliopsida > Apiales > Araliaceae > Panax > Panax notoginseng. The sequence goes on along the minus strand of CM029021.1, from coordinate 1,448,926 downwards.
TCATACTTTAAATCAGGGTTGTTAGGAACACAAAGTCTGGAGTTGACTCGAAGTATTCCTTCTTCATCGATTCTTGCTTCCGGCATAGAACCTTCTTGCACTTTCTTCCTCATACGCATCAGCTCCAGGTCTGTAGCTTGAGCAGCTTTAACTTTATCGATTAAAGTCGGTTCTACTCGTATATTCGCCATCATCACATGGGTCCCTGGAGTCTTTAACTCTATCTCCATCCTTTGCAAGTCACACAAAATGGGCCTTTGCGTTGTTAATATTGCACTTGTACCCGCATATGATCTTCTACTCAATGCGTCAGCTACCACGTTCGCTTTTCCAGGATGGTATTGAATGGTATGATCATAATCTTTCAACAGTTCAAGCCAACGTCGTTGTCGCATGTTGAGTTCCTTTTGAGTGAAGAAATATTTGAGGCTTTTATGATCCGTAAAGATCTCCACTTTCTCCCCATACAAGTAATGCCTCCAAATTTTAAGTGCAAAGACAACAGCTGCCAACTCTAGATCATGAGTAGGATAATTCCTCTCATATTCCTTGAGTTGTCTTGATGCATAGGCTATGACTTTTCCATGTTGCATGAGAACGCATCCCAACCCTTTGCTCGAAGCATCACTGTAGATGACAAATCCCTCCGAGCCAGATGGTATTGTTAGAACAGGTGCTGAAATGAGTCTCCTCTTGAGTTCTTGAAAACTCTGCTCACATTCTTCGCTCCAACCAAACTTTGTATCTTTCCGAGTCAGCTGAGTTAATGGAGTAGCGATTCGAGAAAATCCTTCCACGAATCTCCGATAATAACCAGCTAAACCAAGAAAGCTACGTACCTCGGTCACTGATTTAGGTTGCTCCCAGCTTTGAATAGCTTCAATCTTTGCCGGGTCAACCGATATTCCACGACTTGATACTACGTGCCCAAGGAATGCTACCTCTTCCAGCCAGAACTCGCATTTCTTCAACTTGGCATAAAGCTTGTATTCACGAAGCTTTTGGAGTACCAGCCTCAAGTGTTGCTCATGATCTTCACGGCTTTTGGAATAAATAAGGATGTCATCAATAAAGACGACCACAAAGTGATCCAAATATTCCTTGAATACCCGGTTCATCATATCCATGAAGGCAGCAGGAGCATTAGTCAATCCAAAGGACATGACTAGGAATTCATAATGCCCGTACCGAGTTCTAAAAGCCGTCTTTGGAATATCCTCAGTTCTAACCTTCAGCTGATGATATCCAGAACGAAGATCGATCTTTGAAAAGAATTGTGCTCCTTGCAACTGGTCAAACAGGTCATCAATACGTGGCAATGGGTACCTGTTTTTGATGGTGACATGATTCAACTCCCGATAATCAATACAAAGTCGCATACTTCCATCTTTCTTCTTCACGAATAGAACAGGAGCACCCCAAGGAGAAGTACTAGGACGAATAAAGCCAATGTCTAACAATTCCTGCAGTTGGATCTTTAACTCCTGAAGTTCAATAGGAGCCATTCGATATGGGGCTTTGGAAATGGGTTTTGTACCGGGTTCAAGGTCGATACAAAATTCAATTTCACGCTCTGGGGGTAGGCCAGGAAGTTCTTCAGGGAATACGTCAGGGAATTTATTAACAATAGAAATATCATTCAAAACTGACGTATTTTTGTTTAGATCTGTGACATGAGCTAAGAAAGCTTGACATCCGTTTTTCAATAAACGAATAGCTTTATGGCTTGAGATGACAGCGATTGATTTTAATGGTTTGGTTGCTTGAATTCGCATAATAGGTCGATTAGGAATATGAAAGCTAACAACCTTACGAAAACAATCAATTTTTGCATAATGAGTAGTTAACCAATCAATCCCTAGAATCACGTCAAATGCAAGTATTTTTAATGAAATCAGATCGATAGGTAATGTGTGGGTACCAACTTGAACCAAACAAGACTTATAAACAGTGGAGGTAATGAAGGTTTCTCCCAACGGAGTTTCCACAGATAAGTCAAAGTCTAATTTCTCCGGAATCAAATTTAATCGATGAGCGCAAGTAGGAGAAATAAAAGAATGGGTTGAACCGGTATCAAATAAAGTATAAACTTCTTTAGAGTTTATGATAAGCTTACCCGTGATGACCTCATTCGGGTTCCTTGCTCTCTGGGAGTTCACAACAAACGCTCTCCCTTGCACAACCGGTTTTGACTTTTCTGGGACGGCTTTTGGTGCCTCCATCCTAGCTGAATTTGTCTTCGGTAAACGACAAAATCGGGCTAAATGACCTTCTCTTCCACAATTATAACATGCTTTGGACGGCATCGCGCAGTTTGGACTGATGTGCCCCTCCCCTCCGCATTTGAAACATATGATAGGTGGTCGTTCTCCTTCCTTAACGACAGGTGCTGGTGCTGACGTCTTTCCATCATTGTTGAATCTCCTCTTCTTGAAATGTCCATTCTTATTGTTTTGGCCCTGATTACCACCGAAGTGGTTACCATTTCTGGCCTGTTGATTCCCTCCACGCTTGTTGTCACCGCTTCGATGACTGCTCTCACTGGTATTATCATTTTGCCGGCTGCTCTCTTTTGGTTGCGTTGTCTCGTTATCGCGCTCCACCAACTGAGCCCTATTTACAACATCTGAATACAAACACAGTTTATGAGAAACAAGATGTTGACGTATCTCCGGCTTCAAACCTCTTAAAAACATCCGCGTCATTCTTTCTTCATTATCCACCAGGTGGGACGCAAACCGGGATAACTCCGCAAATTTTGCCTCGTACTGCGACACGGTCATATTATTCTGCTCCAATTTGATGAACTCCACCTCCTTCATGTGACGAATACTCTCGGGAAAGTATTTGTCGTTAAACAGCTCTTGGAACTTCTCCCAGGACATCTTCAGTGCGGCAGGTTGAGTACGCTTTATCGATTCCCACCAGTAATCTGCCTCTCCTCGCAACATAAAGGCGGCAAAGGGAACCTTTTGCTCCTCGGAGCAACCCAAGACATCAAATATCTTGGTGATCTGCTTTATCCATGTTTCAGCTACAAGTGGTTTGGGTTCTCCCTTAAACTCCGGTGGTCCCAGCTCCTTAAACTGTTTAGCGGTGACCGCCAGAGAGTTTCCAGTATTTCCACCTACGTTGTGGACAGGAGCCGCTTTCACCTGTTGTTGCATGAATTGCATAAAGCCTCTGAACATTTGATCATTCATCATTTGGTCAGTGTTGTTGTTTGCATGAGGATTGACACCTTCCTGATGCACATTATCCTGATTATTGATATGTGGTGAATCAACAGTCGTCTGTGCTCCATTGCTATTCTCAACATTCTCAGATGCCATTTTCAGATACTGCCACAAAATAAAAATTAATTGATATGTCATATATTATCCTTATATTATGACCGACCAATTAAATACCATGCAAATAAACTTAGGTATGTCATACTAGCGAAGGAATTCCCCGTCTCTCCCCTCCTAGTTCTATTCTCACATCTTAGCCAGGGATCATATCCCTAAGCTCTGATACCAACTGTGACGCCCCCAAAATTAGGTATACATCACCCATCTTGGGTCGTCAGATACATAGTACAGAATACAAATACAACTGATTAATACAACTGTCGTGTACAATACGACAAAACATAAACTGTGAGTTTGAATACAAATATTATCTTCTAGAGAGTATTCATACTCAAAAGGAGTCCTCATTACATTTATTAACACACCATTACATAGAATAGTGAGGACTACTAACTAATACTATCATTCGGACCATCACTCCGTTCCCCGACTTGCCCCAGCTACGTTCTCATTTCCTGAAGAGAACAGTGAAAGAAAGGGTGAGCTCAACTAGCCCAGTAAGAAATATTATGACTAAGATAATGCAGAATAAATTATCATTAGCCTTCAACAATGTTAAACTGATAAAATATAATAGACATCAAGTTTAACTGTAGCGGAACAAGCAATCCATTAAAAGAGTCAAGTAGAAAATAAACTCTACTATCTTTTATGATTTAAAAGGTTTTTCAACACTGCGATCGCTGAGACTCAGCTTAATAAAATAATCCACATCATCGAATCACCCCTGCACTACGGCCAAGGATATTCGTGTATTCATTAATGGTCATGATCATGCCAACAACTGTCCATCAATGCACTACGGGCCAATGAGGACTTTTACCACATCATTTGTAACATTACGGTCATGATTATACCGAATAATCCCTGGTCATAATCATACCAAGTCCATCTATGCACTACAGGCCACAGATGACTTTCAACATTTTATAAACATGAGGATGATGACAATGATATAAGAATTCAATAAAACAAGTTCAAGAATTAATTTATCCAAGAATTAACAACGTCCAAATTGTCAACATGATACTGCATTGTGGAGTAAAATTCAAGAATACTTAGAAGAATATTTTCATGAAAAGATACTGGATGAAACGCAATTATCAAGGATATTCCACAAATTTCATGGAGTATAGAAGTCAAAACTTAACCAACTGAGTATAATAAAGAATGGAATAACAAAAGAAATCACCATGCATGCGATAGACCGCACAGACAGGTTATTCCAACAGAATAATAAATAATGGAACCAGGTCCGGCGTAAACGCACAGACAGGATATTCCGACAGAATAATAAATAATGGAACCAGGTCCGGTGTAAAACACACAGACAGGATATTCCAACAGAATAATAATAAAACGGAACCAGGTCCGGTGTAAAACACACAGACAGGATGTTCCAACAGAATAATAAACGGAACCAGGTCCGGTGTAAAACACACAGACAGGATGTTCCAACAGAATAATAGAAGAATGTCACCAAGTATAGGGTAGACCGCGTATACTGGTTATTCCAACAGAATAATAACAAATGGAATAACAGAAGTTCTCTTCATGAATATAAAAGAAATAATATTCCCTACCTTAAAAGAACTGGATATTGGAAAAGTGATGTAGCAGAATACTTTTATTCTCTCTCTCTTATTCTCTCTATACTTTCTCTCTCTATAGCTTGAATGAATTCGTGAAAAATAATGAAGCCCTAGGCCTCTATTTATAGAAAAACTGAGGGTGGCTCTTGGTCTTAACGAAGGGTCAAATGACTCTTGGTCTTAACGAAGGGTCAAATGACTCTTGGTAATATTGAAGGGACAACTACTATTGACGAAAGTAATTACTATTGACCAAGGTAAATACTATTGACGAAGGTAATTACTATTGACCAAGGTAAATACTATTGACCAAGGTAAATACTATTGACCAAGGTAAATACTATTGACGACGGTAATTACTATTGACGAAGAGACTCTTAGATGATGACATATGGCCCCCCATAAAATAACCAAACTTACCACAACGTCTCAATTATTGATTTAATAATATAACATATTATACAGACGATACTATGACAATAATTTAAGAGATATGATGCAGCAATTACTATAGCAATAATTGAGTATAGCTGAGTGACTTCTCACGTAAGCATCAATAATCAATACCGTGTGCTACTATGCAACCACGCGTATTACTGTACTTTTACTACCGAGTAGTTCAACAGTTTTAACGGTTTTAACGGTAACACTTCAGCCGTTATTTTTAATAAAATATTTTTGTCGTTTTCTCAATCCGACAATAATTCCGTTGTGGGGTCCACCAATGATTGTGCCGTCGTACGAATATTCCTCGACAAAAAGAATATTCTCCGACCAAACGAATATTTTATAACAACTTGCTTACTTTGCAAAATTTATAAATATTACCCACAACTATAACATTATATCAAATTAACTCCATAATATTCAAAAATGATATTTATAGAAAATTCATCTTTATTTATAAAAGTTGGGGTCTTACATCAATAGTGTTCGGGGTGCTCATCTGTAAAATATCCAATCGTATGAATTGGTTCATTTAAATATATAATAAGGGGTTGAACTTCTTTTTTTTCATAGTTAAATTTAATATATTTTCCAACAAACAAAATTTTGGTATATCATAAATGGGATGTAGGAATAAGTGAAGGTCTCACATTAGAACTACTCTCTATATTCCATAATGACGGTTACATTTTTTTAATATTTTTATTTAAAAAAAATCATTTGTTTTGATGATAATACCCATTGTATTATCAATAAATTTACCATAACAATTTCAAATTATAATTGTTAAAATAAACAGTCTATAATTTAAGAGTAATTATTGAACATAAAATGTTCTTAAAGTTTACAGATATCAGTCTTTTTAGAAAACTAAATGAGTAATAAAAAGAAGGGAGAAGCACTAATATTTAAGACTGGTTAACTTGAATATGGCTCGACTTAAATTTCAAATGTCAAAGTCAAATGATAAATAAGAGAGAGAAAAATAATAATAATAATATTAATAATAATAATAATAATACTCATTTCCATTTTAAAATTAATTATACATTTTAAATTTTAAGTCAATTAATTAGATAATTGAAGGAGCATTTGGATAGTATAATACTCTATCCGTCCCTTAATATAAGTCGTTTTAGAGTTTTGTAAAATTATTAAGAAAATAATTGTATAGTATTAAATAAAATATACCTATATTGTTCTTATATTGAAAAAAAAAATGTTATTTATTGAATAAAAAATAGTAAAAAAATTAAAATTATATTTAATACTCGAAATAATATTTAACCAAACTTTTATAATAAAAACAAAAAAAATAAAATTTAGTACCTAGGGGAAAATTGAGAGGATGGCAAAATTGCAAAATAAAATGCCGACGCCAATAATAATTAATAGATTGAAGATCTTGTTGGAGGGGTTGCATGACATGAACGTACGAGACAAGGTTACCCCCTACCATTTAAATTTAAATTGCAACTTAACACTTAAAAAAAACTACTTTACTTATATCTTATAATGTGTTTGATAAAATTGAATATTAAAATATGATCAGTTTAGATATTTGAATAATATAAAATATTTAAATAGAATTATATTTAAATGACAAAATATTGTTTGATAATTGTAGAGAGAGAAAGCTAATTGAAACTAAACACCAAATATTCAACGCAATTTTGTGAAGAATAATGAAAAATGGGAATGAAGATGTTAACCCAGATCATCTCTCTGATTTGAGTTTCCATGTTTATGTATCTTCTGAATCTGAATGATTGAATCGGTCAATGCGTTTGTTTTGGTCTGAATGGCTGAATCGGTAAGATAGACGAGCTGAATGGCTAAATCAGATTTTTTGAGCTGAATGATTGAAGCTGAATGAAGTAAAAAAAATTAAAAAAATTAAAAAATAAATATTAACTATTATATTAAGTAATATTAAATAAATTTACAATAATTTTGAATTTTTTTAGAGGGGGTAAAATAATAAAATTTTGTTATTTAAATGTTTCAGACATGTCAATTATCAAACAATTTTTTTCATTTAAATTCAATTTAGATTCAGATTTATTCAATTTTTACTAAACACTCTCATTGATGGTTCAGATTTATTTATGTTTTATGATTGTGCAATTTATTATTCTTATTTAGCTTATGATGTTTTTCATTCATTAATTGCCCTTGTTTCACACGTCTTGTGGATGTATTGTTGTTGTGATTTGGATTTTCATATTTTCTCTATTTTTGGTTACCTTTAATTTCTCGATCTTTATTAATGGCGGCCAAAGAAAGAAAAGCCATCGGAATCGCCCTGCGACCAAGACCCATCTCCACCACTTCTGATCTGGGTTCTGTTTCTTTGCTTTGTTCTTTAATTTGTGTATTTTATTCGAGGGATTTTATAATATTAAAAATGTTATTTTTATTTAAAAAAATATAATCTCGTTCAGATATGTCTTTAAATAATTAAGATTTAATTTTGTATTTTACTGATTAAGAGATATTAAATGGGAAAAAAAAATTACCAAATAAATTTAGCCTCAGATCGAATAAGACGCACATCTATTAAGAGGTATTCAAACACAGCCTTCGATTTAGAGAGCGCTCGCCTAGCCTTATTTTAAGAGAGATCATCCTTAGATATCTCTTCTTGTTCTCTAATAATAATAAAAAGATTTATGGAGTTTATTTTATCTTTTTGTGGGACTTGTTTTCTTAATGATACGACTGCTTTATTTCATTACCATCTCTTGGGAGTTTGTTTTCTCCCGTTGAGAGTTTTTTTTTTTGTGATAATTTTTCGATGTATGAATGGTTGAAAATAGATTGTTCAGATTTTGGTATGACGTTATCATAACGATTGGTTCTTCCTCAGCTTGTATTAAAGAACGGCTCGGATCTGCATATTAAGTTATTATTTTTTGATTATAACTGTTTTTTATGCGTATATATGATGGTGTCTAACAATTGTTGTTACGATTAATCATTTTATTGATTATTTGTTATTATATTAAAATGATTATTTCTTCAATTCTTTATATTATGATTATTATTTAAATTTTTTGTATCGTAATATTTATATCATATATAATAATTTACCGTTTCAATATATTTTAGTCGATTAAATTGACAAAAAAAATGTGCAATAAAGAGAGGAGAGAGAGAGAGAGGTGGGCCTCAGTGGGGCCAAATGTGTAGAATGAATTGAATTTGAGGAGTTGTGGGGATATGATGGTCTGGTAAACAGGTCCCAAAGGTGCATTAATAGGAGCAATAGCGACAGTGAGGAGATTGATGAACTACCAAATACTACCATCTTTTAATAATACTACTACTATTATATGTCATGGTAAATTTTCATGTGATTTTATATTATAGGTAAATAAAACTATTTGGTTATGGTATTCCGAGGTATTTTACTGCTGATAATTTATAAGCCAACATTACTCCTAGTATGTTGTGTATATATATTAAAACTTAGAAAAATAATAAATATATTAAAACTAAATTCCTTAGTTACTCTTTATTTTATACTAGGGTAGGGGAGAGCAGAAATCGAAATCGTACGTAAAACGGCAAAAAATGCACCCAAAAACTCGTATCATTGGTTCTGGTGGCATATTGTGATTTTTTTCGGTAAAAACTGCACCTCTTAAGAAACTACATTAATTTAGAGTTCTAAAATTTTTAAATATTGTCATGTTTTTTTTTGTAGGCTTTAGAGTTCTATTTGAGTATGGTTGTAAATTTAATTTTGAATATGTAATTTTGGATGGGTTAAGATTTTTTAAGTTTGTAACATTGGTTATATTGTAATAATATATGCATCTAAAGAATTTGTATGGTACTAAATTTTAACTTTTCAATTTGAGGAATCGGAAGTTTTGAATTATTTTCTGAATAATTTTCAAGAATTCAACTTTTTGTAGTCTATTACTTACACCAACAATGCTTGAAATTTATTTGAAAAGTATGATATGTGTTATTTATTTATTTTCAAATGATTTTCAAGTCAAAATCATACTACCATTTAAAACTGCATCGCATTTTTAAAAACCGCACACACCAATCCAAACGGTTTTTGATTTAGGCAATCGCTTCAAAGCGATTTCATATACAGTTTTTATTTGTACGTGATCCATATCAAACTGTACTATACTCACTCCTACTTTAAACATGTTACATTCATTTGAGAACAAAGAAAATTATACTTTTATTTACCGTTTTCGTAATGCTGAAAGTAAAATTTTAGTATCAGCAAATTAGGGCATTTTCTAATACGTACTAAAGATAACTTCATGGTTATCATGAAAATAACTTGATGGTATGTTAGTCAATTGATCAATACAATACTGATACGCAGAAATATTGTCTCCCGACCTACATGTTAACATTGTATTAATTAATTAAGTAAAATTAACTTTATACTAATCAGCCTACTAAAGCTATCTATAATCATTGTATGAATTTATAGATGAGGGTATGGACCCTGGGATCCAATCAGGCCAATCTTTAGATGGGACTAGAGAAGGTCCATTTTTACATCCAACTGATACTCCCCTCCCAATTTAATTGTCTTATTTTCTCGAGTGTCCCAAAAACTTGTCATCTTTACTCGTTTGTTTTACGATCAATTAGTAATTAGTATAGTATGAAATTCATTGCCCATTCCCCCACCAAGTAAAAACAATATGTATAATCTCCCCTCTCGCTCTCTCTAAATATAAAATATAAGATTTCATCTATATATATATATATATATATATAATTTATGGAACTGGAATTTTTTCATAATACAGTGTTTTGGATACATATAACAAAACATGTCTGTACAGTCTGTACAGACATGTTTTGTTATATGTATCCAAAACACTGTATTATGAAAAAATTCCAGTTCCATAAATTATATATATATATATATATATATTCTGTGGATGTGTGGAGAAAGATTCATAGAATTGTAAAAATAACATAGTTTTATAACACATCTTTCACCGTTCAAAATTTGATCGAATGACCAAATATTTCAATTGTCTGCCAAACTAAATTGTGGATGGAAATCTAACATACGATTTGTCAAAAATATTTTCTTTTTAAAATAATTATCGTCCACATAATTAAACTATTTGTGCTTGCATGAGACAATTATTGTCTACATAATTAAAGTGCAGACATAAGCTAAATTGGCTACATTTTAGTTTGTTATCGTCCCCAAACAAGCTGCTAACGATAAGGATCTATATTGTAAGGTTAAAAGCCTAAAAGTGTGACAATAATTGCGTGTATGTACTCTGCATGAGACTCATGAGATGGAAACTTGACAGCAAAGAAAGAAAATGAAGTAGGGTAGTTGCATGGTTTTTTTTTCACGTGAAAAAACTTTTGGTATGGATAGGGCCACTACTTATATATTCAAATACTTTTAGGGCACAAAACCACTTGTTTTGTCATGTACAACCATATCCAAAGCAATATACTATTAAATCTACAAGGCTACATCAAGAGCAACCAGAGGCATGTACTTAACTTGAACTTGTTCAATGTACATGTACCAATATTGATTTTTATTCTATTTTCAAGAATATATATTTGATATTAATTATTGGCTACATATATACTAGAAAAGTCAAAAAATGGAGTTGCTAAATGCATTTCAATTTTTACATTACATTTTATTTTTGTTTAACAGTCAAGCTTAACTGGTAAAATTTAGAGTATATTTATCATTTACTTAATCTTAATTGTTGTTAACGTTAAGATTTGTCCACGTGCCTCAATCACCAATAGCGCATCCAATCTTGCATAGAAACAAAATCACACGCGAAGCTTGACGATTTGAACCGCCGAGGGATAACTTGATCTGGTATGAGAATAAGTACAGGCTGAATAAAGTTTAACAATAGAGGCTTAATGCTCTAGTGTTGTAAATAATATTGAATTGTGTATACCTGTTAGGGAATAACTTTGTATTTATAATGATCACACCTTTTTTCTCATATAGATTAGGTATAATTTTTTAATGGGATCAAACTGAATCTCTTTCAAGAAAGGAAGTCGGATCAGGCTAAATAAGGTTTAACAATGTAGAGTACTAATTAATGATTTAGTGTTATAAATAATATTGAATTGTGTGTACCTGATCATTAGGGTTTAGTCTTGTATTTATAATGATCACACCTTCTTCCCCATATAGAAATATGATTCCTCATTAGGAATAATTTAATGGATCAAACTGAATCTCCTTGGATATATAAAAGAAGTTGGATCATATCCTGACATTTCTTTAGGAGTTGAAAATTAAATGTAACTAATAATATTTGATTTCTTAAAATACTCAAGTACTGCCAAACAGATTCCTACGCAGGTAAATACTTCCACGTAAACTTTGACCCACCGTATAATTTGGACCCTAATAATCACGCCCCAACAATTGCTAAAAAAAAGCTAGTAGGTTTTGAACTCGATTCCAATTAACCAATCACAACTTATAATTTTTTACCGGCAAATCACTTAATATATAATCCATGATCTCCATTTATAGGTCACACCAGAATATTAGGGTAATTTACACCTATTTGTGAGTTTTTATTTTGGGGAAAACGGAAGGAATGGTATGGGAAGAATAAGTTCTCCTTTATAAAAAAAAAATATTTGTGATGATAGCGAAGCAAATTTTTTATGTTACCCACCATAGAGTATATATAGTAACTTGATTATTGTCTATGCATATGTTAAAAAATGTGAAAATATCAAAAATACACGTGGATTATCGGTTCACATATTGATGTCATATATATGAGATATCATTGTGATCAATAAATATAACCCAGGTTTGAGCAGAAAATTGCACAACTCTTTTCCATCTTTGTACCGTTTTCTCCTAATTCTAAAAAAGAATTACCATGAACAAAAAAGAAAGCTACATCATTTGATGCATGTAATGATATTTTGCTTAGACTAGAAACAACATGAGGATAGAATCTAAATATCTAATTCAATCCAAGACCTTAAACCACTAGGCTCACCTAAAAAGTCATAACTAAATGTACTATTAGTAGTAACTTAATTTCTTTTATATAATACGATCACGGATTTCCATCTTACGGCGTGAACAATGGCAGATACATGTATGAAATCGTACGTCCGGGGATAGATAGGTTGAGAATGAATGGCTCACACCTAAAAATCAAGAGGATCAATAAGATTACATGAACTGTTAAGCCTTTGATAGTTATGACAGTACTTATTATGCCACGTTATCAGAATTATATGACAGTCCCCTAAACAACTGATACAGATGCCAACATAATGTTGCATTTGTATGTAAAGTTTGGGTATATATATATCATGTAGAGACTTGAGATTATGTTTAGCAACATTTCCATTTAGAGATGAGAAAGTTTGGGTATGATGAGAAATCTTCATAACTTTTGTCGTAAATGAAGGAATGATGTTCATTCATGTGCTTGGCTGGTCAAGCACGGGCTAGTTCATTCCATTACAAATGAAGATTGACTTGACAAACAATTAAAGCCTAAGAATTGGTACTCCATTGCTCTCATTATGCTCACACTAGCTCAAATTAAGGTTTAACACCTATATATAGTCTCAATCTTTTGCCTATTTTTGTTAGTTTGAACACACCACACACACAACTCGAACCCCCCAACGTTAAACATGGGTTGGGTCATGCCACTAAGTCAAAGACTACTCGGTAATCTTTTGCCTCAGAGAGGTGCAAGGAATATTAGAATTATGAGTGAAACATGTGATATATCCACCTAACAGATTAATCACTATGAAACTGAACTCCAAACCTGAACCCCACTACTTAATTTTTCTCAAATCGATCAAATAATTGGAGTATAGCAACACAACGTTTAAACAAACCAATCAATAAAGTAGCTGAATTTCAAAATGAACATCTTCTAAGCTAGAAATCTATATATTTAATTTAACAAAGTGCATGCAGAGAGAGCTCTCCGGCCACTGAACCGAAATACGATAGCCCTGCGGCGGTGGTGGAATCAAGCATAACGGTGTGTCCTCCGGCAACGGACAATGCGCTCTCTATAATAATTCATTTCTTTACTGATCAGCTCTCTGTTTGTTGTGATCATTATCAATCACAAATTATGAATTAAAGAGAAAGAATGAGTTGCATAACAGAAAACAAGGAAAAATGAATGGAAGATCTCGGATTATTTAGAGAAAAAATATATAGTTACAGACAAGAATGAAATTCAGAAGTCACATAGGCGCCAGTGCCGAGCGTTGCGCTTGGATTCAAGTAGGTTTACGAGGCCCATCCTTTTACAAATTAATATTCAAGATCTGATTATATTATATACACATCCGTTATGAATCTGTTTGTGTATGTGTGATATTTATATGCATTGGAGATCCGAAGTTGAAGTTATTTCCATGTTTAGTTTGTGCTTGAAGCAACCCGAGAAGTTGATATGTTCGGCAACTACTTATAAGTTGGTAAAATTAACTTATAAATAGTTTTTTTAACTATTGTAGTATTTGTATGACTTGTTTTTTTTAATTACAAATTGACTTATAAGTAGTTTTTATGAACAGAAACATCTTTACTAGTAGTGATGATAGTGGCATTTGGCATTACACATAATAGAACCCCCAAGAAACCAGTCAACCCATCCACCCTTTCATGCCACATATCTCCTCGAATTTTCAGTCGGACTTTTCCACAAAAATATGTCTGAACCAACCAAACCGGAGAAGCCCTCTCTATATTGGGTCAAAAGTTCTGCAGTTTCTTTGATTGCTTAGTGTAAAAATCATGCTTGATAAGATTTGCTCTCAGCAGCATGGCCCTAACATCACGATCAAATTCATTGCCAGTCTGCAGCACACGCTGAAAAGTGGCATTTCTCTGATCCGCATGTCGTGCATACAGGATTTTGTTGTGCGAGTCGATACGAGCCTGCAGGAAAATGGCAGGAATAAATATCAACAGAACTAGAACGGTCAGCCTCCTTCCTTCTGATGAGGATCTAATCATGTATATAGCTGTATGAACCACTGCCCTCTTCAGACTGATGTCCGAGCTAAATTACAACTTACGCTAACCAAAATAAGTAAGGAGGGATGAAAGACTCTGTTTAAAGAATACCTGTATTTGGTTGTCCGTTATCAAAGCTTCAAGTTCTTTCTCCAGCACCGCCGCACTCGTTTTAAAAGCATTCGCCATCATGTGCAGATCAACCGACACAAATGGGTGTGTATACTGGATTAGGGCTTTGCTACGAATTTGATCATACAGCGTCTCCACATGGTCATGCAAATGGATGTCAAGTAACATATTTGCTTTCAGACTGCCAAGGTAGTCCAAACATGATGCATAATGGCTGCAACCAGTTAAGAAGATTTCATGTTAGAAGACTCAATTCTTCAGCATGACTCTACTTGAGATGACAAGCAGGTGTGATCTTTCTCTTGATAATATATTCAGGTCAAGACAATTAGAAATTATTTCATGTAGTCTTAAATGAGATAGTGAGACATCTGTTGATTGGTCCAAGACAGCAAGACTTTGGACATTTATAACAAGTTTAATGATTAGGGTCCAACACAAAATAAAACAAGAAAAGTACATTCATCCAAGTTGGTTTCAGGTGAAGACTAATGGATGTCACTTGGCAAGAAAGAATAATAAATTTAATGGCTTAAACTTCACATATTGGGGGACCAGGGGAAACAAAAATACTCTAACTGCATATCGTACGTAAAGTTGGGAAGATATTAGATAGTCACAGATAGCACAACCAAATTAAGTCTAATATTTATCCATCCATATGCCGCATCAAAGGGATGATGTCCTAGAGGGTAATCGCAAAAGATAGTAATGTTTTTGAAATCAGATAGAGAATACGAAGTTGGTCCGACCAAGAATGCAATTAAAAACTCTGAACTTCAGCATCCACTAAAATCTCTTCAAACAGGCATCTGAATCAATATTACCATTCTGATTTTCCTATTTGAGATTGATAACGATAAGAATCATGGGACGCTTCTTCTGAAAAATAAACATGCAAGGACACCATGGTACAATGGGAATATAATGCATCATTAGTTCAAGTTCACTGCCTCAGATGTATGCGTTCCCTAACGCTTTAGGGCTAACAGAGGGCTACGTACCTGGGTTGTGAATATGATATACATCACTAGCTTCACCTCTAGTTAATGTAATCAGGAGTAACACTCACCAAAGATACCAATAGATAATTATAACGATTGCAATGATAATATAATTAAGTTAGCTAAGTTTCATTCTTTCCAAAAACCAATCTATTACAGTAGCTTTCCAAATATAACGAAAAACTACAATTAGTCATCAAGTGCAGCAATGCTTGCAGCCTTGCATGCTTTCTGTAGGGTGCTCGTGCACGTAAGAGGACATGTTTAAGACGGTGTTCATTTGGGTATAAAAAGAAGGAAACAGATAAATAAAATTACCTTGAATAGAAATCATGAATGAGTTCCCGAACTTCAGGTACCAACTCTAAGAAATTCCGGAAATTAATATTGTCAATAACTTTGCTCTGAAAAGAGTAATATTCAATTAGGATATGATCTTAGGCGTTCGAATTAAGAAACCACTAAAGAGTAATTCAAAAGGCAAATCATATTATAGTTGCCTTCAGCTCTGCTCGGTCAAAACTTGCAAGTGCACAGAGTCCACCATATGTCGCAACATCTTGAGCTGCTATGACTTCGGAGTAGTTGTTCCCCAGCTCAGGAGTTGTTTCCAAGAACTGCAGATAAACCAATGGCCTTATATGTCATGTCAACAATAAAATAGCATGCATGTCAACTCAATCATGAATCCTCTGACCCTACTTAGCTTTACTAAACTATGTGAAGATTTGAATCAAAGCAATCATATTAACTGAAATACAGCTTTTAAGCTGCATGCAGTACTTTTCATCTCTTCTTTTCTTCAACAAGTTAAAGAATTAATCTAATATTACAGCATCAATCAAGTTAAAGAGGATAATGACAGATAAAATAACAACCTTTCGAGCAGCAAGCTTGTACTTTTTAGCCTCCAGGTGAGCCAATCCAGCAGCACAACGTAGTTTTGAAACAGTTACAGAATCTAAGGCCTCTTGGTTTTGCTCTGCTTTGCTGACATAGCTTGTAACATGTGCGAAGTTCCCCATCTCAATGCTGACAAGAATTGCATTTAAACACATATGAATGACGTGCTTTGATGTTGTGCAATAATCTCGAGTGCGAACATAATTCTTGAATGCATCTCCAAGTGCTCCATGAGCGTAGTAAAAATCCCCAAAATCATTGTATCCCATCCGTATGCTTTCTTTAATCAGATTTGTCTGAACAAAAAGGACCACGAGACAGAACAATAAACAAAAGATTATAACTCATCGGTCGCAATATCTACAAGAATTCAGTTCTAGATAATTATCAGAGCAAGTTTAGCATCTTT
This sequence comes from Panax notoginseng, assembly GCA_016801055.1. Classification (NCBI taxonomy): domain Eukaryota; kingdom Viridiplantae; phylum Streptophyta; class Magnoliopsida; order Apiales; family Araliaceae; genus Panax; species Panax notoginseng. The sequence continues at coordinate 1,432,064 of CM029021.1, read as the reverse complement.
TATATAGATAATGTTTGATTTCATCGATCGAAATAAAACAATGAAGCCCACAATCACGTTTCAAGGATTGCATATTTACACATTGTATATTTACACCATGCCCAATTGCTTCCACGCCAGATTAGGAACAGCTCATATGAATGCCCAAGTGAAAATGTGAAAGGGACTTGTTAAAAAGAAAATGTAACAAGGTCTTGTCACCCCTCAAAATGTTTTAATGGCATCTATGTTTAAGGAGATTTCTTTTGTACCAACTATTTACAAGAGTAAAAAATAAATAACAAAATTATTTGGTGCTATAATAAAACACAGTACCCATCAATTAACAATAAACAAAACCCAAAACTAAAAGTGTAATCCTAGATATTTTAACTCCATTTGTCAAACTTTATTAAACAAACAATCCAATTTATACAACTCCAAAAACCCTCGAATTAAAACCCACAAAGAACAATCAATAAACAATGCATACCCGATAAGCATTGAGCTCATTCTCCAGCTTCTCTTTCCTCTGATCGGCCCTTCGTTCCACAGCATCAGTCCAATCCGGGTCGGGTTCATAATTCGAACCCAACCGGCCATCAATCTTCTGCACAACTTCCCAAAACAACTGGGTGTTTTCCCCCTTCTTAATCTCATCGAACGCCAGTCGAAGAGCCTCCAATTTCAACGAAACGTTGTCATATCGTTCAGCAATGAATAGTAACCGGAAGATTTTAGTCCGGCCGGTGTAGAGAGCAGCGTAGGCCTCGACATCGAGCTGCTCGCCGCTGATAACTGGTCTGTGACGCTGTGTTTCGTCACCGCCGTTGGCGTAGATCTCGTCTATCATTTGTCCCGAACCTTCATCCTCAGCTTCCATGACTGTTTTCTTCTTCTACCTTTGCTCTTTCTTGAGTTTTCAAACAGATCGATTGGTGGAGTGAGGACTGAGGAGAGAGAATTGTTTGCAGATAATTTGAAGATTTGATGAACCTACGAACGACGTCGTCTTCTCAAAGCCCAATCAGACCCAAATACAAAAATCTTTACATTGGACAGATGTTACAACCGGCTCAAAGGCCGGTCCAAAACATACATACGTATACATTAAAAGGAAAACTATTAAAATACATTAAGATATAATTAAATATCTAATAAAATTTTAACACAACGAACTCCTAATTAAAATTAGCGACTAGGAGTCGCATTGTGATATTTTAGATGGTTGAATAAATTCAAATGAAATAATCCTTCGATTTTAATTTTTACTCTAAAGTATCTGATAATAAGTAGAAAGATATCTCAAATATGTATACATATATAATGACTTTTTAGGTCTAATTTATCAAATATAGACTATAAATCTCAGGACTCCTTTATGTGGATAATACTTGTGTAGTGCAAACCATGTGGGCATCTATTAAGTCCATAGACTACAAGTTCACAACACATGAAAAGATAAACTTTAATTCTGAAATATATATATATATATATATAGTAAGTTTTTAGATTTAGGGAGTGTTTGTTTAGAGTTGAATAGAGCTGAATGACTGAATGGATGAATCGGTCAGTCATTTAGTGCGTTTATTTTGAATAAAAATCGTATAAATGGCTGAATCAGTTAGATTTTTGGGCTGAATGATCAAGTATATTTTTTTTGTTGAATAGGCTAAATGAGTGCTGAATGAAGTATTTTATATTGATTTTTTTTACAATATTAACTATTATATTAAGTAACACTAAATAAAATTACAACTATTTTGAATTTTTTCTCAGAAGGGTAAAATAATAAAAACATGTTATTCAGATGTTTCAGATATATCAATTATCAAATAATTTTTTTCATTCATAATTCTGATTCATTCAGCTCATTCAGATAACTTAAAACATTCAAAACTTTTTCATTCAGTTTTATTAAACACCCCCTTAATTTATTCAATTTAAGATTATGAATCTCAACTCGAAATTTAAATTTGGTGCGGTTAGATAATTCTAAAACCGCATATGACACCGATTGTGATTGGTGCAGTGCAATTTTAAATATTACGGTAAAGTTTCATTTAATTCGGTTTCAGTTCTAAACAAGTTTTAGATTTGAAATATATTACCCATGAATAATTCAACGTTGCTCAAATCATTACAATTTAAAAGTGCATAACATAATTAAAATTATCTATTATATTTTTAAAAATTTGCCTATATAACTTCTAAAAAATATTTAATATATATGTGCGGTGCAGTGCGGGAGTCTCCTAAAATCACACTTAAAATTCATATGAGGTTTTTTAGTCATTTTAAAATCGTCATATACGCCGAAACTGTCGGTGCAATTCAATTGATACGGTTTGATCGTTTTTGATGCGATTTCGAAACTAATTTTGATTCCTTGTTCAGCCCCATGTGTAACCCATTTTTTTTCTTATATGAAAAATGACCATCTGAAAATATCAATTCTAAAGAAACATCACATATATACTTATAACTGTGAATTTCCCATGATTAACATGAAAATAAGATCAGAACAAATTCGTTTTAGTGAGTCAACAACAAGGATTCGTTGAAATTTCCTATGATTAACATGAAAAGAAGATTAGAACAAATTCGTTTCAGTGAGTCAACAACAAGGATTGTGACTAGACAAACTTCTTCTTTGTTTTTTTTTTTGAGATATAATTTAAATAAACACCTAACTTTTGTTATTGTCAAAATTTTGAAACTCCACCCTCTTAATACTCTATTAAGGAATGAAGGTAACCAATTAATCAAGCCCCCTATTGATCCACAAAGATTTCATTATGGGAACTAATATCTTCCTATCACATTAGTATACAGTGGGTTCCACTTTTACGGAGGGACGGATTCAGTCTGAAAGTTGAGTGGGATCAAATTTAGAAGAAAAAAAATCATTTGAGAATAAAAATTTAATACAACGAAGCTAAATAATCCTCAAATATTATTTACAATAACATTTTTTTATGTTTCGTTGCTTGAATTATTTGCACGATAGCCTCATTCATCCATTCATCTCCCATTTATTATCTTTTGTCCCTTTTTCCCTTCTTTATTTTTTGATTTCAATCTCTGTATGATAATACCCCAATATTCATTTTTAATCTTTAAAAACTGAAACAATTATCTTTTATTTATTCAAAAAAATAAATAAGATAAATTCTACAAAACAAAATAAAATATAGTAGTTAAATAAATTAAACATATAATTTGAATATAGTCAATTCAGTGTTAGTTATTAACTTGAATATATAAACAAAATAAAAATATAGTCGATTCATCGTGCTATAAAAATCAACTTGAATATAATTTCACAAAATCTTATTATTTTGTATAGTTTTCTCCAACATCTCAACTAATGAAAATTTGGAATCATTCTTGTTTTTGTATTTTCCTCGTACAATATTCATTTTTGTATTTTCGGTAAACAATTTTTTCTTAAATTCTAATATTTTATAATGAAAAACCATTAAAAATAAAATTACCTATATCATACCAAACTCACTCCCTCGTTATACATGTAATGGTAACAAGTATTTTAGTTGTGACATTTTGACAATAATATATTTTGCATGGTATATAGAACATTAGGGTAATCCGAATTTTTACTATTTATGTAGCCACTAAAGGTTAAGGTCCTTTAGAATTTTTAAGTCTAAAACTTAAAATTTCATTTAACAGTCTCCTAATTTTATTTTTTTAATATGACCCCCTAACTTTCTGAAAATTCAGTTGGGACAGATGGCCCTACCCGAGCAATAATTCGCCCCTGCTTTTATGTGAAAAAAATTATATGTAAATACTAAAAATACACGTGAAAATAATATTTTTCATTTTCATTATTTACTTGTCATTGAAATGCAAAATACTTTTTCTGACCGGATGAGACTTTGTCCTTGAGGTCTAGCTTCATACGTATAAAAATGGAAGTGGTTAGCATGAAATTTATTTTTGGGTAAGTTAGTCAATTGATCAATAGAGTGTTGACACACAGGCGATGTTTTATATGTGTCAATATTCTATTGGTCAATTGATCAACTTATCCAAAATTAAACTTCATGCTAACTGGATCCGATAGGAATGGAGACTAATATTATATTATATATTGATGGGAATGATGTGAAGAAACAAAATATTATAGTATTTTCCTGTGTTTATTATTATTTTCTAAATTAAAGTTTCATGTTAACTTTAATTAATTTTTTGCTTTTTAGTAGTTTATTAGTGGTTGGGAGAAAGATTGAGAAATAATTTAACCACCACTCCACTTAATTAACACTTTTTCTTTTATTATTATTTTTGAGTGGTTGTAGGACTTTATAATTAGGATAAATAATTAATTCAAATGAATTATAATTATAATTATAATTCAAATGTGAAGATTTCAAATACGAGTAACAATTAATGGACATTAATATTCTTAAAATACGACCAAACTTCTATAAATACACAAGAAAACAACAATTTTCACAAATGAGAAAATTATAATTAGGATTATTTCGGTGATATTCTTTATCTGATTTTTTCCCGTATATATTTAGCGTCATAATAAAATACGTTACAAATATATTATACTTTTAAACATCGCCAACCCTATAGATTAAAAGGGTGTTCGTTAGTGACTTAAACCAATTTATAAATTATTTGCCACTATTTGAGAGCTACTTATTTTTTAATTTATAAGTTGATTTTTAACTCAAAAAAAATAAGTAACTATTTGTGACTTATTTTAAAATAAGTTAATTTGACCAAATGTAATATCTATTTTGTCTCACTTTTTATTAATGTATTTTTTTAGTAATCTTTATATTATTTTAACTTATAAGTTATTCTGAGCCGAACACCTTCATAACTTGTTTTAACTTAATTTTTGACTTATAAGTCAAATTGATACCGAATATTTTAACTTATAAGTCAAAATTTAAACTAACTTATAAATTAATTTATATTTTAATTTATAAGTCATTTAAAATAAGGAGGTTCCGAATATGCATAAATTAGTTCCAAGTACGACAGATTAACCAAATTGAAGTGGATAATTAATGACGTAGACACCTGTTACGTAGCAAATCAACACCTAATCAATCTCTCCCATCACTTAATTTATATATGCTTGACTGTGTGGGACGTGTAAAGGGTGATTATTATACAGACCACTTGGTTTTAATTATGATTAATTTGTGTAAGCTAGTAGTGAATGAAATGGTCTTATTAGTTTGGATATACATAAAAACTAGAATTTCAATCAATAAACTTCATGTGAATAAACGCAAACTCTTCATCCAATTGGCTTCTAATTTTGAAGGTCAAATACAATTTGTTGGATCGGGTTATCATGAAATTAATTTTAGTCAATTGACTAATACAGTGCTGACACGTAGAGATAGATCACCTCCCGTCCTGCATATCGACATTATATTGGTCAATTGATCAAAGTTAATTTAATGATTCATCACCATTATTAATTTGCCAAAGATTTGCAATCTTGTTCTGTACTTGTTTAGTTGATTGGGGAAAGGAAATGGAGGCCCTTTTGTTTTCTTAATTCTTGATTACTTACCTTTCTTGGTTGGTTTTTGGCCTCATTAAATTTGTCTCCTCCTTTTTTTATTTTTTATTTTAAATTTGAGCACAAAAATTAGTTTGGATTAAAATACAAGAATAATATTAGTAAGATTATATTTAGCTGATTTAGAATTCAAATTATTCAAATTTTTTTTATCATAATTTGATACATACTCGATCGATACATATTCGAATAGATACTCGATACATTCTCTTATAATATATGCATAATTTAATAAAATTAGAATAAATAGTTATTCTTGTTTATTTAAATTTGTATTTTTTTATTTGTAAAGTGTAATTTAAATATATTTTCTAATTTCTAAATGAAATAATAAGTTCTATCGGTAATTATATGCATTATAATCTATTTACTATGTGGAGACTCAAATTTGAGCTTGAATTCAAAAATCACGAGTAGTTTGAATATAATTCGATCCGAATCACATCAAATTCGAGTAATAAACATTTGAGTCGAATTGAATTTGAGTAGAGTTTTTCAAAAGTTTACTAAAATGTTTGATTTCAAATTAATTGGAATCTAAAGTTGACCAATGAGGTCTTATATTAATAGTTAAAACTGAAATTTGTAAGTTTTAAATATTAGTTTGAATTCTTCCATGCAAGTTTTTTATATGTACTCATTTATGTGATGTTTGATTGATTATTATAAATTTTTACCTTTAACATGATTTTTTTACATTGAAATTAAAATTGTAAAATGAGTAAATAATTTGAGCTCGATTTATATTCGCTCGACTAAAAGTGTGATTCCAACTCGACTCGAAATATAAATGGTTTAAATACGTGCAAATTTTAAAATTCGACAGATTATTCGAATATCTTTAAATTGTAATTTTTTATTAATACTCAGACCATATTCGTTCGAAAAATTTAAATTGTTCGGATTCGATTCGAGATCGTGCTCGACTAGATAGCCAAACGAGACTCAATCAAATCTTACTTTATATTTAATAAATTTTATAAATTAAATCTGAATAACTTAATATTCGATTCGACTGGATTCGATTGATTTATACCCTTAAATGAAATTGTGATTATTATGTGATGGGACAAGTTTTGGGAAGATAAGGACCTTCAATCATTTTAAGGGTTCGAAGGCCCTCCTTAGTAATGATGATGTGGAATTGAATGGTTTGATCCCCACTTAGATCAAAATAAGTGGAATGATTGGTTTGATTTATTTATCAAGATATTGTAATGGATTGAAACACCAAAACTTCATATAACGTTATTACATGATTTTGCCAAGTCATTCTTCTCTTCAAGCTAAATAACTCTTCCCTAGAAAATTTCAACCCGAATTGTCGAAGTTGTTTAAAAACAATAAATAACTCCATACGAGCCCGGGCTAATGGCGCGTGAACCACTTCTAAATTCATTTGTTGTCTTGATTCTCGAGAGCTTGAGATTGGGATTATTGTTGAACTTCATCGGCTGGTTAGTTTGAAATTAATTTTAAGAGGGTGTATTTAATTAAAATTTTAAAAAAAAAATTAAGTGACAGAATTTTATAGAATTTGTGGGATTTTAATAATTTTCACAGATTTTAAAGACTTTTTTAAAATGACTTTTATAGAATCTATCAAATAAGTAACAGATTTTTATAACTTTTTATCAAGACTGTGATAGACTTTTGTATACTTCTAATATATCTTGCAACTTATATTAATTGTTAATTAACCCATATGTACAACATCTCCCTCTTTTTTTATAAACTAGAGTAAATCTCATTATATTATCGTGGCATGAGATTTTATATATGTTGAAAGCGTTCACATTATTCTACTCATTTCATGATACATTTGGATACTCGGATACAAATAAAATTTTAGAAACTACAGACGCAATACAAAAAATAAGCTCACTTTTCATTGAGCTATATATACTTTATACATATGCGTACGCTTTTTACTAATAATTGATTGTTTTTTATTATTGATTGTTTTACTAATATATATATAATAAATAACTCCATACGAGCCCGGGCTAATGGCGCGTGAACCACTTCTAAATTCATTTGTTGTCTTGATTCTCGAGAGCTTGAGATTGTGATTATTGTTGAACTTAACATGAAATTAATTTTAATCAATTAATTAATAAAATATTGATATATAGGCGGGAGGTGATCTCTCCTGTATTTCAATATTAAATGGGAAATCAATATTTTTATATAAATAATAGAATTGATATTATCTATCACATAAATTGTGGGTGGGTCCCATCTTCACGTAAGAGACTCATGTAAAAATATCATTTTAACGTGTATTGTATTAAGAGTAGGGCTACAGACACAAACTATTTTATAAATATTTTATAAACTGCTGATGTGGCATACTCCACCTCAGTGTATTGATCAATAAATTATTTCAATGTAGTCTTCGGTCCCACACAAGGTGGAATATGCCACATCAACAGTTTATAAAACATTTATAAAATAGTTTATGTCTCTAACATTATTCAATGATACTTTATCCACTATTGTCTCAACTCTCAAGTGTAAATTAAAACAAGTGGTATTTTATAATAATAACTAAAATAATCATTTATGCCCACTTACAAAATCACCACTAAAAAAACTACCGATTCTAAAAAGTCACCCACAACTTATGTTTGGGTCTTAGAAAACATAACAACTCAAAGACTCTCGAAATGGGAGATAATTCATGGCTCCTCAAAACTTGACACAATCTTATATCAAAATAACATTAAATTTTGTCAAAAGAAATTGCATATGTGAGAGAAAAAACATATAAAATTAATATTTCTATCTTATTTTTTAATATTTTTACACGTAAGACTTGTATATTAATTAATGTGTCCAAATTTTATGGAGTAATATGTAGGTTCATATGTATGAAATATCAAATAATATCCAATTTGTTTTTAGAAGGAAAAAAAAACCACGTAGGATGTCAACTTTCCTTATCACTATGAGCGTGTGTATCACATACCTCGAAGGAGCGTAAAACAAATTCTTTCCATGGTGTTGTCCGGATAAGAACCCCGCGAAATCCCTCTTACACCAAAACGAGAATGTAGTTTACCAGCCTCACTTTCTCTCTCTAAAAACTCCATTATCAACTCTTCCTTTAAGCTAACTTTCAATGGGGGCAAATTCCTCTGTTCTGTCAAATTCCGATGGGACCAGCCGGCCGTTGAAGCTCAAACTCGACGATATACCGGAGAGCTGTGTCGCCATGGTTCTTTCCTGTTTGGACCCGCCGGAGATCTGTCAATTGGCCCGGTTAAATCGGGCTTTCCGGGCAGCCTCGTCGGCTGATTTCATCTGGGAGTCGAAATTGCCTCCCGATTATCGATATCTTGTTGAGAGATTTCTTAATGAGAGCTGTCTCAATTTGGGGAAAAAAGATATTTTTGCCAGGCTGTCCAAACCCATTTCTTTTGATGGTGGCACAAAGGTTTGATATTTATGCCCAAATATCAATTTACGTAATGTGGGTGTTTCTATATGAGTCCATTTTTGATGATCTTAATTTTGTGGAAGTTTCAATTTGTTACTCAAATCTATATAGGGCAAAACTCATAAACATAGTCTAATTTTTAGTGTCAGTTGGTCATAAACTTTTTCAAGGCATTTGATTGATCCAGAACAAAGTTGTTTGTCTATAAGATCACTTCTTGTTCCAACAAAACACTTGGGCCATGTTGTTTTGCAAAAATGATATGTGGATAAGACTTTTTGTACTAAATTATTTCCATAAAGGAGTATTTTTTCCTATTTTTAGTCTGTTACTCTGTTATTTAATCCCATGTATGAGTCATTTCTAATGCCGTTGATGATGAATTGTAATCCCAAGCGGAAATGTGATATTATACATCCCATTTTCAGGTATCAATTGGTCTTAGAAATGATAATAAATAGTTCATGGGATTAAATAACGGACTATTGATGAGATAAAAATAGTCCGTAGTTGTAATTAATTAGTACAAATAGTTCTGTCTCAACTCTCATTCATCATTTTTGCAAACAAACGAGGTCTTAAAGTTATGATTAATTACATGCATATGCAAATGAAGGTGTTTCCAAGTAACGAGCATTTATTAAGGTGATTATGGAAAATATCTTTGCAGTATAGGGTATTAAACATTATTTTTAATATTTATTTTTTGTTGATGTATTGGTGTTCGATTTTTTCAGGAAATCTGGTTGGACAAGAGAACTGGAGGGGTTTGCTTGTCGATTTCTTCAAAGGCGTTGTCAATTACAGGGATAGATGATAGGAGATACTGGAATCACATTCCAACCTGTGAATCTAGGTAAACATTCATACCACTTATATATATAGTTATACGTAAATTGTTTTGATTCCAAGATAATTGTTTTTTTTATAGTTTGGGTTACCTTTTTTTTTTGTATTAAAGTTAAATATATAAGGGTATGATCACCAAAAAATAATAAAATAAGAAATAAATAAATTTTTAAGGGTTAAAGCTTAACTGGAATTTTGTTTTGTTTGGTCAAATTAATAATAAATAAGCTTTTATGTTTTAGGAAGAAGCACAAGGAATTGATCTATAAATTTTAATCGTTTTGAAGATGAAACAAAACAAGATGAAACTTTGATTTATGAAAGAAAGATTAATAATTTGACATCCTTCTATTAAGATGAAAGAAAAGAAGACGAATCAAACTGATTCCCGAAATGCCTTGATGGACATTATCCTGGAAAATGGATGATTTGTTGGATGCCTCTGTGTGTGTGTGTGTATATATATTGTAGTTTCTTTCACGGATTTGGAGATGGCGAATCAAGGAGGCAACAATGTGTTGAGGACTATTTGAAAGGAAAGTGGACATGGCAAGATTCAGTGGTTCTATTTAGGCAAAAAAAAAATTGATGAAAAGAGAAGAATGAAGACACAGGGGAGTGCGAAAGGAGGAGCAAGCATGCAGGAAATGATTGAAAATTAGTGTTGGAGAAATGGGTGTTTGAGAAGCCAAAGCCGGTGCAATGAGAAGTGGGACAATATCATGGGAGATTTCAAGAAAGTGAGAGGATTATGAGAGGAGATTGATTGAGAAAGGAGAAGGAAATAATGAAGGGCAGTACTCTTACTGGAAGATGCAGAAGAGTGAGATGAAAGACAAAAACTTGCATTACAATATGTTGCCTCAGATTAATGAGGCTTTGGTTGAGGTGGTGGAGAGGAAAGGTCAGAGGGTGTTTGGTGGTGGTGGTGGTGGAAGTAGTAATTCCAATCCAAATATTATGTCCTTTGTTTTGGGACAAGTGGAAAGACTCACTTGTAGTATTGTATTGGCAACATATTTAGTTGTATTGGCACTCCGACCACCACTGTCTCTTCTTTGTTCTCAACCACTGTCCGTAGTAGATTCTCATACAAGTGAGTATTCAGATTCACCAGCAATGAGAAGAGAGGAAGAGGAAGAGGAAAGTAACAAGTAATACTGTTGTTGGTACTGCAAGTGGTACAACTACTTCGCTTGAAGTTAGGTGTGCAATCTTAAAATGTGCTTCCTTCATTCATAGCAGGATCAATTCAGGCCAGTGAGAAGGGAGAAGAAAAGAAGGCAAAGGGAGCTATTGAATATGCTTGAGAGAACACTACAGATGGAGGAGTCTAAGGCTGAGATTATTAGACAAGGTAGTAGTGACTTGGTAGATGCCACAGACAAACTTGCCCATTCAGTCCTTTCTCTGGCCGCCAATAAAAACCAACAACTCCTAAATATCTTTAATTATATTACTGATTTTACTTAAATAGTTCAGTACTTGCATAATAATTATATATCATTATGGATGGAGAAAGCTTAAGCTTAATTGCATTTTCTTTTACATAGATGAATTGACATGGTGATCTATGTTGCATCACGTGGTTTAAATTATCACAATAAATTAATTTTACATGAATAATGAACTCATGTTATGTAGGATCATGTTGTATTCACTTTTGTTAATCGTCTTAATCTCATTTCCTCCTCTGTAGCTGCAAGGATTGGTTGTAATACACTGTTATATGATATATCTTCCCATTGGTCTGCTTGAGCTAAAAAAATAAGATGTGGATATATATATATATATATATATAGAGAGAGGGAGAGAGAGAGGATCAGGTCCGGACTCGCGGACCTGATTAAAATACGGACCATATATATATATATATATATATATATATATTTGTTTTTTTTTTAAAACAACTAATTTTTTTTTAATATTTTATAGAACTAAAATTTTTCCATAATACAGTGTTTTGGGTGTGATTTGGATACATACATGTTTTATTATATGTATCCAAAACACTGTATTATGGAAAAATTTTAATTCTATAAAATATTAAAAAAAAAATTAGTTGTTTTAAAAAAAAAGCAAAAAAAAAAAAGTCCTGACGGTACTAAAATTTGGGAGTCCAGACTGGAACCGGACTATACTACATATTTTATATATATATATATATATATATATATATATGCACATATAAAATATGTATACTGGTTTTGAATTGGGAAGCACGCAAGGTCATAAATTTATTCTGATTGTAACTGGCTTGTTATTTAGCTCATTATTAATATTAAAAAAAAGGAGTTATAATGCATAACAGCATAAGTTGAGACCTGCCGGGTTACTGTCTACTTGGCTTTATTTATTTTTCTGCTGAACCAAATTGCACTTGCTTTTGTAAAATATTAACCTTCTCATGAATAGTCCATTTTTATCCTCCTGAAGTTAGGACAGACCTACTCATATATAATACTAAATAAACAAAGTAATTATATATGGGATCTTTTTTGGATTGTTCTGAATGAGTAGCTTTGTCAAAGTGATAGTAAGTACAAGCTATAAGGTGTTCATTTCTGCAAATAAATTAGGAATTTATGCATCCTGTCTACTTCTCCTATGTTCTTGAATTGATGCTACATAATTTCATTGGTCAAACCTTTGCGTGTAATGTTTACCATCTATAATGAATCTTCACTTTTTTTAAATTCACAATTGTGAGATGGAACAATCTAATAGACATATTTCCCCCTTTTATTTACGTGTAGATTCCATACAATTGCATATCTTCAACAAATATGGTGGCTTGAAGTAGATGGAGACTTTGAGTTCCAATTTCCAACAGGGGCATACAGCCTTTTGTTCAGACTCCAGCTTGGGAGGGTAACAAAGAGACTGGGCCGTAGGGTATGTAATTCTGAAAACATCCATGGCTGGGACATAAAACCAGTCCAGTTCCAGCTAACAACACCGGATGGTCAACATGCTGTATCGCGATGTTTCTTGGACAATCTGGGGAACTGGGTATACTACCATGTGGGAGATTTTGTTGTTGAGGAGCCAAATGCATCGACAAGGATCAAATTTTCATTGACCCAGATTGATTGCACTCATACTAAAGGCGGCCTCTGCGTGGACTCTGTTTTGATATGTCCCAGTAGTTTAGGGAAGAATTTCAGATCAACATTGTAGGTGGTGAGAGCTGTAAATTATAGTTGTGTGCAACTGGGTAGAAGTTTGAGTAACACAATAGCAGTTCTGTAGTCATCAAATTCACCGCAGCTTGGTCTTGGGGAGCAATCTCTTCTTCTTTTTTGGGTTTTCTTCCTCCGTTCCATGTTTAAATTTTGCGCGTTTTATATGTTTTTTAGGTCTTTGTGATTGTATATTTTTTCCCAAGGTGAGTCTTGTACATAATTTCAGGAAGTGATGCTATTTTGTTAAGTTATATGATACCTTTTAGTTTTTGTATTTCATATCCAACTTTGGTGGTTGATTTTGCCTGTGCAATTGCTGCTGTTATTCAACATTGTTTTCTTGCTTATTGTACCTGCCCCTAGGGAGATGTAAAAGCTTAACTATGATTCTTACCGTCTCTTTTCCATTTTGTATTCAAGTGGAGTTACGTGTTTTCACAATATAATTGGTCAACTCTAAATGGTTAGTTGACTATTTTTTTTTATTCAAGTTGGGTAAAATTTAGAATCATTTATTTAAAATGAAATATAAGTTTAACCCGATTAATCATTTTTTGATCCATATTTTATTCTAAATTCAAATTTGTTTCCACATATATTTACATATTCAAGAAGTTCAATTTCTCATGATTTTTTTCTCTATTTTATCTTAATTTACGAATAAAATTAATTATTTTGTAGTTATATTAAATCTATCTGTTTACAAATAAAGGGTAATATAGGAAATATAAAAGATTTAAGTAAAATTTAATTATGTAGACACCCCACCCTCCACTCCCACTCCCACTCCCACTCCCACTCCCAAACAAAATATATTCGGTGATTATATATACACTCTCACCTCCCCACCCCAACCTCCACCTCACCCCCACTCCCACCCCCACCCCCCACCCTCGGCCCCCAAAATATATTCAGTGATATTTTTTTTTTGGGTCAAAAGATGCCATGGTAATTATTATTACATGTTAGCTTTTTGTTGATGAGTTTAGTATTTTATGATGAATTTGGTTCCTTTACTTTTTTTTTATTTTCAAAAACATCCAATAATGAAAAATAGATTTTGTGAGATGATTTTCTGCTTATTTCCAATTATTAATTTTGAGCCAGAAACAACTAAAATATTTTTGTGGACATAATTTTTAAATAAAATATACATTATTTAACATTTTGTCAACCATTTATAATCATAATATCAAACCCTAACTCATTACTTGCTACTTTCAAGTGATTTTCTTGCATTTTTACTTAAATCCCACCCCATCGTCCCTCCTTTTTATTGCTTGTTTTACTCTTATTGGCACTCGGTCAAATTAAAAATAAAATAATAATATAAATAAAATTATAAGAGTAAAAGATAAAAATAAAAAGTGTGACACGGTTAAGGGTGTAAATGAACCGAATCGAACTGAATATTGAGTTGCTCAGATTTAATTCACAAAATTTATTGAGTATAAAATAAAGTTTGATTGAAATTCGTTTAGCTACCGAGTCGAGTACGATCTCGAATCGAGCCCAAACGGTTTGAACTTTTCAAACGAATATGATCCGAGTATCAATAGAAAATTATAATTTAAAAAATTCGAATAATTTATCAAAATTTAAAATTTATAATCATTTATATTTCAAGTAAAACTCGAATTAAACTTTTAATCGAACAAATACAAATCAAGCCCAAACTGATTTACTCCATTTACAATACCGTATCATCAAACCGACTAGGACTTTATAGTATTGATATAAATTTAAATAAATAACTTTTTTTTAATAAATGTGTACAAACATTATTCGAAGAGGTTTATCGGTCAGTGTTGTCTGCATCTCTCCATATCTCCCTCTTTCTCTCTCTAAATATAGATATTCATATAATCATATGTATATCTTTATTTTCTTTCACAGGGTTTTGTCTGGCGCTTATGAGCGTCAATAAAGGTAAAATGTTGATCCTCAATTATCATTAGTTTTGCAAATTTTTCTTTGTAAGTTAGATTTCTACATGCCCTTCTATTTGTTGCTCCGAATTTGCATGTTAATTTTATTTCATTTGATAAAAAAAAAATCAAAAATTGTGCTTTTTCGTTCCATTTACTTTCATTATCGAATTCCTTGTTGTTTTTCTGAAATTTAATCTGCCATTACTATAATTGCAGTCCATGTCTGGTAGTTTCATGTAAAGATTTATTCCTTAATTGGGATTCTAGTTTTATCAAGAAATTATTCTTTGTTTTTAGTTCAATAAATGCAATTTATAATACTCAGAAACCTCCCCGAAAAAACCCTAATTTGTGTGATGGTTGGGAAGGATATGTTAAAGAGGTGGGATATGGTCCCTTATTGCTTGTGGTGCTTCATTTGGAAGCAAGAAAATTTTGTTTTTTTAGTTTGTTTTTTTGTAGGATAAGGAGAGGTCGATGGTCATATTAGCTCTCTGTTTTTTGAGTTTGTTATTTTTTTGGAAAAATGAGGTGTATATGGGGTCTATTTGTTTCTTTATGAATTTCTTGGAGTGTTGGGATATTTCACATGATTCCCATATTGGATAAATTCAAGAGTGTAAATGGGTTAATAAGTATGATAGAACCTCAACCTAATAAGTTATTAGGTTAACCTTTTAGGTAAGGAGGTGGTCCAACATACTTATTGGGACAGTCTACACAGGTGTGCCTTGCATGGTGATGAATTGATGTGAGATGGATCGTACAATTCCGCTACAAATTGGTATCAGAGCTCATGGTTTGATGGGCTCAAAGTATCAACTCCAGGATGCGAGAGGAGTGCGAGGGTAAAATTCGCAGGCCTCGTGAGTGGAGCAAATAGAGTCTAAGTATCAACTCCATGGTGCGAGGGGAATGCGAGGGTAAATTCGCAGGTCTCGTGGGTGGAGCAAATATAGTTGAATCAGGTGGAGCATGAGATTTTTTGAATCGGGTGGAGCGGGCTCAAGATGATTTTGGGAAAGTTGCTCAGACACGTTTGCCCCCGGGCGTGGTAGATTAATATTAGAGTCGGACAAAGCTCTTGAAGGACTCAGAGGTGAAGTATGATTTGAATCGGGTGGAGCAGGGCTCAGTATGGCTCTAGAAAATTGTTGAGACACGTTTGGCTCTGGCGTGGTGGAGTAGTATTAGAGTCGAGCAGAGCTCTTGAAGGATTAAAAGAAGGTGTGCTTAATGGTGAATACTCTAGTATGATACTTGTGATGGGTATTTAAGTGAAAGGTGGAGATTGTTGGGATATTTCACATGAATTCCACATTGGATAAATTTAAGAGTGTAGATGGGTTAATAAGTATGGTAGAGTTTCAACTTAATAGGTTAACCTTTTAGGTAAGGAGGTGGTCCAACATGTTTATTGGGACAGTCTACACAGGTGTGCTCTGCATGGTGATGAATTGATGTGGGATGGATCGTACAATTCCGCTACATGGAGGATTTTGTGCAAGGAGACTAGTGTGCTTATTTTTTGGGGGGCTCCTGGGTTTGTAGTATCTTTGATGTATTGGGGATGGCATCATTTTTGGCTTGAAGGGTGTCTTTTCTCCTCCGAGTCCATTTATTCACTCACATGTACTTGTGGCTTTTGGTGTTTTCAATGGAAATTTTACTTGCAAGTATTGGGGATGGCATCATTTTTGGCTTGAAGGGTGTCTTTTCTCCTCCGAGTCCATTTATTCACCCACGTGTACTTGTGGCTTTTGGTGTTTTCAATGGAAATTTTACTTGCAAAAAAATCTGTGTGGCATTTTTATCTTACATTGGGTAGGATTGCACGAAAAGAAAGGTTAACTTTAAATGTTTAATCTTTTATTGCATTTTTTGTCATTTTCACTATTGATGTCCTCTTATTTTATTTCCTTTATTGTTTTTCCAGTCTACTGAATACACTCTTAGGTGATTATTTACGTGCTCGTAAATGGCTTTTAATTTTGTAGTTACATTGTGAAATCAGGTTGGAAGCTTTGAATACATTGTGAAGTTTTGATAAGAAGTTTGGCTGCTCTCTTTCATCAAATGGAGACTCGTTTAGATTTCATGCAATTGCTGGAAACCGACATGGCACTGAATATTCTGGTGTGCTTGGATGATGCATCTGATCTTATTCGTGCAAGTTCTGTGTCACGTTTCTGGCGTGATTTTGGTGAGTATTATTACAGACTACATTTGGAATCTTTTTACTGTGGCAGCTTTATATATATGTCTATTCAACGGTGTCAACTTAATCGTGCACGTGAGTTTGTTTGAATGGTTGGAACTTTTGTTCAAGAAAAATGATTTTTGATAATGGTGTCAAATTCTTATAGGTATAATAGACATCTAGAATAATGTCCAATTTTGGTAGTAACCCTTCTATGTTTCCACTCCTCCCTATTTGGTTGTATAATTGTCACCTGACAAGCCCCTCCTATATTTGCTAGCAATCAGAATTGATCGAAAATCCTTCATTATTCTTCTCCAATTCTATTTACTCAATACAAGGAGATTGATGTTAAACACAATGAATAGCTGTGGTATACTACTTTTTATACACCATAAAATTAAGCATTTTGACCCTTGCTAAAAGTAAGATCACTCATCACATCCCAAGTGAAAACTCAGGGTATAATATTAGCAACTTAATACTCCCTCCATTCCAAAATTAGAGATATATTTCTAAATCGACAACTGCTAATGAAATTTTATTTTTCCAAACATATTCCTAACATTTGCTAGAAATGTAGTAATGGTGGCATGATATACTCAATCTACCTACCAAGAATATAAGTAATGGTATTTAGGGACTTTATTTCACTTTGTAGGCTAAAATTAAAATGTATCTCTAACTTTGGAATGGAGTAGAAAGGAAAATGCATCTCTAATTTTGGAACAGAGGGAGTAACTAATTTCACTGAGGGTTTCTTCTTTTTGTTTGTTGTCGTCTTCATTTTTTTAGCTGAACCAAAATGCAGCTAAGAGAAAGCCTAAATCCTTCACATCTGTATAACCAACAAAAAAGACGATTTTAAATCAAAGAAGCAGCACAACCTGTCTCTAATAAGAGCATAAACAACAGCTTGAAGGGACCCATCCATAACACCATCAAACAGCCTTGATCTAGCTGAAGCTGCCAACTTATGAGCTACCCCAATGGTGAGCCGAGGAAAATGAGCATGTTGAAAAAGAAAGAAAAAGATTAGGATATATTTTAGGTAGGCAGATAAACAATACTCCCTCTGTTCCGAAATATAGGATCGACCTTGTTTTTTTTAAGTCAAAATTTAAATGTTTTCAAATTCCAAGGCAATAAAAATTATAATCCACTTAAAAATACTAGCAAATTCAAGATTTATTGTATTCAAAAGTTTAATGAATCACATCAATTTTGAGTTTTGTCTTCATCTTATATTTTATATTTTGGAACAGAGGGAGTATGTTTTAGTTAGGCAGACTTATATAAAATAAAAAAGCATGTAGATGTTGTATCTTAAGATCACTTGTTCATTCTTTTGGCCCCATAAAAAATTTCTCGAGTGATTTGTCTTGGTTAGGCTAACTGGAGGCTTCATTATTTGTGTTCTTAATTTTGTTGGCATCTGAGATTTTCAGTAATATCTTAATTTTAATGATGGAAATAACGCATTTACGTTTTTCTAAACTTCCAAATATGGTAATCCATTTTAGTTTTAGGCGTGATGGAGGGCCCTCAAGGCTTTCCATGTGATTGGTTTGGTTGGAAGAAATATATATATTCGTCAAATTTTACGATAATGTTTGTTGTTATGCAGTGATTGCAAATGGGCTTTGTAAGCAGCTGTGTCTGAGATTCTTTCCCCAGCTTGCTAATGTTGTTCGTGTAATTGAACCAAGCTGCAAAATAGAAAAACCAGCTGATGTTGGATCCAGCAATCTTGTGGAATGGGAAGTTCTTGACAGGGAGCACAGGGTCTATGGTTCCTTGTTTAAAGCTCTTACTGCTATTAAAGTAATTAATTGCTTGGTAGATGCAGTCAGTGCTTCCAGCACAGATAATTATCCTGATGAAAGCATTATCTATACTCTAGATCCAAGGGACAAAATTCTACAAAGACCCTCGTACTGGTCAAGTAAAGGACAGAAGAATCCTGAGGTGCCTGAGACACTGATCTACAAACTTAGAGCTGATTTATGTGTTATTACTGAGATCAACATACGGCCTTTCCAAGGTTACTGGTTTGAATTCGTGCACTTATTTTGTAGATTCTGAAATGTTTATCCATTTGAATTGTTGGTTGTAAGATGTGTATTTTTTCATTTGCAGCCTATTTTCAGCATGGCCAACCGATATACTCGGCAAAATCTGTCCGATTTCGAATGGGCCACCCCAAATGCCTAACTAAAATAAACAGTGATCTTATGCAATTGCCAATTCAGCAATGTGCTGATGAGAAGTTCATTTGGACATACACTTCACAAGAGTTTCCGATGTCTCAGGTGAGTGTTTTTTTTTGCAAAAGCATAAAACTATGCAGACAAAAATGTAATTTTGTGATGTTCTTTGCGGTATTAAATGTTATTTTAGTTCTAACTTCCATTCAAAATATAATAGTAGCTATTCAGTGGATGTTCTACAATTTTGAACATTGGTAGGCATAGAGCGGCTTGGTAAAAAGCAGAGAGACACACACACACACACACACACACACACACACACACACACACACACACATATATATATATATATATATATATATATATATATATATATCTCAATATTAAGCTGAAGAGATGTACTGGGTAGCAATGCATATTATTTTATTAGTCACAGTTACTGCTTCTAAGCTTGATATTTCTTCTGTAGCATGTAGCTACTAGTGATCTGATTTTCTTGTGCCATTTTTCTAGTCGTCTTATTTTTTTCCTTGTAAAGCTAAAATGCTCCAGTAGTCATAGTGGAATAGGTAACTGTTGACTTGACTTCTCTTCGAGCAGGAAAATCTCTTACAAAACATCAAGCTACCAGCACCTGTTCTCTGCATCGGTGGCTACTTGCAAATTGAGCTGTTGGGTAGGGTCCAAATACAAGAAATGGATGGCTTATTTTACATATGGTTAGTTTTATACACTCGTATTTTCCATTAAATGGTTTTGTAATTATTTGAGTAGCTGGTTCAATAATCCATAATACCTGTAGCCAAGCAAGTAATTATGGAGATTAGGTATTATGGTTATGTATGCTAGAATCAGAGGTATTCATTGGGAACATTTTCTTGACCCTCTTATTATTGGTAGTAGGAAAGGAAATGACTTTCAGGTTGTCATTGTTCTCGTTCCTAGATACATGCAGTCTTTCTGTTATTTTAGTTTCACTGTGCAGTATAAAAGTTTATTTAGTATGAGTCTGATGAGATTTGAGAGGATGTCTGCTTGAGGTGGTGTAATGTGCTCTTTTGACGAGAGAATTAGCTTTTAGCGGTGAGACTTATCAAGTGAGAAAAAGAAAAAATAGCTTGACCATTGAGATTTATTTCTGGATTTCATTTTGTTCTTTGCAGCGTGTCTCATGTTCAAGTTATGGGACGCCCGTTATTTCCCGCATTTGGTGTCAATTCGTTTGAACCTTCTGAAAAGTTTACTTTCAACTATTCTGCCGAGGCTTTTCCTGGTATCTTGCAAAATGATTCACCTTCTAATCCGTCCAATTTGGCCTCATTACCTGAAGAGAGGGTGTGGGGACCTTTCGAAGGTTTGGTTGAATTTCTAATGCAAAGAAATGATCCGGGTGGCGTGCTTTTTGAATTAGAGGATGACGAGGACGACGAGGACGACATCTAATGGGATCATATATGCTCCAGCTCTGTAAAGTTTCTACCTTTTTCATTTTTTCTATTTTCCCATTTTCTTTTTCCTAGTTGTCAACATACTGCCGTTTACCCTTCAAGGCTGCTGCTGGCTACTAAATTTTATATTTTACTTTGGAATAGTAGACTTAACTAGTATGTTGTATTCACTTTGTTGATTCAGTTTTTGTGTGTTGTTATTGTTGTTGTCATCTACAAATCTGAAGCCTCGCCTAACAATTAACCTCATGTATGATATGCTGTCAGAGACAATTTTACCTATTTTCTGTTTTATCTATATAAAGATATGAAAGGGAAGAATTGGGGTGGGGGGGGGGGGGGGGGAGGTTGGGATGGCTAATAATAAGTAAAAGTTGGTTAGTACTTGGTGCCCTTCTTTATGAGTTGTATATTGTGTAGTTTGATACAACTATAATGTAAGAGATACCTGACTATTGACTATTTTTGGGGGTCAAGGATTGGTAGCCCTGTTCTTTCAAAATAAAAAGGGCAATTTAATGAACAAATAATCGGTAGTATTAATTGGGAGAGTATTCTTATATCTTAAATTAAGCTGTATTGAACTATTTTATTGAGCTTTATACTACAGCTTTAAATTATACTCGTCAGATTTCAGATTGTGAAGTTCAAAAAAGTTGTTTTTTTGCAACTTAAAAATGAATTATGTGATGTTCTTCAATAATCTTCCCGTTCCAGTTTTATACAATTTGACTTTTAAGGATAAACGACAACATATTAAACTACTTAAAAATTAGTATGACTTGTAAAAATTTAAAATAAAATAAATTTTATTATTCACATAAATTTAATATGTTATCGACTCATCATTAAAGTCAAATTGTATTATTTGATTGATTATTATAAACCGAATATGATTTTCTCCATCTACAATAAACAGGGGGTATATGCTTTATTTGTTAATGCAATATAGTAAAATGCAAAATGGTAAAAGCCAAATATAGATTGCTCTAGCCCTACAAAGCTATTCTAACTGAACAGCCACTTCTTTTACTAAAAGATGGAAAAAAGAAACACAAAATAAGGGTGAAAGACAACAGCAAATGAGAGCTGTAGTGCATGCAACTCCATGGACATACAATTACTAGATAATTATATCTGTTGTTCTGGGTTACATACTAAATTATTACTAGTGTAATGAACTGAATGTAGGAACAAAGGTCCCGGACAAGTGATACTTTAATTTCTTCCTACTTGTCGACAAATTCCACAAAAGTAATAAACCAACACATATATCACAAGTCTGCAGTATTATTTAATTGATGTCAAAGCTTTTTGAGTAGAACATGCCATCTTCTTCAAGCTGTTTTCGACTTAGGTGGCGAAGGAAGCAACTGCACAACAAAACAAAGTACCTCAGACAAGCACCGCAACTTTGAAACATTTATAGCCATGAAACTAAAACTCCTATTCCCTTTTTAGCGAGCCCCCCCTTCCCCCTCCTTTTCCAAAGCCAACCAAACCACAATACAGCATGTGGGGAACATGTGTGTGTAGATAGGATGTGATTTCTTGCTTTGTGATCTATCGCAATAACTTAAAAATGATTATAATTTTCTTAAAAGTTAAAATGATAGGTAATTATTGCTTTAAATTGCTTTGCCTTTTTCCTCGCTCGCCCCGCCACCCAAAAGTTACCTTACCTATTCCCATTGTACTAAATGGACCATCTTTCTTAAACATAATGATTTTGTTTTGACATCACTTTATGCCCCTTGATGATAAATAATTAAATATCAATAGGACAAATGAATTTAAATGGTGGTAACTGTGAGCACCTGATAACAAGAGATGAGAGAGCTGGTAAATCCACATGCTCCTGTGACACGCGGAGTGATTTTCTTGGGTGCCAATTGCAGCAGCCCAGCTGCAACCACAATATCTATGGCTGCTTTAACCAAGGATAGTGTCCTCTCATTTGACTTTTGCAGTTTGCTACGGTATTGCTCATTCTGAAATCAAATATGAACCAAGAATAATAAGAAGATAAATGCAATTGAATTACAACAATCAACAAAGAGTTGGAAGTGCAGGCCAATCAACTAACAAATACAAATGCTTTCCGAGTGAGCAAACCTTGTATTTATCAGTATTTGAAAGTTCCTTCTCTAATTTCTTCATTGATGCGGAAAGCCTTCCAAGCTCCCCAACCTGAAAGGGAAATCAGAGAAAATACATTTCATTACTTTTGATAGCTTGTAAGATATGAAACTAATGAAGTTCATAACTTTTGAAAGTTTTAAGATATGAATCAAAAGAGACATTATTAAACAATAAAATGTCAGGTACTGATAGGAAAGCAACAAACCTCAACCAAGGAATTACAGATTGAAGAGCCCATCCAACAGAAAAGAGAAATCCTGCCAATTAGCTGTGTGCGTTCTTCGTTCTGTATAAAAACAATACAGTGTGTAACTTTTGGTGGCAAACTCAAGGAAACCAGTTTAGAACTATGGTACTACACTACTATTACAAAAGAATAAAATGCTTTGTACCTTGTATATGCCACTCCTACCGAGCCAAACAATTTGATCGAGAAACAAGAAAGTTGATAATAATGCGTTTTTGGACTGAAAGAAGCATTGTTGTTAGAGAGAGAAGAAAAATGCAGAAGATTCTTAGAACACAATTCAGAGTGACATCCATCATATACCTTTCCCAGCAAAATAAGCGGAAGAGGAGTTCCTTGAGCTGGTGGACTAATAAGTGCATGTAGATCATTGATAAACTGTAGACAGAATTGAACATCAATTTAGCCAGTAATTAAAGGAGACACAAAACTTGTATTCATTTTACAGACTTCCCTAAACAAATTTTCAACCAACTGCTAGGGTCTGGGAAGCAGGCTTTTCATTTCGACATTAATAACAAAGAGGATAGCTTGATACTGTAGGATCATTGATATTATGTATTGGAAACAAATGGTTCAGGAAGAATTTTGAAGAAATAATAATAATTTGTCTGGCTACAAATAAAGGGAACCAATGATGACAAAAACAAGTATAATAAACATTCAATATAATTATTGTTAACAATATAGTTAAAAGCAACCTTAAAAAGGCGGAAAACTTTCCGTGCCAAGCTAGTTGTTTTGTCAACATTTTGGGCTGTACCAGGCTCTCCATTACTCACAAATTTCGAACCATATTGTATTGCCCTGCATATCTTGTCCCTGGCTTCGGCTTTGTTCAAATACAGTACTGCAAGAGCAAGTTCAGTTCTGGCAACATCTAGCGTACTCATATTCTTTTATCTTGGATGGCCCTGTGGAGTCAAGGCAGCTGAATGACATATAAACTAAACAAAAAATAACAAGTCTGCTAACTACACTAACACAAAGCAACAGTGATTTTAAAATAAATTATTTAATTATTAATACATTTATGTTTGCGAGGAACAACTAATTTCGGTCAGATTTATAAAGTGTATCAAGTATTAACCTGTTTCCCAGAAATAGAGAATGAATCATAGAAGATACATGAATTCAACCAAATGTAGTATTTGAACCAAAAGGTCAAAAGAGAGCCAAAAACGACCTCCTCAAAAAAGAGTAGGAAAAAGAAAAGCAGAACAGCATCTCCATTCACCTTGCTCCCCCCCCACAACCCCTCTCTCTCTCTCTCTCTCTTTCTCCCTCTTTTAGTCTTAAGTCTTCTTTTCATCATCTTTTGATTCTCTTGGCCAGGTGATTCATGTCCCATACCTGTTCAATAGATGAGACAAGGTTGTATGAACCAAATAGGTGCTTGTTAACTGTGTGTTACTCGGACTCGCCATTTTTGGTAGAATACCCATGTCTACACGACACGATACTGGTACGGGTGCAGGATTCGTACGGGATCCGGCCACAGAAATCCGGATACGATTGTTTTTGCAGGTGGTTCCCGCAAAGAAATGCATCACTGCCAGAAAACAAGAATGTACCCTAGACAGCAGATAATTATATCCCAACTCCCTGTAATTCTTCAGATTTAACCAAACTCCGAACTCTTTGTGAATCCCTCCAAAACCATGATCACGAGTAATAGGCACTATATTGAAATCATAAGATATTTACATATCATAGACTTGAACTATTAGAAAAAAATTGAATATCATGGTTTTACCAAGATATAGTCAAGTGATTCCAAGCTTGCATCAGTGTTTTAAAAGCTGCTAGGTGGGGATTAATTGGACCCAAGCAGGGATTTTTAGAACCCTGGCTTGCATAGACTGTATTCTAATTAATATTCAATGGCTTAAAAAATACAAGGAACACAAACTTGTTATGGCCTCCTCAAGGACTTCGACTCAATGCAACCTTATTCAATTGAAGACAAGTTACGCGAGGCATTGAGATATAACAGTTATTAACATTCTGAGTTGTGGATTCCAATTTCACAAGCATCTCCAAACATATTCTGAGGTGAACCCCTACAAATGATCGTATACATACTTCTACTACATCTGAAAAATATTTTCCAACCTTTAGTGAATTAGACCAATCTCTCTTAAAAATGAATTGCATTACAAAAAAATTCTTAACATTTGTATTGATCTCATCATGGACCATAGGATTGTATCTTCCACAAAACCCTCAATCTACAAGCTGTTTTACTAGGGGAACAAAAAACACTGTAACCAACTCACCAAGTCATTTCACATGATAAGATAAATCCAGTTGCAAATTCTATTTGTGTACCTATTGCAAAACTAAAATGATTGGCCAAATCATTGTGTTGCGTTGCACCAACAAATTATCCTTCTCAGTTTCACTAAAATTTGGAAAAATTAAATTTTAGCTATCAAAAGTATTCCACTACCTATACAAGGCAATAAAGATGACATTAATGTGTAATATATATGTGTTACACATTTGTTTATATAGGCAATAAAGATGACACTAATGTGTGTGTGTGTGTGTGTGTGTATATATATATATATGTGTGTGTGTGTGTGTGTGTGTGTGTGTGTGTGTGTGTGTGTGTGTTTCACATTTGTTTTGCAATTAGAGATGGATAAACACCTTCTCAAAACTCAACATTTGTCCAGATTTCTACGAAAGCATGAACACTTAGAATGCAAAGTTTGAATCTTTAACACCCTAAAGAAATTTCTTCCTTGTAAACATAGCTCAATCATAACAATATTACCCTCACAAATAAATCATAGCCAATCAAAATAAATAGCCACTCTAATCCATCACACAACCATAACAAATCAAAGGAAAACAGATTAAACAATAAATTCAGCAGTGTATGCTAAATCATAAACTCATATACAAGAAAACAGATCAAACAACAGAATTAAATCTTGTACCTTGAATATAGATGAACAATCAAAGGGAAAACAATTAGGCTACACGAATTACATAAATGTGTGTGTATATATATATACAAGCACATACATATGATGAGCAGGGAGAGTTACTACCGATAAGTGTGCCGATGATGTTTCCTCGAAATTCACAAATTTAATGTTTTGTGTTTTGTTTTCACTTTCTCTCTCTAAGAAATTGCAGAGCCGTGTCTGCCTGTCTTAAATTTATTCGATGATTAGATAGTCGAAGGAGGGACTGATAAGGGCTTGTTTGGTCCTCTCTTTTCTGTTACGTACAAACGAAAATCCATTATTTTTAGGAAATTAATATTTTCATAACAAAAAATAATATTTTCATATGAAAAGTGTCACGATAGTTTTTTTCTTCGCTAGCAATATTTTTTATATGAAAATATTAAAAATATTACGGAAATGTTACGTATGTAGGACCCACTTTTTAACCATATATTAATATTAATTTGGTTAAAAAATAGATTCCACATGCAAAAATATTTAAAAGCATTGTTGATATTTTGATATTTTTACACGTGAGATATATTTTTAAACTAAATATTAATATTAATTTAATTAAAATTTAAACCCCACATGCAGAATTCGGAAATATTAAAAATTATTGTAAAAATATCAGTTTCCTCTTTATTTATTCCTTTCATTTTTAATGGTCATTTTTTCGGCAATAAGTCTAGCCGGACAGGAAATTGGGACCGAAAAATTGGACCGGTCCAATTTTATTTTTATTTTTTTATTTGTGACTCTCAAAAATGTATAATATTTATTCCAACAAGAATTTTTATAAAATATAATATTTTAGGTATAATTTGGATACATATACAAATACAGGGTATAAATACCTAAAATACTATAAAAATACTATATTTTATAAAAATTCTTGTTGGAATAAATACTATATATTTTTTGAGAGTCACAAATAAAAAAAAATTGAAAAACCTGTCCAATTTTCCTGTCATTCGCCTGTCCGCGTAGCATTACTCTTTTTTCGGTGGAGTAGGCTAGGCTAAGCTGCGATTGATAAGCATGGAACGTTAGCTTGAGCTTTGACCGGGACCTACATGATCATATCTCATCATCAGAGCCGTCGATTCTATCTATGATCTGGTCTTAATTTATTTATGTTGGAAAATAAGACCAATTTATTTATTCAAAATTGACTTCTGTATTATATGGATTGACCGTAATAAAATTTATAGTCCCGTTGATTAAAAAGTTTAATGGAGCAGATTTTGAGTCAATATATGAATAATTTTTGAGATGTGATATATATCCTTTGTTTCATATTATAATAAGAATAAGTTTTAGCTTTTTGAAATCAATTTAAGATATTAGAATTAATGCGATTAAAATCTGTTTCATATTCATTCTGAATTTGAAATTTGTCTTATATGAATTTTAAATGTTTAAAATTTTATACGAGTTCTGTAATATATTACGAAAGTTTTCAGCTGAATTATATTTGCGACGTATGTACATATATATATGATATTTAGGAATTAAAAATATTGTGGTACCGCGTAATAGTAAAGTCTTACATCGGAACATAAAAAAGAAAGATTGTAAACCTAATATGTTTATCTTTTGGGTCAAGATGTGGTTTCAGATACCCATATACGAGCCGAATATTCCCAACATTAAGAATGACCAATTTATATTTTATCTTATTGTATATATTTACACGTTGGTCGCTATTTGTTTAACCAACGTGTAAATATACACGTTGTATATATTTACACGTTGGTTGCTGATAATTGGTTAAACAAATAGAGTTGACCATTATCGTGTTCATGAAATCAAGAACAATAAATGCTATAAATGTTAAGTTTTTTACTCCCTCCATCCTTAAATAATTGACGTTTTGAAGGTTTTCACACTTATTAAAGAAGTCATTTATTATTCCAATTTTGTCATTAAGATTGATATGCATTACCACAATTATCCTTGTATTAATTAAGAAAAGATGTACTCCATATAGTTGTCTAGATAAATGAAATACTCCATATAGTTGAGGGCAATAGAGGAAAAATTATAATTAATGCTTCCTAGAAATTTGAAAACGTCAAATATATTGAGAAATTTTGAACTCCCTATAACGTCAATTATTTTGGGATGGAGGGAGTATTAATTTGATCAAACTTACTTCCTTATACATTAATAGTGCATACTATTTTGCTACTCCTCCGTTCTTTAATATAAATCGTTTTAAAATTATGCACAAATATTAAGAAAATGATTGTATAGCATTAAATATAATATCAATTGTCTATATTGTCTTTGTATTGAAAAAAGAGAATATTATTTATTGGACAAAAAATAGTGAGAGAACCAAAATTATATTTATTACTTGGGGTAATATTGGAAACTAAACAATTAATGTTTATTTGAAATTCTCAAACGACTTATATTAAGGAACAAAAATAATTATCTAAAAAAAATTATATTAAGGAGCTGAGGGAGTATAATACTAACACAATTATTAATCTCATGGTATGCGACAGGAGTATAATGTTTTTTCACTTATCATGAGGACAAAATCATGTTACATATGGCAAGTCTGGTATGAGATGTACATGTCATACAAATTGGATAATATAAATATAAAAGTATTTGTGGATATTAATTATATGCTTCCATCACATGTCTAAAATTAGATATATAATTTGATTTTTGAGATCAAACGACGACATATTAAACTTTAAATTGATGCGAAAGTGTTTAATTTTAGTTAATACAATTATTATAATTGTATAGTATATAACAAGAACTATTAATTATAAAATTTATTTCACTTTAAATTTTTACGAGTCATACAAATTTTAATATTTAATAAGCCATCGTTTAACCTCAACAAATAAATTGCACCTTTAGTTTTGAAATAAAATGAGTAGACACCTATCAAATGTTTTTAATATAATCAAATAACATGGCAAGTGTATGTATAGAGGAGCAAGCCTATTACTACATGATCAATTCAAAGGGTATTAATTACATAGATCGCAAGACACATTTTACATTCTTTAAAATAATAACATAGCCATGAAGATTAAATATAGGTTACATTATGAGTTTATAAATGACTTTTAAAAATAATACGAAAGAGAATAAATTTTTCTTTGTTATTATGAGTTTATACTTGTGTGATTCAATTTGTCCTTTTCTTGTTATTTTAAAATAATAAATTATTTATTTTTCTATATCACCCTTAATTTCTTTCATTGTCACAAAAAAATTTCTCCCTATCAATAATTTTTAACTTCTCATAAAAGGGTAGTGATGAAATTTTATACAAATTTTAATTATTAAATGATAATATTTAATTTATGTGTATGACTATTACTCCCTCCATCCCATAATAACTGTCGCTTTAGCTTGATGCACATGGATTAAGAAAGTCATTTAGTGCTATCATTTATTAATTAAAATTGGTGTGAAATTTCATCACTACCCCTTTATGGGAAGTTGAAAACTATTAATACAAGGGAAAAATTTCTTTGAACAACGAGAGAAGGTAGGGGTGATATAGGAAAGTAATAATTTATTCTCCTAGAAAATTGTAAACGACAAATAAATTGAAAAAAGAATTTCTTTCTAAAATGACAGTTATTATGAGATGGAGGTAGTATTATGGTATGAAATGGAGGTAATACCACATTTAATTTATCCCACTAATTGTGTAATAAATTTTACTTGTAATGCTGAATTATTAAAACCCATATGATACCAAATTGGTGGTTTTGGAAACATTACCAAGTGCTGTAACCAACCACATCTTGTGTGATGTCATTATACTCTTTCCAATTTTGATGGCGCAGGCAGGCAGCCACAACTGAAGAAAAGGAAGTCTACAAGAAAATCTTTAAAGGATAACCATTCAATAATATATTATATTTTTATAATTATGAATAGTATAATTGAATCAACTAATTTATTATATTAAATAATATAATTATTTAAAAAATGAAAGTAATCTGGTATTTTTTCAGTATTTAATGAACATATGGATTTTCATCAAAATTTTAATGGACGATTTAAAACTTTTAACGATCAAAATATTTTTTATGATCTTAATACCATCAACTATCTATTAATATACTTTGATCATTACTAACAAAATTATTAAAATCAAATAATCGGTGTATTAGATGAAATTGTTTACCACAAATTTTACTACGTCGGCAATCGCTAAATATATAATATTTATGCCGTTGAATATGTATTGAGAGGATAGATATTATGAAGGGAATCCTAATCCAGGACTCTAACTAATTAAAAAAAATATATACCGGTACAGTTGAGAGTCTCATTTGACTTTTTATTAAGCCTTTCTAACATGTTTAAGTAGGCAAGAAAAGCAAAATGGAACTTATTAAATAGAACATAAAGTTTCCACAGGAAATCCAAAAAATCCAGCTAAATTGCTGCTATTTCCATCCAAGCTGCACTGAGAAACATTGTGGACCAAGAATTATCCATTGTCAAAAGGAAAAACAAATGTGGACCAGGAAAAAGAAAAAAATCACTTGTAATGTGCCAAAATAGATGACACATATTAGGCACAGCTCCAGGGCCAAATCACTGGATATGCTCAAGTTTCCAAGGGGTGCTATCTTAGTTAGATTGCCCTAAATTCAACCCCAGAATTGTAAGGCAAGATGTATGCATGAAACAACACAATTGTAAACTCAGGGACATTTAGACATACCTGAACAGTGGTAGATAGTTCTGCAAAACTAGATCAGCCTAGGCTTTTCAGAAGCTATGTCTTTTATATATAACATAACAAGAAAATATAGAAATATTGTAATTCAAGATTCTCTAGTGCACCAAAAACTAACCTTTTTTTGTGGATGATGAAACCATCTCGTACTTCTGACGAGTGCCGAATGCCACATCTCAACTTATCTAGACTCGAAAACTATGCCACATCTCAAGTTATGAAGACTCAAAAATAAAAGGAAGGCACAAGGGGGAAAATTAATCTAACCAAAACACAAATTGATGATGTACCAGAGAATTGCTTAGGAATTATGTATTGATAAATATTAAAACATATCTGATAGACTTGCAAGCTTGCGCATATCTTATATCATAAACTAGTTGTTCCATATAGACAATGAAACGACGATTATGATTAGAGAATATACTTCATATATTATAGCATGAAACTCGTTTATTTCCTACTTTTTGCTGAACAAACTTCTTAACTTGCCTTTTTCCAATCGCTCGAGCAGCTTCTTTGCACCTGGGATGTCCATCTCAGTAAGCTTCTTGAGATATCCAATGGCACCATATGAAATCATCAGCTTCTTGCACTTCTTGCTTGAGGAGAGCGAAGCAAGGCAGGTAACTGCATACTTCTTGGCAGTGTTTTGGGGACTTGGATCAAGCAATTGCACCAAATTTGGCACACTTTTGCCATCCCGTTTAACTTCTCTGCAATTCTGCGAAAGAGTCATCAAGCTTGAAATTGTTTGTGCTGCTACCTCTCTAGCACTATTTGCTTTAGCTTCCAGCATCTTGACAAGCAGAGGAATGCACCCAGCCTCGCCCACCATTTTCTTCACTTCTGTGGAGCTACAAATTCGACAAAGTGCTGAAGCCGCAGCTTGCTGTGCACCCAATGATCCGGATCTTAGCACATGAACCAATCTCGGAAGGACGCCATGTGAAACCAAAATATCCACAGAAACCAAGCCAACCAAATTCCTCAATGCCGCAACCGCCGATTCTTGGGGCAATGGACCATCCAGGTAAGCCAACAGACTTTGTATTCCACCTTCTGAAATAGCACACCTTCGAAGATCATCATTGCTCGAGGTGAGATTTTGCAAGCATTCAGCTGCATATTCTTTAGATCCCAATAGAACTCCACAATCAAGGAGATTGATCATAACTTTTACAGCTCCTTCTTCAGCAAGAGCTTGCCGCACTTCTGGAACAGCAGATATATTTTTCAAAGTACAAGCAGCTGCAGCCTGTGATACAGAATCACTGATTTGACATATTTCAATCAAAGGCAACACGCCACCATGCCCAACAATTGAACGAGCTGTTTCACCTGAAATCGATAATCTTTGAAGAGAAATCGTAGCTTTCTCTTTACCTACTGCACTACCAGACTCAACAAGCCTTATAAGAGGTGGAAGAACACCTTCCGAGACAAGCCAATTCTCACAACTCCCAGATTCCACAAGAGAGCAGATTACTGTGACCGTCTTTTCCCTGATACGTGGAGAAGTTGCGGTGAGCAACTGGACCAAAGCAGCAATATTGCTCCTTCCCAAAACAGCCAAAATATTCTTCTCATCCTCTTGCATGATCTCAACAAGGCTGTCAAGCGCTTTATGCTTTGCCTCTAAGTGCCCAATCTGAAGCCGGGCAAGCAGTTCCCTTATACTGCCACGGGCTGTTGCCTCAGGTTCTGTTGAAGAACTCATGGCTGCTGAAGGCAAGGTAACCTCACCAAGCACCCCGGTTTTAATCAGGAGACCGCAATCTCTCAAATTCAAATCCACTTTCCCTGATAAGGCATCAAGATCACTCTGCATCCGAAGCTTCCCCACATATTTTGATTGCACACACATCTGTGCCAATTCAATTGCTTCATTCAGTGTCTTTGAAACTGCATGCAGTTGTTCCTTACATAGTGCATTCTTTGAGAAACAAGGATGGCTAGACAAATCAGATAAGCGCGAAGGGATCAAGTCTAATTTAGAAATTATGATCTTCCATCTACCCAGAAACCCCTTAACCTCCTTCGCCTTCTCAAGTGCAACCGGAACAAGCTCTTGAGCACGTAATAGCAACTCTTCAGCCGACTGGTTATCAACCACAGCATCATTTCCACCTCCTTCTACCATGATTTTTTTTTATATAGCTGAATCAGAGAAGGGGAGAACTGAAATTTGAACCAGATGCAAGAACTTCAGATATATGTAGATTATAGATATAGGTGCCAAATTTGTAAAAAAGACAAGTTTTTTACAGACAAAATGAATTGGGTACGGATCAAATTGGCTCCCAGAGAAATTGGAGTAAATATGGAGAAACTAAAGTACAAAACCTTCAAGGAGGTGATCCAGATGAGATTGATCAAAAAGTTGTCATTTTTATCATAGAAAATTAAAAGCTGTGGAGCAGTTGGAATTATCTGACATTAAATTAGTCGCATTAATAACTTTAACAAACAATTAAATGAATAAATAAGATGGCCAAGATGAGTAGCTTCGAGAATCTGGTATGATCACATAATTCTTATTTACTGAAAACGAAAGCCGACAAGCAATTACTAAGTACCTAATAAAGGCCCACGAGTCTACTCAAAAGCTTTGCCAATGCAGATGATTATACATAGTTCAATTAATTTAACAATTAAAATTAACAGATGGTGGAAATGAAAGAAGTAACTTTCAGTGGCTAACCCACAGCCGTCCAATTATGGCCGACGGCATTTATTACCAAAATGTCCTTCTACATGTCAAGTTAATGTAGTCAACCCAATGATGTACTATAATAAATATAACACAGTATGTGAAGGGCAATTTGGTAACAGTGATAAAATCTCTCACTTTATTTTCCAACAGCACAAAATACAAAATCATATCCATAAAATCAGTAGATCTGATCCAAGGCCAAGGACATGGATGGCTAAAAGTGGATACATAAGTGAAATTTCAATGCAATATATATAAGTATACATAGGTGATTAGTACTCCATCCAAAAGTAAGACTTTGCTTCAAAGAGATGGTAGGAGTCTGTATCTACAGTTGTATATGTAAAATATATAGAGTGTATTTAAAATCTTGAGAAAAGGAACAAAACCCACATTTACAAAAAATATAAAATAAAAATTTGCCCCCACCAAACAAAATTATACTCCCATTACCTCAAAATGCTTTCTTTCTGTCTACCATTTACCAGGCTTGGTCTTAAAAAGAAACCACCAAACTGTATCACTGTTTTTGAAAGCAAAAGAAAAATACAGTACATGTCAATCACTAAATACCAAAATAAAAACAACACATACAAATACTATTTTAATTATATATAAATAAAAAAAATAAAAAACTTAATGAGATCTAAAGAGAAGAAGAAAGCTAGCTAAACAAAAGATAAAAGGGGGGAAAGTTCAAGACTCTACCTTTATGTCACAGAAAGATGATACTAATCCTTTTTCAGATCTTCAAATCAATCAGCATATCTAAAAAGAAAAACCCAGAAATACTTCTTATACCAAACAGAGTTACCACTACCCACAAAACTTTAGCTTCAAATATCTTTTTTTCTGTAATTCAAATTGCAACCCAGCCCAGCCCAGAATTACTTTCTAAGAAAAAGAAGAACCCAAAAAACTTGTACTCACTCTATTCACCCAAGAGCAAATAATATCCTTAGAGGTGTAGAGATATGTATTTGCTTCCTAAGTGGGGGAATAAAGACATCAAACGGTCAAAAATCATATTTTAAAAGGAGAATCTTGAGCTAAGAAGAAGCTAAGAAAGTTTCCAAAAAACTCAACAGACAAAAATAATGGAGGTTTAACAGAAGCGAAGCAGACAGATGTAGAAAGAGTACTATCACATTCAAAAATCAAATCTTTCATCAATCCTACCCCTCTCTCTCTCTCATGGAAGGAAATGTCAGCGCTCTGCTATTCTGTCGCCAAGATTCTCTCCCACTAAATATATATAAAATGTGCAGCAAGGAATTACTCTATTTTTACCAAGTTTGGATAATAAATGTGCCCCAAAACCATACGAGTATATATATATATATATATATTGGAAATCAAAATTTTTATATTATTTTTTAATATTTTTACACGTAAAACTCATATATTAGTTGATGTATCGAATTTTTATTAATTAATATGTGACCTATATATATATATATATATACTAGCTGTGACTGTGTCTTTGGCACTACATGAACGGTGAAATTTATCCCCAATTTTGAAC
Source organism: Panax notoginseng (assembly GCA_016801055.1). Lineage (NCBI taxonomy): Eukaryota > Viridiplantae > Streptophyta > Magnoliopsida > Apiales > Araliaceae > Panax > Panax notoginseng. Next base: position 1,396,911 of record CM029021.1, on the reverse strand, counting down.
GATCCAGATGATTTACTAGGGTGAGAGAAAAATTTTAAATCAATTATATTTTATTAGATAAATTGTTTGAAAGTTTGGTTAGTTTGGCAACGTTTAGTGAAATTTTAAAAAAATTTAAAATATTTTTGTAAATAATTATACAGGGACATAAAAATTGAATATAAATATTTTAAAATTTTATTTATTTATATTTTGATTTCAATAAAAAATAAAAATATAAATAAACACTTCTATCTAATTTAATTTTCATGTTCCCACGCAATAACTCTTTATATACTGAGCCTTCTTTATACTGATGTTGATGGTGCAGAGAGAGTGTTTTTAAAGAGAGAAAATGGGGATTAATGTTAGGACAAGAATTTTAAATATTGAGGAAGTAATTAATAATATACATCGGATGGTGGTTATTCGAGAGTGTAGATCGGACGGTGAAGATTGGTTGGAGTTTGAAAAAGCTTTGTTCAAACTTTCTACATTTCCCGAGGAGATGATGTGGCGATTAGTGCCACGTCTGAAGTAGGGACAGGGACTGTTTTGTGACTTGAGTGAGGTCGCTATTGACCTACCTATGGGCCCACGTGTTAAAGACAAAAGCCTATGTACGTAGGTAGCCACGGGTGGTACCAAAATGAAGCCTATACCCTCGGGGGAATAATAGGAGTATAAACTTCCGAAATTGTTATTTTTATTTTTTGAAAACAAAACTAATATAAATATTAATTAATTAAACAGTAACATAAGCATTTAAAAAAAGATTACGGATCTAAAATATACCTTTTAAATAGTATACCTTTCAAAAAAACTACGTTATTTTGGATTTTTTTTAAAAAATAAATGAGGTCGCGAGTGACATTTTTGTAAATAAAAGGAAAGCAAGTGGAACCACTCTATTTTAATATTATTTTATTTTTTAAAAAGAATCTCCAAAATAACGTAATTTTAATAAAAATATACTATTTAAGAGAGATGTTATTTAAAAGTTATGCACTCTTATTCAAAAAAAGACCAGTTAGAGCCCTTTCGAGAAAGACTTATTTTAAAATTAGTTGACTAATAAATTATTTTAAATTGTGAGTATAACTAAAAGTGTTAACCTATAAGCCAAAAATTAAATTAAACACAATTTATAAATTATTCCCGAACAAAAGACCATAGACCACATAAGGTTGTTCAAAAAAAGATCACATAACAATTGGATTTGTTTTGATACGAGATTATCGTAATTATATTATAACAATTTGATTCATTTAACTTTCAAAAACATAATTTAAATTTTTTATAATTAAATTAATTTTAAATCTATATTTACCAAATTAATTTTTAAAAGTCAAATTTAGCAACATCAAATACATGCAACATTAGAGAGACAAACACATACACTTTACAAATCCGACTGGGAATGGCAATATGCACTCACGATGCACACCATGTAAAGGAAAGGAGGGGAGGGGAGGGACTTGGCTATCTCCATTACAAATGAAAAAAGCCTACAGAAGATGTGAATAAAAAAAGCCTAGAGATTACACTTGCTTCAATACAAGTTAAATTCAGTAACTCAAAACAAAATACAGGTCTGCAATTCACTACAGTTTGCAACTATAAGGTGTGACAGCAAGTTGAGTTATTAATTTGGAAGTACTACAAAGAGAAGGTACAAACGGTAGAACCATAGAAATCAAACGAACTAAGAACGAGATCCACCCAACCAATTGCTTGGAAATCTTCTCAAGAACGAGATCTTTCACGTGGCAGAGGAGAGAGACTTCTTTCACGCGGCGGCGGAGGAGAGCGGTTTCTTTCACGCGGTGGCGGAGGAGAGCGGTTTCTTTCACGTGGCTGCGGAGGAGATCTACTGCATTGACATTACGTAGCTTATCATTAGAACAAAACACCATTCACTGCCCAATGTTACTTCACAGAGTGTGGATAACCAATTCGAGAACCAAAAGCAGGTCTGTCACGTTACAAAGTGACGGTTCTTTTAAGCAATATATGCAAAGAAAAACTTTACCGGGTAAACCTGACTCAACAGAACTAGGCAATTCCACAAAGCATTCACACTACTATTTGTTTCGACATATAATCCTGTTTTGACAATCTATTATATCTAGGATAATATCTGCTATAAAACTATTAAAAAATCACGTCTTTCCTTCACCATTCCCATCTATATTAAATGTCATCTTCCAATATTGTTTTTTTCTGATCTGTTAAATCTAGGAAATAAGTTTGCATTATCGTTCTTTTCCTCTAAAAAGACGATAATCTAAGCATGAAAAGAAATCACTATTCACCTTTGGTATCTCTCATTGGCTGGGCTTTCTGCTCCGTCATAGTCGGGACTTCCCCTTCGTTCCAGTCTTGAGTTTGGTTTGGATCCATGGCCATAGTCGGGGCTATCCCTGTCCCTTCGATATGGACTTGGAGAACGCCCATGACCATATCCTCTTTTATCCGGGGAAAAGTCACGAACTCTCCTTTCTGGGCTGTGCCCATTTCTTCTGTCATCATCATCTCGAATAGCATACTCCACTGAAATAATACGATCCAGAAACTTGCTGAAAATCAAAGCGAGTCAAAGTTAGTGTCAATCAGGATAAAACTGTAATGGGGAAGGAGTGACCACTTTTCTAAGTGGAGGTCCCAACAACCAAACTAAGAAGGAACTAATTTGCAACTAAATAGTCACTAGCAATTACTCCATTCCGTTAACTTCATGAGGCCACTTCAAACTGACACGGTTCAAGGAGAATAGCTGACATTTTCTACAATTTACCCATTATTTAATATGTGGTGGGTCCACAAAAATTGGGAGTTAGTATTATATTAAGAAGGGAAACCAAATAAGGAATGTAGGTGCCTGAGCATCTTGAACACCATGTCTCTTAATGATGTCAACTGTTTCAAGAAAAACTTTAACAAGGATATTGCACATCATCGTCAAGCAAACCATAAAGAATCAGGCTTGTCATACTGGATTCTTCATAATTAATCACTTCCTTCTCTTTTCTTTCTTTCCTTTTTCCTTTGAGAAACTATCTCTAGATCAGCCACAATTCAAAGTCGTACAAGAGAGAATAAAACATAAGAATAGCTACCTCATGTTGGTAGCCTCTAATGCTCTAGTGGAATCCTCCTCTGATGCAAACTGGATAAATGCAAAATTTCTTCTGATCCTTATATTTAATACTTTCCCATGAGGGTCAAAGTGCCTCTCCAAATCCCTTTCCCTAGTATGAACAGGGTCAAAGTTGATGACGAACAAAGTTTTTGTAGGTTTCGTATTAGCTGATCTTTTGGAGCTGTCGGGCCTTCTAATGCCACGTTCTTGCTGCAATACAAAATTTAGTAAATTTGGCATGTGCCCGAATTGAATTAAACAACGTCGTTTTTGCCACTGCATCTCTTGGAACCAAAGCTGATTGTTACTTTTTAGATAACCTAAACAAATAACCTAAAGTAGTATGATGATATTTGGAAAAATCACCACTTTATCAGAAAAACACAAAATGAAGAACACAGTTCCTTCTTTAGATCAAATAACCCAAGTTAATCACGAACAATACCTTGGTCCACTCAACACGAAGTCGGCGCCCCTTCCTACCAAACTCTGTCCGGTCAAGCCTTCGAATTGCAGCCTCAGCATCTTGCTCATCTTCCATGTAGACAAAAGCAAATCCTGAGAAACTAAAGTTGTTAGAAAACTGAGCAGTTTTGGGTTTATAAGATAGACATCGAGCAAGTACATATACTATGCATAAACCTAGGTCAAGAAACCTCCAGCAAGAGCACATAAGAATGCAAAATAAAGTCAACTATCCCAAGTTTTTCTACTACTACAATCCAACACCCAGAAATTTAAGAAGGAAAATAGGAAAACATATAAAAAAGGAAAATCTGTAGGACATAAGCACAGCACCTGTTAGGGGATACTGTGATGATTATGATATCTATGGCGACATATTTCGGAAATTGAAGACTGAGCAAAAGTCATGATTAATAAAAAAAGCAATGGTTCTCAGGAATATGTATGATGTTGGTGCCATGACAGATCAGAATGATTCTTCTGGAAAAACACAAGAAGATGCCACTTGGGCACAAGCCAGAAAGAAATGTGATGACCCATCATCCGGGAAGATCATGGAAATCCCAGGTAATCCTGCGCCAAAAAAATTGTTGAGTACAGAGGCTTTCAGCTACAATACATGCTTCTCTTAAAAGGAAAATTAATATATAAACACCACATAAAATAATTATTTCAAAAACTTCTAGACCCTCTTTAATTTCAACTGAGGTTTAAATTTTGTTGAAATCCAATAGCTCGAGGTCAAACTCACATATCTTCACAACAGCTTGGCCTGTTACTTATACAATCTTATATAAAACTATCAATAGAAAATAAGATGCAGAAAATTTCTGATATTTTATTCATCTCCAATGGGAGGTATTTATAGCTATACAAAAGGGGTAGAGATGCAGCTGTACTAACACTAACACAGCTGTACAAACAGCTTTACTAACACTCACTAACACTACTATAATAACACTATATATTTTAACACTCTCTCTCAAGTTGGTGCATGGATATCGCACATGCCCAATTTGTCTTTTGTTGGTGATAATCTTGTTACTTAGAGGAGTAAGAAAAAACGGTTTGAACCTAAGAAGCCTATGGTTCTGTATTGTGACAATACAACTGCCATTGAAATAACAAATAATCCAGTACATCATGAGAGGACAAAGCATATTGATATTAACATACATTTTATCAGCGAAAACTTGGCAAACGACATCATTCAAGTGTCATATATAAGGAGTGAAGACCAACTTCATGTTGTTTCTAGTAGAGAACTCTACTCTTCACTAGACAAATTGGCCATGTGCGATATCCGTGCACCAACTCGAGTGGGAGTGTTAGAATACGTAGTGTTAGTACAACTCTGTACAAGTGTTAGTACAGTTGCCATCTTTACAGCTGTGCTAGTGTTAGTACAACTGCATCTCTACCTTTTGTATAGCTATAAATACCTCCCATTGGAGATGAATAAAATATTAAAAAAAGAGATAAGGATAGAAGCATGTACTTGAAGATCAGTCCCAGAAGAATCAATCAATTGGATGGTAGGATTATTGAAAGGAGGATCCAAAGGAGGAGGAGGCAGCGGAACAATCACATGTTTATTTTTCCTTCTTTCAAATGTTTTCAAAATAACAAGTTCATGTTCAACGAATGTCTCCCCCTCACCTTGAGTAGGGAGAACTTTAAATTCAGGTTCATTCCATGAGAAATTATGACTTTAAACTAAGGTTTTCAGACTCGGACCGTCCATCGAACCGAAAAAGGTATCGGGTGGATAAGTCATTGGTCCAACCAGTAGTCATAGCGACCCAGTGATGTCATTAATATATAATAAATAAATAAATATATTAATTATTATTATATATTATTTATAAGATTTAGTAAATATATAAAATTAATTAATTTATCTAAAAAAACTAAACCTATTTGAACAATGAAGATTTTTTTAATAGATAAATATTTTAGAGGTTATAATACACAAAAAAGCTCAAAGCCTTTTCCTTTTTCCATAAGATGTTCTCTCTCCTCGGATTTCCCCACGATCGCCATTTCCTTCCATCGCCCAGTTTCAAGTTATCTTCCCCAAATTAAATTCATAAAATTAAAAATTATTTATTTATCCTTCCCCAAATCAAACCCAATTTCTGTGAGATAAATTTCTGAACAATAAAATTCCAATCTATCCTCAGTGAAGATCAACCAATTGTAAGCAATCAAGGTCAAGGGCGAAGAAGACGCATAAAAAGAGTTTCCAGTTGGAGGAAAATAAGGTAAGTAAACCTATTTTGATATTGTATTTGGCAGAATCAAAATACAACCTGTACTGTAAATTAGGAGTTTAGGACTGAAGAAGCAGTTGTAAATTAGGGTTGGGATTTGATTTTGCGAGCGATTTTAGCTTGAAGTTTGCGAAGAGTTGTTCGGGTTGGTGGTGATTGGTGAGCCATCAGATTGATAGATGATGACGATGAGAAAAATTTGGGACAACGAAGCATTCTGAATCTGACCCGCAAACCAGTCACCGGTTCATTTGTCCAAACCGAACCGAAAGGCCGACTGGTTCCGTTTTTTACCAGTTTGACCGTCGGTCCGGGTCTGAAAACTATCCTTTAAACAGTCTCAAGCTGATCACACACTATTTCTTAAGCGTGTTGGTAGCAAGATTACTTTGCTAATTACTTATGTGGATGACATGATGGTAAAAGTAATGATGAACAAGAGATTGAGAATCTTCAAAGTTACTTGGCCAAAGAGTTTGAAATGAAAAATCTACGATCTCTAAGTATTTTCTAGAAATTGAAGCTGCAAGTTCTAAGAAAGGCATCTTTTTATCTCAGCAAAAATGTGTTTCTGATTTACTAGCAGAGACTGAAAAATTGGCGTGTGGACCTATTAATACTCCAATGGAGGTTAACCATGGATTGTCAATTTATCCAGATCAAGTGCCTACTAACAAGGAGAGTTATCAGAGGTTGGTTGGAAAGTTGATCTATCTGGCTCATAGAAGACCTAACTTGTCCTATGTCGTAACTGTTGTCAACCAGTTCATGCATAGTCCAAATGAAGCACACCAAGGTGCAGTGGATCGAATTCTCAGGTACTTGAAGTATACCAATCAAGGGTATATTGTTCTCAAAACATTGGCATTTAGAAGTGGAAGGTTACACTGACTCTGAATTTGCAAGCTCAAAACTTGATAGAAAATCAACTATAGGTTATGTGTGTTTTGTTGGTGGTAATCTAGTAACTTGGAGTAAGAAACATTGTGTCGAGATCTAGTGCTAAAGCAGAGTATAGAGCACAACTGAGCTTATTTGGTTAAAGATTCTAAATGAGGGAACTCGAGTTTGAAGCCTATGGTTCTGTATTGTGACAATACAGCTGCCATTGTGATAACAAATAATCCAGTACATCATGAGAGGCCAAAGCATATTGATATTGACAGACACTTTATCAACAACTTGGCAAAAGACGTCATTCGAGTGCCGTATATAAAGAGTGAAGACCAATTTACAGATATGACTCATGTTGTTTCTAACAGAGAACTCTACTCTTCACTAGACAAATTGGGCACATGCAATATCCATGTACCAACTTGAGGGGAGTGTTGGAATATGTCGTGTTAATATAGTTGTGTTTGTCCAGCTGTTAGTTAGTGTTGGTACAGTTGTTTGTACAGTTGTGTTAGTGTTAGTACAACTGCCATCTTTACAGCTGTGTTGGTCTTAGTACAGCAGCACAACTACATCTCTACCCTTTGTATAACTACAAATACCTCCCATTGGAGATGAATAAAATATCAAAAAAAGAGATAAAATAGGGATAGAAACATGTACCTGAAGATCAGTCCCAGAAGAATCAGTCGATTGGATGGTAGGATCATAGAGAGGAGGATCCATAGGAGGAGGTGGCAGTGGAACATTCACATGTTTCTTTTTCATTCTTTCAAATATTTTCAAAGTAATGGGTTCATGTTCAACCAATGTCTCCCCCTCACCTTGAGTTGGGACTAGAGAGAACTTTAAATTCAAGTTCAAAGCACAACTTCTCCTCGCCCGTACTTCTAATCTCTCCCTGAAGAGGGGAAGTTGTTCCTCCCCCTGAGAAATATGATTCCTGTTCACAAGCTTCAACATCCATAGACACGTATGTCTTACCCGAAGGAGGATGAAAAAACTTATATCCTTTTTGAGATGGGGGTATCCGAGAAAGACACACTTAAGGGCACGTGGATCTAATTTGTCCCTGAGGAGAGAATGAACACGGACATAGCAAAGACAACCAAAGATTTTAGGAGGCAAATTAAGTAAGGAAGGGATTGAGTGGAAGTGAGACAATACATTGATGGGTGTTTGATAATCAAGCATACGAGTAGGCATTTTGTTAATGAGGAACGCAACAGTCATGACAACATCGGCCTAGAACTCTTTCGAAACTTGCTTAGTTACCGAGCCACGTTAATAAGATGGCGGTTCTTACGCTCTGCTATACTGTTCTATTGGGATGTGCAAGTCATAGTTGTCTGGTGGATAATGCCACGGTGGTGGAAGAATTCGGTAAGAGGAAGATTGACAAACTCGCATTCATTTTCAGAATGAAAAACATGAATTTGGACATGAAACCGAGTGATTATTAGTTGATGGAATTTAGGAATAATAGTACTAACTTCACTTTTAGATGTCATCAAATAAACCCAACACACTCGAGTGCAATCATCAATGAAAGATATAAGGTATCGACAACCTGAAGTAGGAGCAGAAAATGGCCCCCACACGAGTATGAATACGAGAAAAAGTAGTACATTTATTAAAGCTTTGTGGAAATGAGAGATGATGATTTTTCGCATAAATGCAATGTTCACATCAAAGACTAGAAACTGAAACTTTAGCAAATAAATTCGGAAATAAGTGTTCTAAATAGATAAAAGAGGGATGTCTTAAACGGCGATGCCATAGAAGAATTTTTCCAGCCACCCGAAAACCACAACCAGATTGAATTTGAGATTGCTCTACCCCCTCTAAGTAGTAGAGACCCCCTCTCTCCTTACCAGTACCAATCATCATCTTCGTGAGACGATCCTGAAAGATACAATGAGTAGAAAAAAAGGTTACTGAGCAATTTAAACCGTTGGTAATTTGACTGACTAAGAGAAGACTATTAGAGAGGTTAGGAACATGCAAAACAGAAGATAAAGGTAAAGTAGAGGAAAGTGATAGGGAGTCAGCCCTTTGAACTGGAGTGAGTTCCATCTGCAACCTTAACTGAATGACGAGATGGACATGTATCAAAGGTGAACTGAGATGAGTCACTAGTCATATGATCGGTTGCCCCTGAATCAATTTTCCATGGATTTTTAGAAGAAATAAATGACACTCCATTCTAAGTTTCTAACCTTCATCGAAATAAACCTGGGATGGTTGTGGTGTGTCAATAGAGACTAAGTTAGCCTGAGAGGACTTTTTTCCCTTGCGTTCAGCTTGTTTCCTTCTCATGACCCTTACGATTGCAATGAGAGCAATTTCTCTCTGAAGATGTTGAAGAAGTCTGGGGTGTTGTAGAAGTAGTAGCTTGCCAAGGTTGAGCCCTATTAACTGCCAAGGCTGAAGCTTCTGGGGTTCCTTCGGCACCTAGTGTTGTGCTTCTCTACGAACTATAGAATAAGCTTCATCAATATCAGGGAGGTGATGTGGCCAGAATACGTACACATACTTGATCAAGAAATGTATAGACACGTTCTTCAGAGATACGCATCTTCAATTTGGTAAAGTCTAATGGATTCTCCAAGTCATTAGGACGACGGAAATCAAGCTCCATAAAGGTGGAATTGAGTTCCGTGAAATAGATGGTCAATGGTCGGCCATCTTGATGCATCTGTAAGGATTTCTTCATCAACTCAGACCTGGAAATCATCAAAAGCATCATGATACGCTTTTTTGACGGTATCCCAAACATCTTTAGTAGTCTCACAATGAATAAAATTCATCACGAGGGCAGGGACCATAGAATTGATGAGCCATGACTTAACTAGTGTATTTTTGGTCATCCACTTCTCAAACTTAGGATCTGAATCCTTTGGTACACTCCTCGTTCTAGAGATGTATCCATATTTTTCACGGGCAACAATATGCATCTCAAGAACTTTGGACCAAAGACGGCAATTGGTGCCATTGAGTTTTACCCCAATTGCGGAAGGGGTATCTTGATGGAAATTGGAAATTCATCACTAGGGCAGATGTTTCAGCACCAAGAGAATCTGAAGTCTCTGATTTTTCACTCATAACAGTAGCGGAAATTTGTGTTTATGGTAGAGAGAATTAAAGGAAATTTCTGATGTAGAAGTTCAATCTAGCTGCAACTACAGAGCATACTCAGATATTTCATTAAGAAATGATAGAGAGAACACTAAGGTCAGTATACTCTTGGTGAAGATGATAGAGACCTGTGGTAACACAGAAATAGGAAGGAATAAGAAAGTATAAGAGCAAATTAGTAAGCTTTGATACGAATCACAAAATAGGATGCAGAATTTTTTTGATATTTTATTCATATCCAATGGGAGGTATTTATAGCTATTAAGCTATACAAAGGGTAGAGATTCACTTGTACTAACACTAACACAGCTGTAAAGATGGCAGCTGTGCTAACACTAACACAACTGTACAAACAGTTGTACTAACACAACTGTACAAACACAGTTGTACAGTTGTACTAACACTATCATTTAAAAAAAAGGATTTCAATAGTGCATATAACCTTAAGTAAGGGGTGAAAAGCATTCTACTTTGGAAGCACTAATATACAACAAATAAATTAAGTCAAAAACTCAAACCCCTTTTTGTCTTTGTGTGGAAGCACAAATGCAAGAAATAATCATACATTTACATTTTCATTTACTACAATCTCTTAAAAAACTGCAACATGACTCAAAAGATGGATAATTTGATCACCCCACTTTATGTTGCATCTATGCAAGATAGGAGTCCGAGATGGTAAAGACACATTCTATGAGAGCTTTAATCCCACATAATAACTTCATTGGGACAAGTATTTTTTGTTGTTGTTTGCTGATTAGTTGGAACAATCTCTACATATTTAAGTAGTCATATCTTATGAAGTGACAACACAAACATTTTGAATCTCAAACCACACTAGTTCACAACAAAACATACTACATTTATCAAGGCTTTAATTATGGAAAATTCTACCATGTTGCGCCAAAAAAACATGCCAGCAGCCCAAGCAAAAAATCTAGCTATTGAAGCGGGTCACACTGAAATTGGATAGTAAAGAAAGCTAAAAACTAAACATACAAAACATGGTAATGAAATGAATAAATAACCCCCTCACTAACCCAACCCCAACCCCACGCACACAACAAAAGTACTGGTAAGACCATAAGAAATGAACAAGTTAATTGACTATTATCGGGAGAAGGGAAAAACTTTAAACTAGAAAACATTAAAATACCTGATTTCACATCCACTCTATCAACCTTCCCGTATCTTCTAAATAGGCGCTCAAGCTCTAATGGTCTTGCATCGTATTCTAGATTGCCGCAGAATATGGGCTTCATCTTCCTTAAGCTTTCAGTAACCCAATCTTTTTTCTAGCCTATCAGGTAATAATAATAATAATGTGAACAGAATTAGAATAGGAAATGCCAAAAATACAGATAGTAAACCATGGCATGGCATTTAAGGTCCCATTTTATTTATTAATTTACTTGAAAAAATTCCATGGCCTTTAAGAGAAGCTGTGAATTCCATTTGACCCCTTAAATATATAAATAAAACATTGAAATACCAAAGAGTTTGTTAAGGGAGAAATTTTTGAACATTAAACATTCTCTAGCACAACGGGAACTCTCAAACTGAAAATGCACAAAAGAGGAGATGGACTAGCTTTGGGAAAGAGGGAAAATATCTAATTTTCCTTCTCCCTTTCTTTCCTAGTTCCATGCCTTCATATCTAAGTAAAATGCGATGTAACTATTTACCGGTTTAACCTACAGTCTACAGAGGTTGAAGTAAGCTAACACCGGAATATTAATATAAATGCGAACCAAAATCAGTAAATTTGGAGTAATTATGGAACAGATATATAAATTCATACCTTTAATTTAACCTTCGAGAATCTATATTTTGAAGCTACAAGGAGATAGGAACAGAATCAGATCTAAGAAATCAGAAAATTGAATATAACAAGCTCAAAATATACATAGATACGCATATATATATATAGACGAATATATATAGAGAGATTGGTTGTCCTACCTGTAGAGCTTTGCAACGGATTGTTTTTACAAACCCTAGACAGAGTGATAGACAGGACACAGGACGGACGAAAGCGAGAGAAAAAGACTTTGTTACGAATTCGTAGTCCTGATCAATGACTTTAGTGCCTCGCAAAACGATGTCGTAAGGATCTATGGTCCGTGGAATTTGATGAGCATATTTTAAAAATTTTACTATTAAACCTTATTTCCTTACTAATTACCCTTGGGTAATTATAATCTTAAGTTCAAAAAAGGAATTATAATTCAAAAATAGTAATAAGGTTATGATATACTTCTTTTATGTTTAAGAACAATTTAATAGAAATACGTTATAAAATCTTAATTTCGCAATAATATATATATAAGAGCATTCTCTTTATCTAACATTCCTCCTTAAATAGCATTTTTTTATTAAAACTACGTCGTTTTGGAGTTTCTTTTAAAAAACAAGTGGGGCCATGAGTAATGTGACGCCCCCAAAATAGATATACAACACCCATTCTGAGTCGCCAAATACATGGTACAAAAAGCAAACTACAACTTTAATAATACAATTATCGTACAAAATACGACAACACATACTGTGAGTTTAAATACAAATATTGTCATCTAGACAATATCCACACTCAAATAAGTCCTCATTACAATTATTCAAATACTATTTTACAGAAATAGTGAGGACTGCTAAAACATCTTTCTAGAACCATCACTCCATATCCCGACTAGATTCTGCTATGTTCTCACCTCCTGAGAAGAAAAATGGAACAAAAAGGAAAAGGGTGAGCTCAACTAGCCCAGTAAAGAATATTATGACAAAGATAATATACAACAAATTATCATTAGTATTCAACAGGAAAAAATCTGATAGAATATAATCGACAACAAGTTTTAGATCAACAACTGCAGCGAAAACAACAAACCATTAGAAGAGTAAAATAGAGAATGAATTCTACTATCTTCTAAGATTTAAAAGTCCATCATCAATATTTTATCCCTGTAACATCAATTAATAATCATCTTTAACCAAATATTTATCTTTGCACTACATGCCAAAGATATTCATTTGTATCACCAGTCGGTCATGTTCATCTCAATACTTGTTCATCTTTGCACTACGGACCAAAGATATTCATCAGTTAATCATTTATCTTTGCACTACAAGCCAAAGATATTCAGTAATATCATCATTTAGGACTGAGGATGATAAAAAATATTTTAAAGGAAACGACTCCAGTGAGACAGAAGGACAAATATTAGGGATTTGTATTACAGTTTATCCAAGATCAATAATACTTCATAATAATCAATTGTGAAGCAGAATTCAAAAATAAAGATCAAAACATGGATACTGTAAGACTCCAAATTTTATGAAATAAAAGTTTTCAATTTTTCTATTTAGTAAATGGTTAAATTGATAAAAAGTTAAAGTTAAGGGTGATATATGAATATTTTTCAAAATAAGTAAGTGGTTATAAAATATTTATTTTGTCGGGGAATATTCGTTTGGTCGTGGAATATTCTTTCTGTCGGAAAATATTCGTACGACGACGCAACTATTTGTGGGCCCCATAACGGAAAACTATTGGATGAAGATAACGACAAAAATTGAGTTTTTATAATTAACGGCGTAGTTGTTACCGTTAACACTGTTGGAATACCCGGTGGTTAAAATACAATAATACACGGTATTGCGCAGTATTTTTGAAATTATTGATTCTTACGTAAGAAGGCACTACTCAATAATTGTTACAGTAATTATTGTTCAATATTTTATGTAAGACCCCGAATTTTATGAAATAAAAGTATTCAATTTTTTTCTTATAATTACTATTCAGTAAATGGTTAAATTGATAAAAGTTTAAAGTTATGGGTGAAATGTGAATTTTTTTTCAAAATACACAAGTGGTTATAAAATATTCTTTCTGTCGGGGAATATTCGTACGACGGCGCAGCCAATTATGGGACCCATAACAGAATAACTGTCGGATAAAAAAAACGATAAATTTGAATTTTTACAATTAACGGCGTAGTTGTTACCGTTAACACTGTTGGAATACCCGGTGGTTAAAATACAGTAATACGCGTTATTGCACAGTAGCACACGGTATTGCACAGTATTTTTGAAATTATTGATACTTACGTAAGAAGGCACTACTCAATAATTGTTACAGTAATTACTGTTTAATATTTTATTTTATTGATTCAATAATTGCTACGTTGAAATTTTATATTATTGTTGTTCAATAATTGTCACTGCACAGTATTTCCCATTATCAGATCAATAATTCATATTATTTGAATAATATTATTAGATAACATTATTGACAATGTCTAGAAAGTTCTGTTTAAGGAGAGGTTTGGTCATCTAATTGCCCGCTAGTAAGGAGAAATCCTTATTAAAAAGCCCCCTCTTTCCTGGGAACGGCCTGGTTGTCATAAATGTGATTCTGTAATATTATTTGTGCATAATTAATTATTAATTCATATGATAAGGAAATATTTATTTTATGTGGATATAAACGAGGGATATATTATTGTGATAAAAAAATGTAGGAGTTAATGTTGAGGTGTTTTATCAGTATTTCTGTCGGAATGGAGGTATTAAAAATCAATCAGGGTTTTTGAGATATTTTGCGGGGGTTATAATTTTTAATTCGACCGTTGGATCGTTGTAATTTTTGGATATGTTATACATATATAAGTTGAGTATATGACCACAAATTTTGAATCGTTAAAAATGAACGTATGATTTATTATGAATTTTACGAGATGACTGGTTCAGAAATTGTTGAATTTTCGGAGTTAATCATTTTGGTAGAAAATTCTAGAATTGGTGGGCCCCACTTGTGGTTGGTGAATAAATATGCTGAATTATATTTTAAATGTGGTGGGTGGAAATAGTAGCAGGTAAAGCCATCAGGTTGCAGGTTAAGTCTGCTTTGGCGTGCTAACATTTTCCAATAAATAGAGGGCTAAGTTAGAATTGAAAATCACACCAGAAACATAAGTTTTCTCTCTTTCTCTCTCTATATTATGAAGCATATTTTATGAGTATTTAGATACTTTGAGAGTTGCTATTCAGTGCAAGTTTCCTTCGGCTTTGCATTCCAGTTAGAAATACTGCAATTTTGAGGTAAGGGATAGTAAGGGATAGTAAGGGATTTTAAGGGTTGTTATGTTTTTCAGTTTCGTAATTTTTCTGACCTTCAAAAATTCTAGAAAAATTTGAAATGATATTTTGATGAGTTTTCTTGATTGTGTCCAAAAATGGTGATTTTTGGATGTATAGATTGAGAGTTATGAATTTTATGAGAAAAGACTATTTTAAAAGTAACCGCTTATAATTCCTTGTGGTTAACTCCAAAATTGATGAAATTTTTATTGGGAGTACATGTATATGATAGAAGTATACTCTGTAAATTTCAAAATTTTTGGACAAAAGTATAATTTTTGATTAATGTCTAAATATTCGGCTGTTTTGACCATATAAAAAATAGTAAATGACTTTTAAAAAATTCTGAGAAAAATTTATGTTCACTATGGGACTATATTATACTAAATCTCAGAAAAGAAATATTTTTGGAACTGATTTGGTATTTTTCATGAAAATAGTCTAGTTATGAGTAAATGAATTAAATATATTTTGTGAAGTAAGAAAATTGGAAGATTCTATGACTTTGAGAATCCTATATGAGGTATATGCAGATTTTTGATGAGGGTTTTAATTATTGGTGATAAAATCTTATGAGTTTGGTATTTTAGAATGATTAAATGCATTATTTAGTAAAGTGTAAACAATTTAAATAAATTATTTATAAGCTTAAGAAATATTATTATTTTAATATCATTATACTGAAATACTGGTATGGATTTTATTGTGGAATTTCTACCTTTTTGTGTCGGGTTTACTATTTATGAGTTACTATTTACGAGTTATTATTCATGAGTTACTATTCATGAGTTACTATTCACGATAAAAATTGGTTCTTTTTCTAACCAAATTATAGTTGATTTACGAATATTACTCTTGAGACTAGATATTGATCATATTATTTTTCTTATTATATATAACATTTTTATAACCCTAATGATGATATTTCTCTTTGACTTGAGTGTAAAGATGGGTAGATTTTTTGGTATGATCATGACTATGGGTTATCTTTGGCCAGTAGTGCAAAGTTGAATCGTTGATTGGTATGATCATGACCATTAAATTTATAAGTGAATATCTTTAGCTTAAGTGCAAAGGTGAATTGATCAACATGGTTATAATTATTGTTTATATAAATTCTGAAATGATTATATATTTTTTGAGATATTAATATCTTTGGCCTGTAGTGCAAAGATGAAATATTAATGAATATCTTTGGCCTGTAGTGTAAAGATGAATTGTTGATGAATATCTTTGGCCCGTAGTGCAAAGATGACATGTTGTTGAATATCTTTGGCCAGTAGTGCAAAGATAAACAGATGTTGAGATAAACATGACCAACTGGTGATACAAATGAATATCTTTGGCCGTAGTGCAAAGATGAAGTTATTAGTATGATTATGAACAGGAAATGTGATTTGGTGTAACCATGATCTTTGATGTTTCAGGTAAAGATAGGTGATGAAAATTATCTTCGTCCTGGATGAGAAGAGAAATTTAGAACTACAGTTATGATTATGAGTTATTCATATGATTGTGGACCAGAATTGTTGATTGATGTTACAGGGATAAAACATTGTTGATGGATTTTTAACATGGAGAAGATAATAGACTTTATAGTCTATTTGACTCTTCTAATGGATTGCTCGTTCCGCTGCAACTATGGTTGAAATTTTTATCATTTACCATATGTTCTAAATCTCTGATTTATTATTGATGAAGGCTATTGATAATTTAATTATCTTTAGTCATGATATTCTTTACTGAGCTAGTTGTGCTCACCCTTTTGCTTCATAATTTCTTTCAGGTAATAAGAGTGTAGCTGGGTCGAGCGAGGGTAACGGAGAAATAGAACGGTGGTCTCTAGCTGTGGATGTTCTCCTGAAGCAGTATAGAAAAGTTCATTTAGTAGTTTTTTTTGGTGAATCCAATAGGGTAAGGTGTACCCAACGTTGGAAGGGTGGTTTGCCACTTTCATACAAGATGTCTAACGACATACAACCTCGTGTCATCATAAGACAGGGATGTGCTCATCCACTTGCTGAGTATATATACGAGCACTACCTATATAATCTTGGTGTTTGTTTGAAGTATAATTCTCAATTAGAGACAGTAGAGATAATGATATGTCAAAAGAAGACTCACCATTGGGAAGAATATGATAGTAATCTTCTCGTTTTTCTTTGGGGTCAACCAAGAATAATTCTGTGGCCATATGATATCTATCATAACCTAGACGCATGGCCTCCCATGTACGAAGGTTTCCTTGAGCACTTCCCAAAGATTCTAATTTCTAAAATAGTTTTTGACTATACCTTTGTGTAAGGTGTCATTGTGAGGTGATGTTCACGGTTGGAACATGAGTCACATTTGGTATATATTTGTATCCAAACTCACAGCATATGTGTTGTTGTATTTTGCACGATAATTGTTGTAATAAAGTTACAGTTATTTTCTGTACCATGTATTTGGCGACTCAGAATAGGTTGGATGGAATGGACCTATTTTGGGGTCGTTACATTTTATTTTATTGAATCAATAATTGTTGCGTTGATATTTTATATTATTGTTGTTTCAATAATTGTTGCTGCACAGTATTTTCCATTATCAGATCAATAATTCATATTATTTGAATAATATTATTAGATAACATTATTGACAATGTCAAAAAAGTTCTGTCTAAGGAGAGGTTTGGTCATCTAATTGCGCGCCAGTAAGGAGAAATCCTTATTGGAAAGCCCCCTCTTTCCTGGGAACGGCCTGGTTGTCATAAATGTGATTCTGTAATATTATTTGTGCATAATTAATTATTAATTCATATGATAAGAAAATATTTATTTTATGTGGATATAAATGAGGGATATATTATTGTGGTAAAAAAATGTAGGAGTTAATGTTGAGGTGTTTTATCAGTATTTCTGTCGGAATGGAGGTATTAAAAATCAATCAGGGTTTTTGAGATATTTTGCGGGGGTTATAATTTTTAATCCGACCGTTGGATCGTTGTAATTTTTGGATATGTTATACATATATAAGTTGAGTATATGACCACAAATTTTGAACCGTTAAAAATGAACGTATAATTTATTATGAATTTTACGAGATGACTGGTTCAGAAATTGTTGAATTTTCGGAGTTAATCATTTTGGTGGAAAATTCTAGAATTAGTGGGCCCCACTTGTGGTTGGTGAATAAATATACTGAATTATATTTTAAATGTGGTGGGTGGGAATAGTAGCAGGTAAAGCCATCAGTGTAAGACCCCGAATTTTATGAAATAAAAGTATTCAATTTTTCTTATAATTACAATTCAGTAAATGGTTAAATTGATAAAAGTTTAAAGTTATGAGTGAAATATAATTTTTTTTCAAAATAAGCAAGTGGTTATAAAATAATCATTGTTGTCGGGGAATATTCGTTTGGTCGTGGAATATTCTTTCTGTCGGGGAATATTCGTACGACGGCGCAGCTATTTGTGGGCCCCATAACAGAATAACTGTCGGGTGAAGAAAACGACAAATTTAAGTTTTTACAAATAACGGCGTAGTTGTTACCGTTAACACTGTTGGAATACCCGGTGATTAAAATACAGTAATACGCGTTATTGCACAGTAGCACACGGTATTGCACAGTATTTTTGAAATTATTGATTCTTACGTAAGAAGGCACTACTCAATAATTGTTACAGTAATTACTGTTCAATATTTTATTTTATTGATTCAATAATTGCTACGTTGAAATTTTGTATTATTGTTGTTCAATAATTGTTGTTGCACAGTATTTCCCATTATCAGATCAATAATTCATATTATTTGAATAATATTATTAGATAGCATTATTGGCAATGTCTAGAAAGTTCTGTCTAAGGAGAGGTTTGGTCATCTAATTGCGCGCCAGTAAGGAGAAATCCTTATTGGAAAGCCCCCTCTTTCCTAGGAACGGCCTGGTTGTCATAAATGTGATTCTGTAATATTATTTGTGAATAATTAATTATTGATTCATATGATAAGTAAATATTTATTTTATGTGGATATAAATGAGGGATATATTTTTGTGGTTAAAAAATGAAGGAGTTAATGTTGAGATTTTTTTCCGTATTTTTGTCGGAATGGAGGTATTAAAAATCAGGGTTTTTTGAGATATTTGCGGGGGTTATAATTTTTAATCCGACCGTTGGATCGTGGTAATTTTTGGATATGTTATACATATATAAGTTGAGTATATGTCCACAAATTTTGAACCGTTAAAAATGAACGTATGATTTGTTATGAATTTTAAGAGATGGCTGATTCGGAAATCAGGTTATAAATCATTTTTGGTGGAAAATTCTAGAATTGGTGGGCCCCACTTGTGGTTGGTGAAGAAATGTGCTGAATTATATTTCAAATGTGGTGGGTGAGAATAGTAGCAGGTAAAGCCATCAGGTTGCAGGTCAAACCTACCAAAATTTTCCTATAAATAGAGGGCTAAGTTAGAATTGAAAATCACACCAGAAACATAAGCTTTCTCTCTTTCTCTCTCTATATTATGAAGCATATTTTGTGAATTTTTAGATACTTGGTGAGTTGCTATTCATTAGTGCAAGTTTCTTTCGGCTTTACATTCCAGTCAGAAGTACTGCTGTTTTGAGGTAAAGGATTGTAAGGGATATTAAGGGATTTTAAGGGTTGTTATGATTTTCAGTTTCGTAATTTTTCTGAACTTCAAAAATTCTGGAAAAATTTAAAATGTTATTTTGATGAGTTTTATTGATTGTGTCAAAAAATGGTGATTTTTGGATGTATAGATTGAGAGTTATGAATTTTATGAGAAAAGACTATTTTAAAAGTAACTGCTTATAATTCCTTGTGGTTAACTCCAAAATTGATGAAATTTTTATTGGGAGTACATGTATATGATAGAAGTATACTCTGTAAATTTCAAAATTTTTGGACAAAAGTATAATTTTTGATAAATGTCTAAATATTCGGCTGTTTTGGCCATATGAAAAATAGTAAATGACTTTTAAAAATTCTGAGAAAAATATATGTTCACTATGGGACTATATTATGCTAAATTCCAGAAAAAGAATATTTTTGAAACTGATTTGGTATTTTTCATGAAAATGGTCTAGTTATGAGTAAATGAATTAAATATGTTTTGTGAAGTAAGAAAATTGAAAAATAGGATTTTATGGCTTGAGAATCCTATATGAGGTATATGCAGATTTTTGATGAGGGTTTTGGTTATTGATGATGAAATCTTAAGAGTTGGTATTTTATGATGATTAAATGCATTAATTAGTAAAGTGTAAACAATTTAAATAAATTGTTTATAAGCTTAAGAAATGTTATTCTTTCAATATCATTATACCAAAATATTGGTATGTATTTTATTGTGGAATTTTTACCTTTTTGTGTCGGGGTTACTATTCACGAGTTACTATTTACGAGTTACTATTCATGAGTTACTATTCACGAGTTACTATTCACGATGAAATTGGTTTCTTTTTCTAACCAAATTATAGTTGATTTATGAATATTACTCTTGAGATTAAATCTATATTTTGATTATATTGATTTTATTATCATATATAACATTTTTATAACCCTGATGTTGAAATTCTCTTTCACTAGAGTGTAAAGATGGGTAGATTATTGGTATGATCATGACTAGGGTTCTCTTTGGCCTGTAGTGCAAAGTTGAATTGTGACTGGTATGATCATGACCATTGAATTTATAAGTGAATATCTTTAGCTTAAGTGCAAAGGTGAATTGATCAACATGGTTATAATTATTGTTTATATAAATTCTGAAATGATTATATATTTCTTTGAGATATTAATATCTTTGGCCTGTAGTGCAAAGATGAAATATTGATGAATATCTTTGGCCTGTAGTGCAAAGATGAATTGTTGATGAATATCTTTGGCCCGTAGTGCAAAGATGACATGTTGTTGAATATCTTTGGCCAGTAGTGCAAAGATGAACAGATGTTGAGATAAACATGACCAACTGGTGATACAAATGAATATCTTTGGACGTAGTGCAAAGATGAAGTTATTAGTATGATTATGAACAGGAAATGTGATTTGGTGTAACCATGATCTTTGATGTTTCAGGTAAAGATAGGTGATGAAAATTATCTTCGTCCTGGATGAGAAGAGGAATTTAGAACTACAGTTATGATTATGAGTTATTCATATGATTGTGGACCAGAATTGTTGATTGATGTTACAGGGATAAAACATTGTTGGTGGATTTTTAACATGGAGAAGATAATAGACTTTATAGTCTATTTGACTCTTCTAATGGATTGCTCGTTCCGCTGCAACTATGGTTGAAATTTTTATCATTTACCATATGTTCTAAATCTCTGATTTATTATTGATGAAGGCTATTGATAATTTAATTATCTTTAGTCATGATATTCTTTACTGAGCTAGTTGTGCTCACCCTTTTGCTTCACAATTCCTTTCAGGTAATAAGAGTGTAGCTGGGTCGAGCGGGGGTAACAAGGGAATAGAACGGTGGTCATCATTTAGTAGTTATATTTGGTGAAGAAAATAGGGTGAGGCGAACCCAACGTTGGAAGGGTGTTTTGTCACTATCATACAAGATGTCTAATGACATACAACCTCGTGTCATCATAGGACAGGGTTGTGCTCATCCACTTGCTGAGTATATCTATGGGCACTACCTATATAATCTTAGTGTTTGTTTGAAGTATAATTCTCAATTAGAGACAGTGGAGATAATGATAAGTCAAGAGAAGACTCACCATTGGGAAGAATATGATAGTAATCTTCTCGTTTTTTTTTGGGGTCTATTGGGTCAACCAAGGATAATTCTGTGGCCATATGATATCTATCATAACCTAGACGCGTGGCCTCCCATGTACGAAGGTTTCCTTGAGTACTTCCCAAAGATTCTAATTTCTAAAACAGTTTTTGACTATACCTTTATGTAAGGTACCTTTGTGAGGTGCTGATACATGATGGTGTCCAATGTCACATTTGGTATATATTTGTATCCAAACTCACAGCATATGTGTTGTTGTATTTTGCACGACAATTGTTGTAATAAAGTTGTAGTTATTTTCTGTACCATGTATTTGACGACTCAGAATAGGTTGGATTGAATGAACCTATTTTGGGGTTGTCACAATCAGGTTGCAGGTTAAGTCTGCTTTGGCGTGCTAACATTTTCCTATAAATAGAGGGCTAAGTTAGAATTGAAAATCACACCAGAAACATAAGTTTTCTCTCTTTCTCTCTCTATATTATGAAGCATATTTTATGAGTATTTAGATACTTTGAGAGTTGCTATTCAGTGCAAGTTTCCTTCGGCTTTGCATTCCAGTCAGAAATACTGCAATTTTGAGGTAAGGGATAGTAAGGGATAGTAAGGGATTTTAAGGGTTGTTATGTTTTTCAGTTTCGTAATTTTTCTGACCTTCAAAAATTCTAGAAAAATTTGAAATGATATTTTGATGAGTTTTCTTGATTGTGTCCAAAAATGGTGATTTTTGGATGTATAGATTGAGAGTTATGAATTTTATGAGAAAAGACTATTTTAAAAGTAACCGCTTATAATTCCTTGTGGTTAACTCCAAAATTGATGAAATTTTTATTGGGAGTACATGTATATGATAGAAGTATACTCTGTAAATTTCAGAATTTTTGGACAAAAGTATAATTTTTGATAAATGTCTAAATATTCGGCTGTTTTGACCATATAAAAAATAGTAAATGACTTTTAAAAAATTCTGAGAAAAATATATGTTCACTATGGGACTATATTATACTAAATCTCATAAAAGAAATATTTTTGGAACTGATTTGGAATTTTTTATGAAAATAGTCTAGTTATGAGTAAATGAATTAAATATGTTTTGTGAAGTAAAAAAATCGGAAAATAGGATTCTATGACTTTGAGAATCCTATATGAGGTATATGCAGATTTTTGATGAGGGTTTTAATTATTGGTGATAAAATCTTATGAGTTTGGTATTTTAGAATGATTAAATGCATTATTTAGTAAAGTGTAAACAATTTAAATAAATTGTTTATAAGCTTAAGAAATATTATTCTTTTAATATCATTATACCGAAATACTGGTATGGATTTTATTGTGGAATTTCTACCTTTTTGTGTCGGGTTTACTATTTATGAGTTACTATTCACGAGTTATTATTCATGAGTTACTATTCATGAGTTACTATTCACGAAAAAAATTGGTTTCTTTTTCTAACCAAATTATAGTTGATTTACGAATATTACTCTTGAGATTAAAACTAGATGTTGATCATATTATTTTTATTATTATATATAACATTTTTATAACCCTAATGATGATATTTCTCTTTGACTTGAGTGTAAAGATGGGAAGATTTTTTGGTATGATCATAACTATGGGTTATCTTTGGCCAGTAGTGCAAAGTTAAATCGTTGATTGGTATGATCATGACCATTGAATTTATAAATGAATATCTTTAGCTTAAGTGCAAAGGTGAATTGATCAACATGGTTATAATTATTGTTTATATAAATTCTGAAATGATTATATATTTCTTTGAGATATTAATATCTTTGGCCTGTAGTGCAAAGATGAAATATTAATGAATATCTTTGGCTTGTAGTGTAAAGATGAATTGTTGATGAATATCTTTGGTCCGTAGTGCAAAGATGACATGTTGTTGAATATCTTTGGCCAATAGTGCAAAGATGAACAGATGTTGAGATAAACATGACCAACTGGTGATACAAATGAATATCTTTGGCCGTAGTGCAAAGATGAAGTTATTAGTATGATTATGAACATGAAATGTGATTTGGTGTAACCATGATCTTTGATGTTTCAGGTAAAGATAGGTGATGAAAATTATCTTCGTCCTGGATGAGAAGAGAAATTTAGAACTACAGTTATGATTATGAGTTATTCATATGATTGTGGACCAGAATTGTTGATTGATGTTACAGGGATAAAATATTGTTGATGAATTTTTAACATGGAGAATATAATAGACTTTATAGTCTATTTGACTCTTCTAATGGATTGCTCGTTCCGCTGCAACTATGGTTGAAAATTTTTATCATCTACCATATGTTCTAAATCTCTGATTTATTACTGATGAAGACTATTGATAATTTATTTATCTTTAGTCATGATATTCTTTACTGGGCTAGTTGTGCTCACCCTTTTGCTTCATAATTTCTTTCAGGTAATAAGAGTGTAGCTGGGTCGAGCGGGGGTAACAGGGGAATAGAACGGTGGTCATCATTTAGGAGTTATATTTGGCGAATCATCTAGGGTGAAGCGAACCCAACATTGGAAGGGTGTTTTGTCACTATCATACAAGATGTCTAATGGCATACAACCTCGTATCATCATAAGACAGGATTGTGTTCATCCACTTGCTGAGTATATTTACGAGCACTACCTATATAATCTTGGTGTTTGTTTGAAGTATAATTCTTGATTAAAGACAGTGGAGATAATGATATGTCAAGAGAAGACTCACCATTGAAATGAATATGATAGTAATCTTCTCGTTTTTCTTTGGGGTCTATTGGGTCAACCAAGGATAATTCTGTGGTCATATGATATCTATCATAACCTAGAAGCATGGCCTCCCATGTACAAAGGTTTCCTTGAGCACTTCCCAAATATTCTAATTTCTAAAACAATTTTTGACTATACCTTTATGTAAGGTGTCATTGTGAGTTGCTGTCCACGGTTGGGACATGAGTTATATTTGGTATATATTTGTATCCAAACTCACAGCATATGTGTTGTTGTATTTTGCACTACAATTGCTGTAATAAAGTTGTAGTTATTTTCTGTACCATGTATTTGGCGACTCAGAATAGGTTGGATGGAATGGACCTATTTTGGGGTTATCACAGATACAATCAAAGATAGTAACCATAATAGACATCTTGGACAAAAAGAAAAAATTTTATTTTTCGGTGAATAGTGCCATATTCGTGAATAGTGCCGTATACGTAAATAGTAACCCCGACACAAAAAGTTACAAATTTGATAAAAAGTTCATATCAATATTTTGGCATAATGATATTGAAAGAAGTAATATCATTTACGAAAAAAATAATATCCCTTACCTCAAAATATCAGTACTTCTGGTCGGAATACTGGTATAAGGGTGAAAGAAACTTGCTCTGATGAATAGAAACTCTCAAAGTATCTAAATACTCACAAAATACACTCAATAATCTAGAGAGAGAGAGAAAACTTGTTTCTGGTGTGATTTTCAATTCTAACTTAGCCCTCTATTTATAGGAAAATGTTAGCACACCGAAGCAAACTTAACCTGCAACATGATGGCTTTACCTGCTACTATTCCCACCCACCATATTTGAATAAAAATATCAGCACATTTCTTCACCAACCAAGAGTGGGGCCCACCAATTCTAGAATTTTCTACCAAAATGATAAACTCCGAAAATTTAACAATTTCTGAACCAGTCATCTCGTAAAATTCATAATAAATCATACGTTCATTTTTAACGGTTCAAAATTTGTGAACATATACTCAACTTATATATGTATAACATATCCAAAAATTTCCACGATCCAACGGCCGGATTAAAAATTATAACCCCCGCAAAATATCTCAAAAACCCTGATTTTTAATACCTCCATTCCGACAAAAATACTGATAAAAACCTCAACATTAACTCCTTCATTTTTAACCACAAAAATATATCCCTCATTTATATCCACATAAAATAAATATTTTCTTATCATATGAATCAATAATTAATTATTCACAAATAATATTACAGAATCACATTTATGACAACCAGGCCGTTCCCAGGAAAGAGGGGGCTTTTCAATAAGAATTTCTCCTTACTGGCGCGCAATTAGATGACCAAACCTCTCTTTAGACAGAACTTTCTAGACATTGCCAATAATGCTATCTAATAATATTATTCAAATAATATGAATTATTGATCTGATAATGGGAAATACTGTGTAGCAACAATTATTGAAACAACAATAATATAAAATATCAATGCAACAATTATTGAATCAATAAAATAAAATATTGAACAATAACTACTGTAACAATTATTGAGTAGTGCCTTCTTACGTAAGAATCAATAATTGGTGCAATACCGCGTGCTACTGTATTTTAACCACCGGGTATTCCAACAGTATTAACGGTAACAACTACGCCGTTATTTATAAACAACTTATACTTGTCGTTTTCTTTATCCAATCGCTTTTCGTTATGGGGCCCACACAAGGCTGCACCGTCGTACGAATATTCCCCGACAGCAAGAATATTCCACGACCAAACGAATATTCCCCGACAAAATGAATATTTTATAACCACTTGCTTATTTTGCAAAATTTGCACATTTCACCCATAACCAAAGTATTATATCAAATTAACCCCTTATTATTCACAATAATATTTATAGAAAATTTGATTTTATTCATTAATAAGTTGGGGTCTTACAACCTCCCCTCCTTATGAAATTTCGTCCTCGAAATTGACGTACGTACCTGATATTTCGAAAAGGTGAGGATACCTCGCTTTCATTTCTGATTCCAACTCCCAGGTCATTTCTTCAATAACATGGTTTCTCCACAAAACCTTAACTTGCGGTATAACCTTTGTGCGTAGGACATGCTCTTTCCTATCCAATATCTTAACAGGTACCTCCTCGTACGTTAAATCTTCAGCTATCTCGTCTCGTTCTAACTCAATAATGTGGTTCGGGTCTTTAACATATTTACGAAGCATAGATATGTGAAAAACATTATGAACACGAGACATGCTTGGAGGTAATGCGAGTCTATATGCCACATTTTCTATTCGCTCAAGAATCTCAAATGAACCAACAAATCTTGGATTGAGCTTTCCTCTCTTCCCAAATCTTGTAACTCCCTTCCATGGTGCAACACGTAACAATACATGATCCCCAATATTAAATTCCACGTCCTTCCGATGAAGATCCGCATAACTCTTTTGTCGATCCTGTGCCGTTTGTATACGTTGTCGAATTGTTTGTGTGACGCCCCCAAAATAGGTATACAACTCCCATTCTGAGTCGCCAAAATACATGGTACAGAAACAACTACATCTTTATTATTACAACACAAGAACTGTGAGTTTAAATACAAATATTGTCATTTAGACAATATCCACACTCAAATAAGTCCTCATTACAATTATTGATACATTATTTCACAAAAATAGTGAGGACTACTAAGGTAACTTCTAGAACCATCATTCCATACCCCGACTAGTACTCGCTACATTCTCGCCTCCTGAGAAAAATGGAACAAAAAGGAAAAGGGTGAGCTCAACTAGCCCAGTAAAGAACATTATGACTAAGATAATACAGAACAAATTATCGTTAGTCTTCAACAGGGAAAAATCTAATAGAATACAATAGACAACAAGTTTTAAATCAATAACTGCAGCGGAAACAGCAAACCATTAGAAGAGTCAAGTAGAGAATGAGTTCTACTATCTTCTAAGATTTAAAAGTCCATCATCAATATTTTATCCCTGTAACAACAATCAATAACCATCTTTAATCAAATATTCATCTTTGCACTACAGGCCAAAGATATTCATTTGTATCACCAGTCGGTCATGTTCATCTCAACACCTGTTCATCTTTGCACTACGGGCCAAAGATATTCATCAGTTAATCATTCATCTTTGCACTACGGCCAAAGATATTCAGTAATATCATCATTTAGGACTGAGGATGATGAAAAATATATTAAAGAAAACGAATCCAGTGAAACAAAATAACAAATATTAAGGATTCGTATTTCGATTTATCCATGTCCAAAAATACCTTATAATTATTCATAGTGAAGTAGAATTCAAGAATGATCAAAACATGGATACAATCAAAGCTAGTACCCAGAATAGATATTTTGGACGAAAAGAAGAAATTTTATTTTTCGGTGAATAGTAACTCGTGAATAGTAACTCGTGAATAGTAACTCATGAATAGTAACCCCGACGTGAAAAGTTCCAAATTTGATAAAAATTTCCAACCAATATTTCGGCATAATGATATTGAAGAAATAATATCATTTTTGAATAAAATAACATCCCTTACCTCGTACAGACAGTACTTCTGGTCGGAATACCGGTATAAGGCTGAAAGACACTTGCTCTGATGAATAGAAACTCTCAAAGTATCTAAATACTCACAAAATACACTCAATAATCTAGAGAGAGAAAGAGAGAAAACTTGTTTCTGGTGTGATTTTCAATTCTAACTTAGCCCTCTATTTATAGGAAAATGTTAGCACGCCGAAGCAGACTTAACCTGCAACCTGATGGCTTTACCTGCTACTATTCCCACCCACCACATTTGAATAAAAATCTCAGCACATTTCTTCACCAACCAAGAGTGGGGCCCACCAATTCTAGAATTTTCTACCAAAATGATTAACTCCGAAAATTCAACAATTTCTGAACCAGTCATCTCGTAAAATTCATAATAAATCATACGTTCATTTTTAACGGTTCAAAATTTGTGGACATATACTCAACTTATATATGTATAACATATCCAAAAATTACCACGATCCAACGGTCGGATTAAAAATTATAACTCCCGCAAAATATCTCAAAAACCCTGATTTTTAATACCTCCATTCCGACAAAAATACTGATAAAAACCTCAACATTAACTCCTTCATTTTTAACCACAAAAATATATCCCTCATTTATATCCACAAAAATAAATATTTCCTTATCATATGAATCAATAATTAATTATTTACAAATAATATTACAGAATCACATTTATGACAACCAGGCCGTTCCCAGGAAAGAGGGGGCTTTCCAATAAGGATTTCTCCTTACTGGCGCGCAATTAGATGACCAAACCTCTCCTTAGACAGAACTTTCTAGACATTGCCAATAATGTTATCTAATAATATTATTCAAATAATATGAATTATTGATCTGATAATGGGAAATACTGTGTAGTGACAATTATTGAAACAACAGTAATATAAAATATCAACGCAGCAATTATTGAATCAATAAAATAAAATACTGAACAGTAATTACTGTAACCATTATTGAGTAGTGCCTTCTTACGTAAGAATCAATAATTGGTGCAATACAGTGTGCTACTGTGTAACAACGCGTATTACTGTGTTTTAACCACCGGGTATTCCAACAGTATTAACGGTAAC
Source organism: Panax notoginseng (assembly GCA_016801055.1). NCBI lineage: Eukaryota > Viridiplantae > Streptophyta > Magnoliopsida > Apiales > Araliaceae > Panax > Panax notoginseng. The sequence goes on along the minus strand of CM029021.1, from coordinate 1,367,718 downwards.
AACTACGCCGTTATTAATAAAAAACATATACTTGTCGTTTTCTTCATCCAATCGCTTTCCGTTATGGGGCCCACAAAAGACTGCGCCGTCGTACGAATATTCCCCGACAGGAAGAATATTCCACGACCAAACGAATATTCCCCGACAACAATGAATATTTTATAACCACTTGCTTATTTAAAATATTTACGCATTTTACCCATAACTAACCTCATTAATCAATTTAACACTTACTATTTCAAAATAGAGGGAATTTAAATTTCATTTATTAATAATTTGGGGTCTTACAACCTCCCCTCCTTATGAAATTTCGTCCTCGAAATTGACGTACGTACCTGGTGTTTCGAAAAGATGAGGATACCTCGCTTTCATTTCCGTTTCCAACTCCCAGGTCATTTCCTCAATAGCATGGTTTCTCCACAAAACTTTAACTTGTGGTATGACCTTCGTGCGTAGGACATGCTCCTTTCTATCCAAGATCTTGACAGGTACCTCTTCGTACGTTAAGTCTTCAGCTATCTCGTCCGGTTCTAACTCAATAACGTGGTCTGGGTCTTTCACATATTTACGTAACACAGATATATGAAAAACATTATGAACACGAGACATACTTGGAGGTAACGCAAGTCTATAGGCCACATTTCCTACTCGGTCAAGAATCTGAAATGGACCAATAAATCGTGGATTGAGCTTTCCTCTCTTCCCAAATCTTGTAACTCCTTTCCATGGAGCCACACGCAACAATACATGATCCCCAATGTCAAATTCCACGTCCTTCCGATGAAGATCCGCATAACTCTTTTGTCGATCCTGTGCCGTTTGTATACGTTGTCGAATCGTTTGGATCTTCTCTGTAGTCATGCGTACCAACTCTGGTCCCAACAATGTTGCTTCACCCACCTCGTCCCAGCATACTGGAGAGCGACACTTTCGTCCATATAATGCTTCAAATGGGGCCACACCTATACTTGCCTGATAACTGTTATTGTAAGAGAATTCCACCAATGGTAGGTACTTATCCCAACTCCCTTTGAAATCTAGGACACAAAGTCTTAATAGATCTTCAAGAGTTTGAATAGTCCTCTCTGATTGTCCGTCCGTTTGAGGATGGTATGCCGAACTAAATCGTAAATCTGTGCCCATAGCTTTTTGCAAGCTAACCCAAAATCTTGAAGTGAATCTTGGGTCACGATCCGAAACTATGGATACTGGCATGCCATGCAGTCTCACAATCTCATCTACGTATATACGAGCAAGACGTTCAAGGGAATAAGTCTCCCGTATCGGCAAGAAATGAGCAGACTTGGTTAATCTATCAACAATAACCCAAATAGCATTTATGCCTTGAGAAACCGTGGGAAGACCCGTAACGAAATCCATGGTAATGTGTTCCCACTTCCATTTCGGAATCTCAAGTGGTTGCAATGGACCCTTTGGTACTTGATGTTCCGCCTTTACACGTTGACAAGTTAAACACCTCGAGATAAACTTTGCAATCTCTCTCTTCATATTATTCCACCAAAATGTATGTCGTAGATCACGATACATTTTGGTACTTCCAGGATGGATTGCAAATGGTGTATTGTGTGCTTCCATCATGATCTTGTACTTCAAATCAGAATTGTTAGGAACACAGAGTCTAGAGTGAACTCGAAGTATTCCTTCTTCATCGATTCTTGCTTCTGGAATAGAACCTTCTTGCACTTTCTTCTTCATACGCATCAGCTCTATGTCCGTAGCTTGAGCAGCTTTAACTTTATCGATTAAAGTCGGTTCTACTCGTATATTTGATATCATCATGTGGGTACTTGGAGCCTTCATCTCTATCTCCATCCTTTGCAAGTCATACAAAATGGGCCTTTGTGTTAACAACATTGCACTCGTACCCGCATATGATCTTCTACTCAATGCGTCAGCTACTACGTTTGCTTTTCCAGGATGATATTGGATGGTATGATCGTAATCTTTCAACAGCTCGAGCCAACGTCGCTGCCGCATGTTGAGTTCCTTTTGGGTGAAGAAATATTTGAGGCTTTTATGATCTGTATAGATCTCCACTTTCTCCCCATACAGGTAGTGTCTCCAGATCTTCAACGCGAAAACTACTGCTGCCAACTCCAAATCATGAGTAGGATAATTCCTCTCATATTCTTTGAGTTGTCGCGAGGCATAGGCTATGACTTTCCCATGTTGCATGAGAACACATCCTAACCCTTTGCCTGAAGCATCACTGTAGATAACAAATCCATCCGAACCAGATGGTATTGTCAGAACAGGTGCCGAAATGAGTCTCCTCTTAAGCTCTTGAAAACTCTTCTCGCATTCCTCGCTCCATACGAATTTGATATCTTTCCGAGTCAGCTGAGTTAACGGGGTAGCGATTCGAGAAAACCCTTCCACGAATCTTCGATAATAACCAGCTAAGCCTAGAAAGCTACGTACTTCGGTCACCGTCTTTGGTTGCTCCCAACTTTGTATTGCTTCAATCTTCGCCGGGTCAACAGATACTCCATGTTTTGACACCACGTGCCCTAGGAAAGCTACTTCCTCAAGCCAGAACTCGCATTTCTTCAACTTGGCATATAACTTATTTTCACGCAGCCTTTGGAGTACCAGCTTCAAATGATGCTCATGATCTTCACGGCTTTTGGAATATATGAGGATGTCATCAATAAAGACAACAACGAACTGATCCAAATAATCCTTAAATACTCGGTTCATCATATCCATGAAAGCCGCAGGAGCATTAGTCAATCCAAAAGACATAACTAGGAACTCATAATGCCCGTACCGAGTTCTGAAGGCAGTCTTTGGAATATCCTCAGTTTTAACCTTCAGCTGATGATATCCAGAACGAAGATCGATCTTTGAAAAGAATTGTGCTCCTTGTAACTGGTCAAACAGGTCATCAATACGAGGTAGCGGATACCTATTCTTAATAGTGACATGGTTTAATTCCCGGTAATCAATACAAAGTCGCATACTCCCGTCTTTCTTCTTTACAAATAAAACAGGAGCACCCCAAGGAGATGTACTAGGACGAATGAAACCGATGTCCAACAACTCTTGTAGTTGGACCTTTAACTCCTGAAGTTCAATAGGAGCCATTCGATATGGGGTTTTAGAAATGGGCTTTGTACCAGGTTCAAGATCAATAAAGAATTCAATTTCTCGTTCCGGGGGTAGACCGGGAAGTTCTTCAGGAAATACGTCAGGAAAGTCAATAACAACAGGAATATTATTCAAATTTGACGTGTCTTTATTCAAATCCATAACATGGGCTAAGAAAGCTTGACATCCGTTTTTTAATAAACGAATGGCTTTATGGCTTGATATAACAGTGATTGATTTTAATGGCTTAGTTGTTTGAATTCGTACAACAGGTTGGTTAGGAATATGAAAACTAACAACCTTACGAAAACAATCAATTTTGGCATGATGAGTAGTTAGCCAATCAATCCCTAAAATCACATCAAAAGCAAGTATCTTTAAAGAGATAAGGTCAACAGGTAAGGTGATGGTACCAACTTGGATCACACAAGATTTATAAACAGTGGATGTGATGAAAGTTTCTCCTAACGGAGTCTCCACAGATAAATCAAAGTCTAACTTCTCCGGAGTCAAGTTTAAACGTTGAGCACAAGCAGGAGAGATAAAAGAATGGGTAGAACCGGTATCTAATAAGGTATAAACTTCGCATGAATTTATGATTAGCTTACCCGTGATCACCTCGTTTGGGTTCCTCGCATGTTGACCAGTCACGACAAACGCTCTTCCAGGAACCGTTGACTTTATCTTTTCTGGGACAGCTTTTTGAGTCACCATCCCCGCTGGACTTGGTTTTGCTACAGTGCAATCTCGAGCGATATGTCCTTCCTTTCCACAATTATAACATACCTTAAACTGTTGTGGGCAGTTTGGGCTGATATGTCCTTCTTTTCCGCACTTATAGCATATAACCGGTGGTCGTTCTCCTCCCTTGGAACCAATTGCTGTTGGTGCTGACGTCTTCGTATTGTCATTGTTGAATCTCCTCTTTTTAAAATCTCCTCCCGACTCGCTTCTTCTATTTTCATAGCCACGATTACCACCAGAGTGGTTGCCGTTCTTGTCTGTATTTTTCTTTCTCCGCTGGTTATCATTGTTCTGATGACTGCTGTCACCGATATGATCCTGGTTGTGATCCCTCAGTTGACCGTACTCGTTATCTCGCTCTAATAATTGAGCCCTGTTGACAACATCTGAATAGAGAGAAAATTTATGAGAAATGAGATATTGACGTATGCCGGGTTTCAAACCTCTCAGAAACATCCTCGTCATACGTTCCTCATTCTCCACCAAATGAGGTGCAAACCTGGACAACTCTGCAAACTTTGCCTCGTACTGAGATACCGTCATATTATTCTGCTCTAGTCTAATAAACTCTACCTCCTTCATATGACGAATACTTTCAGGAAAGTACTTGTCATTGAACAGTTTTTGAAATGTCTCCCAAGACATGCTGAGTGCGGTTGGATGGGTACGCTTCACAGACTCCCACCAGTAATCTGCCTCGCCACGGAACATAAAGGTGGCGAATGGAACCTTCTGTTCCTCCGTGCATCCCAAGACATCGAATATCTTGGTAATTTGCTTGACCCACGTTTCCGCCATGATCGGATCCGGCTTTCCCTTAAATTCTGGTGGTCCCAATTCTTTGAACTGTTTGGCTGTGACAAACCGTGAATTGCTATCATTTCCTCCTGTATTTTGAACACGAGTCTCCCTTGTCTGGTTTTGCATGAATTGCAAAAAACTTCTAAACATTCCATCGTTCATCATCTGCTCATTGGTGTTGTTCACAGGAGGAACATTGCCAGCCTGTTGCACGTTCTCCTCGTTGGTAAGCACCGGTGTCTCCACGGTCTCATTTACTCCACTATTAACATTCTCAGTCGACATTCTCAAATACTGCCATAAAACAAGGGTTAATTAAATAAATTAACAAATCACATAATACCCCTATATTATGACTGACCAATAAATAAGCTTAGGTAGGACACACTAGCGAAGGATTCGTCTCTCCCCTCCTAGTTCTATTCCCCGATCTCCGCCAGAGATCATATCCCTAAGCTCTGATACCAACTGTGACGCCCCCAAAATAGGTATACAACACCCATTCTGAGTCGCCAAAATACATGGTACAGAAACAACTACATCTTTATTATTACAACACAAGAACTGTGAGTTTAAATACAAATATTGTCATTTAGACAATATCCACACTCAAATAAGTCCTCATTACAATTATTGATACATTATTTCACAAAAATAGTGAGGACTACTAAAGTAACTTCTAGAACCATCATTCCATACCCCGACTAGTACTCGCTACATTCTCGCCTCCTGAGAAAAATGGAACAAAAAGGAAAAGGGTGAGCTCAACTAGCCCAGTAAAGAACATTATGACTAAGATAATACAGAACAAATTATCGTTAGTCTTCAACAGGGAAAAATCTAATAGAATACAATAGACAACAAGTTTTAAATCAATAACTGCAGCGGAAACAGCAAACCATTAGAAGAGTCAAGTAGAGAATGAGTTCTACTATCTTCTAAGATTTAAAAGTCCATCATCAATATTTTATCCCTGTAACAACAATCAATAACCATCTTTAATCAAATATTCATCTTTGCACTACAGGCCAAAGATATTCATTTGTATCACCAGTCGGTCATGTTCATCTCAACACCTGTTCATCTTTGCACTACGGGCCAAAGATATTCATCAGTTAATCATTCATCTTTGCACTACGGCCAAAGATATTCAGTAATATCATCATTTAGGACTGAGGATGATGAAAAATATATTAAAGAAAACGAATCCAGTGAAACAAAATAACAAATATTAAGGATTCGTATTTCGATTTATCCATGTCCAAAAATACCTTATAATTATTCATAGTGAAGTAGAATTCAAGAATGATCAAAACATGGATACAATCAAAGCTAGTACCCAGAATAGATATTTTGGACGAAAAGAAGAAATTTTATTTTTCGGTGAATAGTAACTCGGAATAGTAACTCGTGAATAGTAACTCATGAATAGTAACCCCGACGTGAAAAGTTCCAAATTTGATAAAAATTTCCAACCAATATTTCGGCATAATGATATTGAAGAAATAATATCATTTTTGAATAAAATAACATCCCTTACCTCGTACAGACAGTACTTCTGGTCGGAATACCGGTATAAGGCTGAAAGACACTTGCTCTGATGAATAGAAACTCTCAAAGTATCTAAATACTCACAAAATACACTCAATAATCTAGAGAGAGAAAGAGAGAAAACTTGTTTCTGGTGTGATTTTCAATTCTAACTTAGCCCTCTATTTATAGGAAAATGTTAGCACGCCGAAGCAGACTTAACCTGCAACCTGATGGCTTTACCTGCTACTATTCCCACCCACCACATTTGAATAAAAATCTCAGCACATTTCTTCACCAACCAAGAGTGGGGCCCACCAATTCTAGAATTTTCTACCAAAATGATTAACTCCGAAAATTCAACAATTTCTGAACCAGTCATCTCGTAAAATTCATAATAAATCATACGTTCATTTTTAACGGTTCAAAATTTGTGGACATATACTCAACTTATATATGTATAACATATCCAAAAATTACCACGATCCAACGGTCGGATTAAAAATTATAACTCCCGCAAAATATCTCAAAAACCCTGATTTTTAATACCTCCATTCCGACAAAAATACTGATAAAAACCTCAACATTAACTCCTTCATTTTTAACCACAAAAATATATCCCTCATTTATATCCACAAAAATAAATATTTCCTTATCATATGAATCAATAATTAATTATTTACAAATAATATTACAGAATCACATTTATGACAACCAGGCCGTTCCCAGGAAAGAGGGGGCTTTCCAATAAGGATTTCTCCTTACTGGCGCGCAATTAGATGACCAAACCTCTCCTTAGACAGAACTTTCTAGACATTGCCAATAATGTTATCTAATAATATTATTCAAATAATATGAATTATTGATCTGATAATGGGAAATACTGTGTAGTGACAATTATTGAAACAACAGTAATATAAAATATCAACGCAGCAATTATTGAATCAATAAAATAAAATACTGAACAGTAATTACTGTAACCATTATTGAGTAGTGCCTTCTTACGTAAGAATCAATAATTGGTGCAATACAGTGTGCTACTGTGTAACAACGCGTATTACTGTGTTTTAACCACCGGGTATTCCAACAGTATTAACGGTAACAACTACGCCGTTATTAATAAAAAACATATACTTGTCGTTTTCTTCATCCAATCGCTTTCCGTTATGGGGCCCACAAAAGACTGCGCCGTCGTACGAATATTCCCCGACAGGAAGAATATTCCACGACCAAACGAATATTCCCCGACAACAATGAATATTTTATAACCACTTGCTTATTTAAAATATTTACGCATTTTACCCATAACTAACCTCATTAATCAATTTAACACTTACTATTTCAAAATAGAGGGAATTTAAATTTCATTTATTAATAATTTGGGGTCTTACAGTTTGGATCTTCTCTGTAGTCATGCGTACCAACTCTGGTCCCAACAATGTTGCTTCACCCACCTCGTCCCAGCATACTGGAGAACGACATTTTCTTCCATACAACGCCTCGAATGGAGCCATACCTATGCTCGCCTGATAACTGTTGTTGTAGGAGAATTCCACCAATGGTAGGTACCTATCCCAACTCCCTTTGAGATCTATGACACAGAGTCTTAATAGATATTCAAGAGTTTGAATAGTCATCTCTGATTGTCCGTCCGTTTGAGGATGGTATGCTGAACTGAATCGTAAATCCGTGCCCATAGCTTTCTGCAAGCTAACCCAAAATCGTGAAGTGAATCTTGGGTCACGATCCGAAACTATGGATACTGGCATGCCATGCAATCTCACAATCTCGTTCACGTACATACTAGCAAGACGTTCAAGGGAATAAGTCTCACGTATCGGCAAGAAATGAGCGGACTTGGTTAATCTATCAACAATAACCCAAATCGCATCTATGCCTTGAGAAACCTTGGGAAGACCCGTAACAAAATCCATAGTAATGTGTTCCCACTTCCATTTCGGAATCTCAAGTGGTTGCAATGGACCCTTTGGTACTTGATGCTCCTCAACAAAATGGAGTTGCTGAACGAAAGAACAGAACCCTGATAGAAGCTGGAAGGACTCTACTAGCAGCAACTCATCTGCTTGAATACTTCTGGGCAGAAGCTGTCAACACTGCATGCTACACTCAGAACAGATCACTCATACACTCTACGATCAAAAAGACACCCTACGAACTGTGGAAAGGAAGAAAGCCAAGTGTCAGCTACTTCCATGTCTTTGGCTGTGCATGCTATATTCTCAACAATGGAAAGCAGTATCTGACAAAATTCCAACCCAAGTCAGACGAAGGAATCTTTCTTGGATATGCCACAAACAGCAAAGCTTACAGGGTGTTCAACAAGAAGACACTGAGTGTCGAAGTCTCAATACACATCATATTTGATGAAACTGACTCAGACAAATCAGTGCCTCAAGACTCTACGACCGACAGTACAGACACTACGAATGAAATTGTAGAGATCAACACTACGATAGTAGTGCCAGATAGTGAAATCGTAGAGCGTGATAATGAGATCGTAGAGAGGCCGAATCCAAGACAGCGAGCCTCCACTCCTTGAAGAAGAGATAGACCTTGAAGATCTAAGACAGGAGGGAATCAGGACAAATGTTCCTACCGGGAGCAAATGGGCAAGAGATCACACTCAGGATCTAATCATTGGAGACCCAAGTGCAAGAGTCAGGACAAGAGCTGCTACTCAGAATGAGTGCTTCTATCTAAGCTTCCTGTCACAGATAGAGCCAAAAAAGATAGAGGATGCTATGAAAGACTCCAGTTGGATAGAAGCCATGTAGGAAGAACTCAACCAATTTGAACAAAGCAAAGTGTGGAAATTGGTACCCAGACCAAAGAGTCATCCTGTCATAGGAACCAAGTGGGTCTTCAGGAACAAAATGGATGAAGATGGGGTCATTACAAGAAACAAGGCAAGATTAGTGGCAAAGGGCTATTCTCATGAAGAAGGCATTGACTATGATGAGACATTTGCACCTGTTGCCAGACTAGAAGCTATCAGAATCTTTCTTGCCTTTGCTGCTCACATGAAGTTCAAAGTCTTTCAGATGGATGTCAAAAGTGCATTTCTAAATGGAGAGCTTCAAGAAGAAGTCTATGTAGAACAACCTCCAGGTTTCATCAATCCATCTCTTTCCAATTATGTCTATAGATTAGATAAAGCGTTATATGGTCTCAAACAAGCACCTAGAGCATGGTATGAAACACTGACTAATTTCTTAATAGAAAATGGGTTCACTAGAGGTAGAGTAGATACCACTTTATTTCTCAGAAAGCATAAGGATAAAGTCTTATTAGTTCAAATATATGTTGATGATATCATTTTTGGTTCTACTGATGAAAAGTTATGTAAGAGATTCTCTAAGCTAATGCAGAGCAAGTTTGAAATGAGCATGATGGGTGAGCTGAATTTCTTCCTTGGACTACAAGTGAAGCAAACTGATGAAGGAATATTCATCAACCAAGCCAAATACATCAATGACTTATTAAAGAAGTATGTCATGGAATCAACCTCTCCCATGAAAACACCAATTGCTCCTGCAACCAAACTTGACAAGGATGAGAATGGTAAATGTATTGATATAACTCAATACAGAGGTATGATATGTTATCTTTTATACCTAACTGCCAGTAGACCAGATATAATGTTTGCAACATGCATATGTGCTAGATTTCAGGCTAACCCTAAAGAGTCACATTTGTCTGCTGTAAAGAGAATCTTCAGGTATCTTAAGGGTACACCCTACTTGGGGTTGTGGTATCCCAAGGAATCCTCTTTTGAACTAATAGGATACACAAATGCTGACTATGCAGGATGCAAAATAGATAGAAAGAGTACAAGTGGCACTTGTCAACTACTGGGGAACAGACTTGTATCTTGGTTCAGCAAAAAGCAAAATTCAGTGTCCACTTCAACTGCAGAAGCTGAATACATTGCTGCTGTGCTCAGATCCTTTGGATGAGAAATCAGCTAGCTGACTATGGGTTTGATTTCAAGTCTATACCTATACACTGTGATAACACAAGTGCCATAGCAATTACTCATAATCCTGTTATGCATTCTAGAACAAAGCATATAGAAATAAGATATCACTTCATTAGGGATCATGCGCACAATGGAACTATTTCTTTACAATATATCCCTACTGAAAATCAACTTGCTGATGTCTTTACTAAACCATTAGATGAATCCAGATTTAACAAGTTAATAAGTGAGCTAGGCATGCTAAATCTATCAACATGAGATGTATGCTCTAGACTGTGCTAACAATGACAGATCAAGAAAGGACCACGAAACTCAAAATCGTAGACATGATCAAGAAAGGACCACGATCGTAGAGCTGAACAAAAATCTACCTCAACGATCGTAGCAAAGACTCAACTATCATGGTGCAGACTCGACGATGACCAAAAGTCCTTTCAACAAGCAAAGTGAATCCTGTGATGACAAGCTTTATAACAAAGCAATCTCTTCAAGAGGTGTCTCAGGGACAAACCTAACCCTTGAATCAGACCAAGAGGTTGGCCCTTCCTGAGTTACCTTAAAAACAATGATTAGTCAAAACTCATCACTAGGATCCAGACAGACTCGACGATCGTAGGACAGACTCTATGAATGCTGATCAGACTCAACGACCAGAAGACTAACTCTACGATCATAGTCATACTAAGGACACCTCAGCTCTGAAGACTCAAAGGACAAATCAGTATTTTCCCACGCAGACAAGATCGTAGAGCCAAGCAAAAGGAGACACATGTCTCACTAAGTTAAAAAGGGAGAGGGAAGCTATAAGTACAGTTGGAATCGTGATTTTGAAATACTGAAGTTTAAAAGCTTATCTCTCATTCTCTCCCTCTCTCTCAAAAGCAAAACCCTAACTCAGAAGAAAGCTCAGTTCCATCTCTCTTCTCAACTACAGAATCAATGACTGCTTCCAACGTGATTTCGGGCTATAGACTCTGTTTTGACGAGTTCAAAACCGCTCCTCCCAAGTTCCACAAGATCTTAGCCTTACTGAAGAAGGCTGGTCTCGAAGAGGCGCTCAGCACTGATACGCTCATCTATCCTCAACTAGTGAAGGAGTTCTACAAGAATGGAGTGTATGAAAACAACACCGTCACCACACGAGTTAGAGGAGTTGAACTAAAGCTAAGGGAAGAAAATGTCAATCTGGCCCTAGGTTTCCAAAATGTAGGGCACCCATTTCTGGACAGCATAAGATTTCAAGAGGGTCTGAAGAAGATGCATCACAAGAAGAACCTCTCTGTGAAAGGCTACAAGAAAAAGGAGTTCCCTCAGAGGTATGAATTTCTAGCTGACATTGTTGGAAAATGCATATGCTGCAAAAGCTCAGGACATGACTCAGTTAATGAGGCTCAGCTCAAGCTCATGACTGCCATAGTATATGGTACTCTACTTAACTATGGGGCTGTGCTGCTTGAGTGGATCGAAAAATGGATAGTCAGCTCGAAGAAGTCAAAGAGCACCCCAAAAATGCTGTATGGGAGATTCATAAGCATCATTCTGCAATCTGCTTTGCGTAACAAAATTGGGGATGATGAAGGAGAAGCCATTAACCCAAACCGAAGAATGACACAGCAGTTGTTCAAAAACTGGGAAAGGAACCCTGCTGATTATGTAAGAATGATGACAGAATCCAGTGGGAGAACTGAGGAACTAAAGAAAGCAGGTGTTACAGGGGATATGTCTGTTGTCAGAGAAGTCGAAGAAGAAGGAGAAGAAGACAAGGGAGAACCATCTACTCTTGCAAGAAAAAGTAAGGGTAAAAGGAAGCTGAGATCAAGACAAGTTGAAGAGCCTCAAGGATCTGCAACCAACACTCCTGTAGAGTCCTCTGACATAGAGACTCTAAGGAGGCTGAGGAAGATACAACTTCAAGAAGAAGCAGAAGAAGATCAGGCCACCATCTCACAAATCTTAAAGAAGAACAAGATTGACCATAAGTCCAAAAGACCAACAGTGTCTTCGATCGTAGAGACCCTGCTGTTCTCTGAAGACAGACCAAGTGTGGCAGAGATGGAGGAAGCTGCTTCAAGATAACTGGCTAATCAAGTGGTGACTAAAGCCAGCAAACCAAAGAAAAGGCTGGTCAAGAAGTACATTCTTGAGAATACAAAAATACTAAAGAAGGAAGCCAAGATTACGACAGAAATAGTAGAACTGTCCCAAACAACCGAAGAGGAAAAGGCTCAAGCTGAGGGGGAGAACCCTGAAATACTCATGATTGAGTATACACCAGCTGAGGGGGAGAAGTCCTCAGCTCAAGAAGATGGTCAAGCTGAAAAGGACTGTCTGAACTTAGAAGAGGATGTACAAGCTGAGGGGGAGTTTTTAAACCTCCAAGAAGATAATGAGGGGGAGCCTCAAGATATACCAATGACAGAAGAAGAGGTTCCTGCCCAAGACAACGCTGCAACAAAGTCAAACCTTCCAGAGGCCATTGAAATCATGGAATCCTTAAATGAAGAGATTGGAGAAGAAGAAGATGACAGTGATGATGAGCTTATGATCACAAGTGTAGGGAAAGATGGATATAGAAGCTATCTGTACAACCAGATGTTCTCCTACCTACCCATGATGGCATATCATCAAGCTCTGATCCAGAAATCATGGGATCACATGTTCTAGAGCTTCAAGGAATATCCAACATTTCAGTGCTAGCTCATGGATATCCAAGGGAAGTCAACTTTGCCAAAAAGCTGATTACCAACCATGTCTCATCACATACTAAACCTGAGGTATTGACTATCCCTACAAACTTTAGAGCAAATCACTTGCCATCATCATTATTTAGCCAATTCTATGAATTCCCTAAATGGCTAGAAGTGATTCTGAATCCTGTAAACCAGTTTCCAGTTGCAGAATCCCAAAATTCTGTAACTGAAGAACCAGAAGAAATCACCATCACCCTGCTCCCTCAACTAACCAACTCTACGATTTCAGACTCAAGCCAAATCGTAGAGTCAACCACAGAAATCGAAGAGTCACCTATCCAACATGTCCAAACCCAAGCACCCCCAACTGATGTACCATCTTCCTCATCGAATGACTATTTCAGTCTTGATCTTGCTCTGTACAATCTGCAAGATCAACCAAGAATCCCTCCAGTAGACAATCCTCAACCAGATCATACCTTCCCTAGCCTGCCCACTAAAGACGATCTAAAAGAAACCTCTGAGCAAATGATCAAGTCCATTGAAGCAAGCCTGGAATCTCACTCTGATTATTGATTGATGTTACAGGGATAAAATATTGATGATGAACTTTTAAATTCATAGATAATAGTAGATTTCATTCTCTACGTAACTCTTCTATGAATTATTATTTTTCGCTGCGAATATTGATTTAAAACTTGTTGTCTATTGTATTCTATTAGATTTTTCCCTGTTGAAGACTAACGATAATTTGTTCTGTATTATCATAGTCATAATATTCTTTACTGGGCTAGTTGAGCTCACCCTTTTCTTTTTTGTTCTATTTTTCTCAGGAGGCGAGAATGTAGCGAGTACTAGTCGGGGTATGGAATGATGGTTCTAGAAGTTATTTTAGTAGTCCTCACCATTTTTGTGAAATAATGTATTAATAATTGTAATGAGGACTTATTTGAGTGTGGATATTGTCTAGATGACAATATTTGTATTTAAACTCACAGTTCTTGTGTTGTAATAATAAAGATGTAGTTATTTCTGTACCATGTATTTTGGCGACTCAGAATGGGTGTTGTATACCTATTTTGGGGGCGTCACACCTCAACCAGATCATACCTTCCCTAGCCTGCCCACTAAAGATGATCTAAAAGAAATCTCTGAGCAAATGATCAAGTCCATTGAAGCAAGCCTGGAATCTCACTCTGATCTCCTCAACATACGCCTAAATCAAATGATACAAGCTGCTAACAAATTTCCCGGTACAATGAATACTGAGCTCACTACGAAGCTAAGGGAAATTATCAAAGAAATTCTAAAGAGCATATCAGACAGAGATGAGATCCACTTCCAGGTTGCTGCCAAACAAAAAGAAGCTATGCTTGAAATACAGAAAAATCAAGATCGTCAACATCAGATTATGCTGGACAATATTCTCAACTTAAAAGCTTCTGTGTACGACTTCCAGAAATCGTACGCAAATCAGGAGAAGTATAATGATACGATTCTTACAGTCCTCCAGAAGAAAGAAGCTAGAGCTGACCAACAGATCAAGGAGAATAAGGAGGACATTGCTCAAACTCAAAGTCAACTCAACGAGCTTGTCCAAGGGATTAACAGACTATCTGCAGATATTCGAACCCTTGATGCTGACATAAAGGGGGAGAAAGCTAAAAGGAAAGGAGATCAAGAAGGGAAAGGAGACCAAGGGAAAGGAGGCAGAGGCAGAGAAGGTTATGCAATTCAAGACAGGGGAAGAAGTCAATTCCATGGTCAATCATCAAGAAGCCCTCCTGCAAGACCATCACTTACTCAGACTCAACGATCTGATCAGCAGGCAATTGTAACAGCTATTCCTCTGAGCCATCAGCAGTCAACTCCTAGCTCGCAAGACGTGACTACTGTACACCTTCGAATGCCAACTGGAGATCCTGCATTCATGCGCAGACATGAGGAGAATCCAGTTCTAAGTCGAAGCGAGCTGGAGGAGTTAGCAAGAAATGAAGAAGCTCAAAGGAAGAGAAGAGCTGAAGAATATGCAAACCCACCTCCGTACAAGAGATCAAGAAAACAGAGATAAGTTAAAAGTTTAATGCTTTATTGATGTAATGCTATTGTAATATCTTCTGATCATCAATAAATTCATGCTTATTCTCTAGAAATTTCAGTTGCTCACTGAAATACTAAGTCATGTTTAAATTTCTGCAAATGCATCTAGTCACTAATAATCATGACAATAAATCTCCTTAGTTATGTCAACATCAAATAGGGGGAGATTGTTGGGAGAATGCATATTATGATTTGATGTTTTAATGAATGTGTTTATAATTATTTGTAAGGTCCTTAAAGAATATATGTACAAGGACTTAGTGATAGATCAAAATTGTTAGGTTGATCTAAGCTTTCAACGTGTATCATTCTGTTCCAGAATGTATAGATAGAAAAATCAAATCTGTTAGGTTGATCTTGAGATGTAATAGACTAGTCATGAAGAGATCGTAGTGCATCAATCTGATCAACATTGCAGAAGTCAAGGCAGAAATCGTAGAGCCTGAAGATCGTAGTGTGCCTGCCTTTAAGGGAACTCTTCAAAAATCGTAGAGTGGTCCTAACGTTCGCCGAGCCAACTTCACGATCGTAGTATGCTGAAGAAAACATGAAGTTTACAAGTCAACGATCGTAGTGTGCTCTCGGGAACGTAGAGTCAACTACACGAGTAAGAGAAGATCGTAGTGCATAAAGGTTTAAGAGAAATCGTAGTGCTCTCAAGTGATGTCATCATAGTGTGCAAGTCAAGACACTACGATCTAGATCGTAGAACACAGCGATCCAAATCGTAGAGCGTCATCTGTCTCATGTCAGAAAACGTCAAGCCTCATGAGTTGTTAATTCAAGATACGAGGAATGAATCTGAGAAGCTGCAGTGCCCATCAGTCCTAGATTATATGAAATATCCTTAGGACGCAACAAAGAAGCGTATTGAAGAAGCCAATGATAGTACTATGGAAAAGAGGTACAAAACACCTTTTCAGGTGGTAGGTGAGAAAGCAGTCTGCAGTGTCAGTGGTCCAGGATGAAGAATTCAGAAGATGTGCAAAAATGTCACCATCACAACACAGAAAGTTCAGACGCATTTAATGCCTCAACGGATGGATTCAAACGGATAATTTTCTGTATCACATATATACAGATTAGACAGATGAAAGGGAATTAAGCAAGCATTAAAACATTCAACGTGAATAATTCTTTAAGGTTCAACTCTACGATCTGAGATATTACAAAGCTTGCTCAGCTACTCAGTTCTTAGACGAACCAGTGCTTACACAGCAACTGAGTAGCAACCTTCAGAACGAGACGACGATCATCAATCAACTGAAGAAGAGTACCAAGTCTGCTGGACTTGAAGAGTTCGTAGTGAACTGCAAGATAGCCAAGTCTGCTTGTGACGCCCCCAAAATAGGTATACAACACCCATTCTGAGTCGCCAAAATACATGGTACAGAAATAACTACATCTTTATTATTACAACACAAGAACTGTGAGTTTAAATACAAATATTGTTATCTTGACAATATCCACACTCAAATAAGTCCTCATTACAATTATTGATACATTATTTCACAAAAATGGTGAGGACTACTAAAATAACTTCTAGAACCATCATTCCATACCCCGACTAGTACTCGCTACATTCTCGCCTCCTGAGAAAAATGGAACAAAAAGGAAAAAGGTGAGCTCAACTAGTCCAGTAAAGAATATTATGACTAAGATAATACAGAACAAATTATCGTTAGTCTTCAACAGGGAAAAATCTAATAGAATACAATAGACAACAAGTTTTAAATCAATATTCGCAGCAAAAAATAATAATTCATAGAAGAGTTACGTAGAGAATGAAATCTACTATTATCTATGAATTTAAAAGTCCATCATCAATATTTTATCTATGTAACATCAATCAATAATCATCTTTGCACTACAACCCAAAGATATTCATCAGTTGGTCATGTTCATCTCAACACCTGTTCATCTTTGCACTACGGACCAAAGATATTCATCAGAAATCATTCATCTTTGCACTACAGGCCAAAGATATTCATTAATATTATCATTTAGGACTGAGGATGATGAAAAATATTTTAAAGAAAACGAATCCAGTGAAGCCAAAAGAACAATATTAGGGATTCGTATTACAGTTTATCCATGTCCAAAAATACCTCATAAACAATCATAGTGGAGTAAAATTCAAGAATGATCAAAATATGGATACAATCAAAGCTAGTATCCATAATAGATATTTTGGACAAAAAGAAGAAAATTTCATTTTTCGGTGAATACTAACTCGTGAATAGTAACTCATGAATATAACCCCGACATAAAAAGTTTCAAATTTGATAAAAATTTCTAACCAATATAATGATATTGAAGAAATAATATTATTTTCGAATAAAATAACATCCCTTACCTCGTAAAGACAGTACTTCTAGTTGAAAAACCGGATATAGGCTATGACTTGAACTTGCACCGTATAGCAACACTCAAAGTATTAAAATACTCACAAGAATACGCTCAATATATCGAGAGAGAAAGAGAGAGAAGTTTTCAGTTTCTGGTGTGATTTTTAATTCTAACCTAAGCACCCTATTTATAGGAAAATGCTTAGAACACCAAAGCAGAAAATTTAATATAATAATAATATATATATTAAAATTCTCTACGCACACCTTCTAAGATCTGAACTCAGCCATCTTGCACATGCTAATGATGCCAACCAAGTATAAAAGACATTTTTATTATTTAAAATAATTAAAACTTCCAAAAATCAATTATTTCAGAACTTCAATAATTCACAATAAATAGCTCTTTTATCAGAAAATTCGAATCTCGCGACTTTTTATAGGAAATTTAATTCTCTACAACTTTGCAGAAAAAAGTTTTTCCAAATTCCAAACAGAAATTGACCGAAATCCACAAACGGACGATTTTACAGGCTATAATCAAATTTCAGTCAAGAAATGGGGTCCACCGACACACAAAACGTGTTTTAAACAACTTTTGCAACAAAAATACTCTTTCTCCTAATATACTCATATATCCCACATTCATTGTAAAAATATCATCATTATTATATTATAATAATATAAAATATTATTTTATCAGAAAAGATAAAATATCGATTTTTAACAATTATCACTTTAAAAATTTTCTCCATCTATATCCACATAAAATGAATATTTTCCTCATCATATAAATCAATAATTAATTATTCACAAATAATATTACAGAATCACAGTACTAGCAACCATGCCGTTCCCAGGACAGAGGGGGCTTTCCAATAAGGATCTCTCCTTATTGGCGCGCAATTAGATGACCAAACCTCTCCTTAGACAGAACTTTCTAGACATTGCCAATAATGTTATCTAATAATATTATTCAGATAATATGAATTATTGCTCCGATAATAGAAAATACTGTGTAGTGATAATTATTAAAACAACAGTAATATAAAATATCAACGCAGCATTTATTGAATCAATAAAATAAAATACTGAACAGTAATTACTGTAACAATTATTGAGTAATGCCTTCTTACGTAAAAATCAATAATTGGTGCAATACCGTGTGCTACTGTGCAACAACGCGTATTACTGTGTTTTAACCACCGGGTATTCCAACAGTATTAACGGTAACAACTACGCCGCTATTTATAAACAACTTGTTCTTATCGTTTTCTTCATCCAATCGCTTTCTGTTATGGGCCCACACAAGGCTGCGCTGTAAGACTCCGAATTTTATGAAATAAAAGTATTCAATTTTTCTTATAATTACTATTCAGTAAATGGTTAAATTGATAAAAGTTTAAAGTTATGGGTGAAATGTGAAATTTTTTTCAAAATAAACAAGTGGTTATAAAATAATCATTGTTGTCGGGGAATATTCGTTTGGTCGTGAAATATTCTTTCTGTCGGGGAATATTCGTACGACGGCACAGCCATTTGTGGGTCCCATAACAGAATAACTGTCGGATGAAGAAAACGATAAATTTAAGTTTTTACAAATAATAGCGTAGTTGTTATCGTTAACACTGTTAGAATACCCGGTAGTTAAAATACAGTAATACGCGTTATTGCACAGTAGCACACGGTATTGCACAGTATTTTTGAAATTATTGATTCTTACGTAAGAAGGCACTACTCAATAATTGTTACAGTAATTACTGTTCAATATTTTATTTTATTGATTCAATAATTGCTACGTTGAAATTTTATATTATTGTTGTTCAATAATTGTCACTGCACAATATTTCCCATTATCAGATCAATAATTCATATTATTTGAATAATATTATTAGATAACATTATTGGCAATGTCTAGAAAGTTCTGTCTAAGGAGAGGTTTGGTCACCTAATTGCGCACCAGTAAGGAAAAATTCTTATTGGAAAGCCCCCTCTTTCCTGAGAACGGCCTGGTTGTCATAAATGTGATTCTGTAATATTATTTGTGAATAATTAATTATTGATTCATATGATAAGGAAATATTTATTTTATGTGGATATAAACGAGGGATATATTTTTGTGGTTAAAAATGAAGGAGTTAATGTTGAGGTTTTTATCCGTATTTTTGTCGGAATGGAGGTATTAAAAATCAGGATTTTTGAGATATTTTGCGGGAGTTATAATTTTTAATCCAACCGTTGGATCGTGGTAATTTTTGGATATGTTATACATATATAAGTTGAGTATATGTCCACAAATTTTGAACCGTTAAAAATGAACGTATGATTTATTATGAATTTTACGAGATGACTGGTTCAGAAATTATTGAATTTTCGGAGTTAATCATTTTGGTGAAAAATTCTAGAATTGGTTGTCCCCACTTGTAGTTGGTGAAGAAATGTGCTGAATTATATTTCAAATGTGGTGGGTGGGAATAGTAGCAGGTAAAGACATCAGGTTGCAGGTCAAGCCTACTAAAATTTTCCTATAAATAGAGGGCTAAGTTAGAATTGAAAATCACACCAAAAACATAAGCTTTCTCTCTTTCTCTCTCTATATTATGAAGCATATTTTGTGAGTATTTAGATACTTTGAGAGTTGCTATTCAGTGCAAGTTTCCTTCGGCTTTGCATTCCAGTCAGAAATACTGCACTTTTGAGGTAAGGGATAGTAAGGGATATTAAGGGATTTTAAGGGTTGTTATGATTTTCAGTTTCGTAATTTTTCTACTCTTCAAAAATTCTAGAAAAATTTAAAATGATATTTTGATGAGTTTTCTTGATTGTGTTCAAAAATGGTGATTTTTGGATGTATAGATTGAGAGTTATGAATTTTATGAGAAAAGTCTATTTTAAAAGTAACCGCTTATAATTCCTTGTGGTTAACTCAAAAATTGATGAAATTTTTATTGGGAGTACATGTATATGATAGAAGTATACTCTGTAAATTTCAGAATTTTTGGACAAAAGTACAATTTTTGATAAATGTCTAAATATTCGACTGTTTTGGCCATATGAAAAATAGTAAATGACTTTTAAAAATTCTGAGAAAAATATATGTTCACTATGGGACTATATTATGCTAAATCCCAGAAAAGAAATATTTTTGGAACTGATTTGATATTTTTCATGAAAATAGTCTAGTTATGAGTAAATGAATTAAATATGTTTTGTGAAGTAAGAAAATTGGAAAATAGGATTTTATGACTTGAGAATCCTATATGAGGTATATACAGATTTTTGATGAGGGTTTTGATTATTGGTGATAAAATCTTATGAGTTTGGTATTTTAGAATGATTAAATGCATTATTTAGTAAAATGTAAACAATTTAAATAAATTGTTTATAAGCTTAAGAAATATTATTCTTTCAATATCATTATACCGAAATATTGGTATGTATTTTATTGTAGAATTTTTACCTTTTTGTGTCGAGTTTACTATTCATGAGTTACTATTCATGAGTTACTATTCACGATTTACTATTCTCTTTTTCTGACCAAATTATAGTTGGTTTATGAATATTACTCTTGAGATTAAATCTATATGTTGATTATATTGATTTTATTATCATATATAACATTTTTATAACCCTAATGATGATATTTCTCTTTGATTTGAGTGTAAAGATGGGTAAATTTCTGGTATGATCATGACTATGGGTTCTCTTTGGCCAGTAGTGCAAAGTTGAATTGTTGACTGGTATGATCATGACCATTGAATTTATAAGTGAATATCTTTAGCTTAAGTGAAAAGGTGAATTGATCAACATGGTTATAATTATTGTTTATATAAATTCTGAAGTGATTATATATTTCTTTGAGATATTAATATATTTAGCCTGTAGTGCAAATATGAACTGTTGATGAATATATTTGGCCGTAGTGCAAATATGAACTGTTGAGGAATATCTTTGGCCTGTAGTGCAAAGATGAATTGTTGATGAATATCTTTGGCCCGTAGTGCAAAGATGACATGTTGTTGAATATCTTTGGCCAGTAGTGCAAAGATGAACAGATGTTGAGATGAACATGACCAACTGGTGATACAAATGAATATCTTTGGCCGTAGTGCAAAGATGAAGTTATTAGTATGATTATGAACATGAAATGTGATTTGGTGTAACCATGATCTTTGATGTTTCAGGTAAAGATAGGTGATGAAAATTATTTTCGTCCTGGATGAGAAGAGGAATTTAGAACTACAGTTATGATTATGAGTTATTCATATGATTGTGGACCAAAATTGTTGATTGATGTTACAGGGATAAAATATTGTTGATGGATTTTTAACATGGAGAAGATAATAGACTTTATAGTCTATTTGACTCTTCTAATGGATTGCTCGTTCCGCTGCAACTATGGTTGAAATTTTTATCATTTACCATATGTTCTAAATCTCTGATTTATTATTGATGAAGGCTATTGATAATTTAATTATCTTTAGTCATGATATACTTTACTGAGCTAGTTGTGCTCACCCTTTTGCTTCGCAATTCCTTTCAGGTAATAAGAGTGTAGCTGGGTCGAGCGAGGGTAACGGGGAAATAGAACGGTGGTCTCTAGCTGTGGATGTTCTCCCGAAGCAGTATAAAAAAGTTCATTTAGTAGTTTTATTTGGTGAATCCAATAGGGTAAGGTGTACCCAACGTTGGAAGGGTGGTTTGCCACTATCATACAAGATGTCTAACGACATACAACCTCGTGTCATCATAAGACATGATTGTGCTCATCCACTTGCTGAGTATATTTACGAGCACTACCTATATAATCTTGGTGTTTGTTTGAAGTATAATTCTCAATTAGAGACAGTAGAGATAATGATAAGTCAAGAGAAGACTCGCCATTGAGAAGAATATGATAGTAATCTTTTCATTTTTCTTTGGGGTATATTGGGTCAACCAAGGATAATTCTGTGGCCATATGATATCTATCATAACCTAGAAGCATGGCCTCCCATGTACGAAGGTTTCCTTGAGCACTTCCCAAAGATTCTAATTTCCAAAAAAGTTTTTGACTATACCTTTATGTAAGGTGTCATTGTGAGGTGATGTCCACGGTTGGAACATGAGTCATATTTGGTATATATTTATATCCAAACTCACAACATATGTGTTGTATTTTGCACGATAATTGTTGTAATAAAGTTGTAGTTATTTTCTGTACCATGTATTTGGCGACTCAGAATAGGTTGGATGGAATGGACCTATTTTGGGATCGTTACATGCGCCGTCGTACGAATATTCCCCGACAACAAGAATATTCCACGACCAAACGAATATTTCCCGACAACAATGAATATTTTATGACCACTTGCTTATTTGAAATATTTGCGCATTTTACCCATAACTAACCTCATTAATCAATTTAACCCTTACTATTTCAAAATAATAAGTAGAGGAAATTTAAATTTTATTTATTAATAATTTGGGGTCTTACAACCTCCCCTCCTTATGAAATTTCGTCCTCGAAATTGACGTACGTACCTGATGTTTCGAAAAGATGAGGATACCTCGCTTTCATTTCTGTTTCTAACTCCCAGGTCATTTCCTCAATAGCATGATTTCTCCACAAAACTTTAACTTGTGGTATGACCTTCGTGCGTAGGACATGCTCTTTCCTATCCAAAATCTTGACAGGTACCTCCTCGTACGTTAAGTCTTCAGCTATCTCGTCCGGTTCTAACTCAATAACGTGGTTTGGGTCTTTCACATATTTACGTAGCACAGATATATGAAAAATATTATGAACACGAGATATACTTGGAGGTAACGCGAGTCTATAGGCCACATTTTTTCTCGGTCAAGAATCTGAAATGGACCAATAAATCGTGGATTGAGCTTTCCTCTCTTCCCAAATCTTGTAACTCCTTTCCATGGAGCAACACGCAATAATATGTGATCCCCAATACTAAATTCCACGTCCTTTCGATGAAGATCAGCATAACTCTTTTGTCGATCCTGTGCCGTTTGTATACGTTGTCGAATCATTTGGATCTTTTCTGTAGTCATACGTACCAACTCGGGTCCCAACAACGTTGCTTCTCCTACCTCATCCCAACATACTGGAGAGCGACACTTTCGTCCATACAATGCTTTAAATGGAGCCACACCTATACTTGCCTGATAACTGTTGTTGTAGGAGAATTCTACCAATGGTAAATACTTATCCCAACTCCCTTTGAAGTCTAGGACACAGAGTCTTAATAGATCTTTAAGAGTTTAAATAGTCCTCTCTGATTGTCTGTCCGTTTGAGGATGGTATGCCGAACTAAATCGTAAATCCGTCCCCATAGCTTTTTGCAAGCTTACCCAAAATCTTGAAGTGAATCTTGGGTCACGATTCGAAACTATGGATACTGGCATGCCATGCAACCTCACAATCTCATTCACGTACATACTAGCAAGACGTTCAAGGGAATAAGTCTCCCGTATCGGCAAGAAATTAGCAGATTTGGTTAATCTATCAACAATAACCCAAATAACATTTATGCCTTGAGAAACCGTGGGAAGACCCGTAACGAAATCCATGGTAATGTGTTCCCACTTCCATTTCAGAATCTCAAGTGGTTGCAACGGACCCTTTGGCACTTGATGTTTCGCCTTTACACGTTGACAAGTTAAACACCTCGAGATAAACTTTGCAATCTCTCTCTTCATATTGTTCCACCAAAATGTATGTCGAAGATCACGATACATTTTAGTACTTCCAGGATGGATTGCAAATGGTGTATTGTGTGCTTCCATCATGATCTTGTACTTCAAATCAGAATCGTTAGGAACACAAAGTCTAGAGTGGACTCGAAGTATTCCTTCTTCATCGATTCTTACTTCTAGAATAGCACCTTCTTGCACTTTCTTCTTCATACGCATCAGCTCCGGGTCTGTGGCTTGAGCAACTTTAACTTTATCGATTAAAGTTGGTTCTATGCGTATACTTGACATCATTGCACTTATTCCTACATATGATCTTCTACTTAACGCATCAGCTACCACGTTTGCTTTTCCAAGATGGTATTGAATAGTGTGGTCGTAATCTTTCAACAGCTCGAGCCAACGTCGTTGCCGCATGTTGAATTCTTTTTGAGTGAAGAAATATTTGAGGCTTTTATGGTCTGAATATATCTCCACTTTCTCCCCATATAGATAATGCCTCCAGATCTTTAGCGCGAAAACGACTGCTGCCAACTCTAGATCATGAGTAGGATAATTTCTCTCATATTCTTTAAGTTGTCGCGAGGCATAGGCTATAACTTTCCCACGTTGCATGAGAACACATCCTAGCCCTTTGCCTGAAGCATCGCTGTAGATAACAAATCCATCCGAACCAGATGGTATGGTCAAAACAGGTGCCGAAATGAGTCTCCTCTTAAGCTCTTGAAAACTCTTCTCGCATTCCTCGCTCCATACGAATTTGATATCTTTTCGAGTCAGCTGAGTTAACGGGGTAGCGATTCGAGAAAACCCTTCCACGAATCTCCGATAATAACCAGCTAAGCCCAGAAAGCTACGTACTTCGGTCACCGTCTTTGGTTGCTCCCAACTTTGTATTGCTTCAATCTTCGCCGGGTCAACATATACTCCATGTTTTGACACCACGTGCCCTAGGAATGCTACTTCCTCAAGCCAGAACTCGCATTTCTTCAACTTAGGATATAGCTTGCTATCACGAAGCCTTTGCAGTACCAGCTTCAAATGGTGCTCATGATCTTCACGGCTTTTGGAATATATGAGGATGTCATTAATAAAGACAACAACGAATTGGTCCAAATAATCCTTGAATACTCGGTTCATCATATCCATGAAAGCCGCAGGAGCATTAGTCAATCCAAAAGACATGACTAGGAATTCATAATGCCCGTACCGAGTTCTGAAGGCAGTCTTCGGAATATTCTCAGTTTTAACCTTCAGCTGATGATATCGAGAACGAAGATCGATCTTTGAAAAGAATTGTGCTCCTTGTAACTGATCAAACAGGTCATCAATACGAGGTAGCGGATACCTATTCTTGATAGTGACATGGTTTAATTCCCGGTAATCAATACAAAGTTGCATACTCCCGTCTTTCTTCTTTACAAATAAAACAGGAGCACCCCAAGGAGATGTACTAGGACGAATGAAACTGATGTCCAACAACTCTTGTAGTTGAACCTTTAACTCCTGAAGTTCAATAGGAGCCATTCGATATGGGGTTTTAGAAATGGGCTTTGTACCAGGTTCAAGATCAATAAAGAATTCAACTTCACGTTCCGGGGGTAGACCGGGAAGTTCTTCAGGAAATGCGTCAGGAAAGTCAATAACAACAGGAATTTTATTCAAATTTGACGTGTCTTTATTCAAATCCATAACATGGACTAAGAAAGCTTGACATCCATTTTTTAATAAACGTATGGCTTTATGGCTTGATATAACAGTGATTGATTTTAATGGCTTAGTTGTTTGAATTCGTACAACAGGTTGGTTAGGAATATGAAAACTAACAACCTTACGAAAACAATCAATTTTGGCATGATGAGTAGTTAACCAATCAATCCCTAAAATCACATCAAAAGCAAGTATCTTTAAAGAGATAAGGTCAACAGGTAAGGTGATGGTGCCAACTTGGATCACACAAGATTTATAAAGAGTGGATGTGATGAAAGTTTTTCCTAACGGAGTCTCTACAGATAAATCAAAATCTAACTTCTCCGGAGTCAAGTTTAAAAGTTGAGCACAAGCAGGAGAAATAAATGAATGAGTAGCACCAGTATCTAGCAAGGTATAAACTTCGCATGAATTTATGATTAGCTTACCCGTGATCACCTCGTTTGGGTTCCTCGCATGTTGACCAGTCACGACAAACGCTCTTCCAGGAACTGTTGACTTTGTCTTTTTTGGGACAGCTTTTTGAGTCACCATCCCCGCTGGACTTGGTTTCGCTACAGTGCAATCTCGAGCGATATGTCCTTCCTTTCCATAATTATAACATACCTTAAACTGTTGTGGGCAGTTTAGGCTGATATGTCCTTCTTTTCCGCACTTATAGCATATAACCGGTGGTCGTTCTCCTCCCTTGGAACCAGTTGCTGCTGGTGCTGACGTCTTCGTATTGTCATTGTTGAATCTCCTCTTTTTAAAATCTCCTCCCGACTCGCTTCTTCTATTTTCATAGCCACGATTACCACCAGAGTGGTTGCCGTTCTTGTCTGTATTTTTCTTTCTCCGCTGGTTATCATTGTTCTGATGACTGCTGTCACCGATATGATCCTGGTTGTGGTCCCTCGGTTGATCGTACTCGTTATCTCGCTCTAATAATTGAGCCCTGTTGACAACATCTGAATAGAGAGAAAATTTATGAGAAATGAGATATTGACGTATGCCGGGTTTCAAACCTCTCAGAAACATCCGCGTCATACGTTCCTCATTCTCCACCAAATGAGGTGCAAACCTGGACAACTCTGCAAACTTCGCCTCGTACTGGGACACCGTCATGTTATTCTGCTCCAGTCTAATAAACTCTACCTCCTTCATATGACGAATACTTTCAGGAAAGTACTTGTCATTGAACAGTTTCTGAAATGTCTCCCAAGACATGCTGAGTGCGGCTGGATGGGTACGCTTCACAGACTCCCACCAGTAGTCTGCCTCGCCACGGAATATAAAGGTGGTGAATGGAACCTTCTGTTCCTCCGTGCATCCCAAGACATCGAATATCTTGGTAATTTGCTTGACCCATGTCTCCGCCTTAATCGGATCCGGCTTTCCCCAGAATTCTGGTGGTCCCAACTCTTTGAACTGCTTGGCTGTAACCAGCTGTGCGTTGCCATTGTTTCTTCTTATATTTTGAACAGGAATCTCCTTCGTCTGGTTTTGCATGAATCGCAAAAAGCTTCTAAACATCTCATCGTTCATCGTCTGCTCAGTGGTGTTGTTCACAGGAGGAACATTGCCAGCCTGTTGCACGTTCTCCTCGTTGGTGAGTATAGGCATTTCCACCGTCTCATTTACTCCACTGTTAACATTCTCAGTCGACATTCTCAAATACTGCCATAAAACAAGGGCTAATTTAACAAATTAACATATCACATAATATTCCTATATTATGACCGACCAACAAATAAGCTTAGGTAGGACACTCTAGTGAAGAATTTACTCGTCTCTCCCCTCATAGTTCTATTCTCCGATCTCCGCCAGAGATCATATCCCTAAGCTCTGATACCAACTGTGACGCCCCAAAAATAGGTATACAACACCCATTCTGAGTCGCCAAAATACATGGTACAGAAATAACTACATCTTTATTATTACAACACAAGAACTGTGAGTTTAAATACAAATATTGTCATCTAGACAATATCCACACTCAAATAAGTCCTCATTACAATTATTGATACATTATTTCACAAAAATGGTGAGGACTACTAAAATAACTTCTAGAACCATCATTCAATACCTCGACTAGTACTCGCTACATTCTCGCCTCCTGAGAAAAATGGAACAAAAAGGAAAAGGGTGAGCTCAACTAGCCCAGTAAAGAATATTATGACTAAGATAATACAGAACAAATTATCGTTAGTCTTCAACAGGGAAAAATCTAATAGAATACAATAGACAACAAGTTTTAAATCAATATTCGCAGCGGAAAATAATAATTCATAGAAGAGTTACGTAGAGAATGAAATCTACTATTATCTATAAATTTAAAAGTCCATCATCAATATTTTATCCCTGTAACATCAATCAATAATCATCTTTGCACTACAAGCCAAAGATATTCATCAGTTGGTCATGTTCATCTCAACACCTGTTCATCTTTGCACTACGGGCCAAAGATATTCATCAGAAATCATTCATCTTTGCACTACAGGCCAAAGATATTCATTAATATTATCATTTAGGACTGAGGATGATGAAAAATATTTTAAAGAAAACGAATCCAGTGAAGCCAAAAGAACAATATTAGGGATTCGTATTACAGTTTATCCATGTCCAAAAATACCTCATAAACAATCATAGTGGAGTAAAATTCAAGAATGATCAAAACATGGATACAATCAAAGCTAGTATCCATAAAAGATATTTTGGACAAAAAGAAGAAAATTTCATTTTTCGGTGAATATTAACTCGTGAATAGTAACTCATGAATAGTAATCTCGACATGAAAAGTTCTAAATTTGATAAAAATTTCTAACCAATATAATGATATTGAAGAAATAATATCATTTTCGAATAAAATAGCATCCCTTATCTCGTAAAGACAGTACTTCTAGTTAAAAAACCGGATATAGGCTATGACTTGAACTTGCACCGTATAACAACACTCAAAGTATTAAAATACTCACAAGAATACGCTCAATATATCGAGAGAGAAAGAGAGAGAAGTTTTCAGTTTCTGGTGTGATTTTCAATTCTAACCTAAACACCTTATTTATAGGAAAATGCTTAGAACACCAAAGCAGAAAATTTAATATAATAATAATATATATATTAAAATTCTCTACGCACACCTTCTAAGATTTGAACTCAGCCATCTTGCACATGCTTTTGATGCCAACCAAGTATAAAAAACGTTTTTATTATTTAAAATAATTAAAACTTCCAAAAATTAATTATTTCAGAACTTCAATAATTCACAATAAATAGCTCTTTTATCAGAAAATTCGAATCTCGCGACTTTTTATTGGAAATTTAATTCCCTACAACTTTGTAGAAAAAAGTTTTTCCAAATTTCAAACAGAAATTGACTGAAATCCACAAACGGACGATTTTACAGGCTATAATCAAATTTCAGTCAAGAAATGGGGTCCACCGACACACAAAACATGTTTTAAATAACTTTTGCAACAAAAATACTATTTCTTCTCATATACTCATATATCCCATATTCATTGTAAAAATATCATCATTATTATATTATAATAATATAAAATATTATTTTATCAGAAAAGATAAAATATCGATTTTTAACAATTGTCACTTTAAAAATTTTCTCCATCTATATCCACATAAAATGAATATTTTCCTCATCATATAAATCAATAATTAATTATTCACAAGTAATATTACAGAATCACAGTACTGGCAACCAGGCCGTTCCCAGGAAAGAGGGGGCTTTCCAATAAGGATCTTTCCTTACTGGCGCGCAATTAGATGACCAAACCTCTCCTTAGACAGAACTTTTTAGACATTGTCAATAATGTTATCTAATAATATTATTAAGATAATATGAATTATTGCTCCGATAATAGAAAATACTGTGTAGTGACAATTATTAAAACAACAGTAATACAAAATATCAACGTAGCAATTATTGAATCAATAAAATAAAATACTGAACAGTAATTACTGTAACAATTATTAAGTAATTCCTTCTTACGTAAAAATTAATAATTGGTGCAATACCGTGTGTTACTGTGTAACAACGCGTATTACTGTGTTTTAACCACCGGGTATTCCAACAGTATTAACGGTAACAACTATGCCGCTATTTATAAACAACTTGTTTTTATCGTTTTCTTCATCCAATCGCTTTCTGTTATGGGGCCCACACAAGGTTGCGCCGTCGTACGAATATTCTCCGACATCAAGAATATTCTACGACCAAACGAATATTTTCCGACAACAATGAATATTTTATGACCACTTGCTTATTTAAAATATTTGCGCATTTTACCCATAACTAACCTTATTAATCAATTTAACCCTTACTATTTCAAAATAATAAGTAGAGGAAATTTAAATTTCATTTATTAATAATTTGGGGTCTTACATGAGGATTGTCTACTGGAGGGGTTCTTGGTTGATCTTGCAGATTGTACAGAGCAAGATCAAGACTGAAATAGTCATTCGATGAGGAAGATGGTACATCAGTTGGGGGTGCTTGGGTTTGGACATGTTGGATAGGTGACTCTTCGATTTCTATGGTTGACTCTACGATTTGGCTTGAGTCTGAAATCGTAGAGTTGGTTAGTTGAGGGAGCCGGGTGATGGTGATTTCTTCTGGTTCTTCAGTTACAGAATTTTGGGATTATGCAACTGGAAACTGGTTTACAGGATTCAGAATCACTTCTAGCCATTTAGGGAATTCATAGAATTGGCTAAATAATGATGGCAAGTGATTTGCTCTAAAGTTTGTAGGGATAGTCAATACCTCAGGTTTAGTATGTGATGAGACATGGTTGGTAATCATCTTTTTGGCAAAGTTGACTTCCCTTGGATATCGATGAGCTAGCACTGAAATTGCTGGATATTCCTTGAAGCTCCAGAACATGTGATCCCATGATTTTTGGATCAGAGCTTGATGATATGCCATCATGGGTAGGTAGGAGAACATCTGGTTGTACCTAGCTTCTGTATCCATCTTTCCCTACACTTGTGATAAAAAGCTCATTATCACTGTCATCTTCTTCTTCTCCAATCTCTTCATTTGAGGATTCCATGATTTCAATGGCCTCTGGAATGTTTGACTTTGTTGCAACGTTGTCTTGGGCAGGAATTGTAAGACCCCGAATTTTATGAAATAAAAGTATTCAATTTTTTCTTATAATTACTATTCAGTAAATGGTTAAATTGATAAAAGTTAAAGTTAAGGGTGATATATGAATTTTTTTTCAAAATACGCAAGTGGTTAATTATAAAATATTCATTGTTGACGGAGAATATTCGTTTGGTCGTGGAATATTCTTTCTGTCGGGGAATATTCGTACGACGGCGCAGCCATTTGTGGGTCCCATAACAGAATAACTGTCGGATGAAGATAACGACAAAAAATGAGTTTTTATAATTAACGGCGTAGTTGTTACCGTTAACACTGTTGGAATACCATGTAGTTAAAATATAGTAATACGCGTTATTGCACAGTAGCACACGGTATTGCACAGTATTTTTGAAATTATTGATTCTTACGTAAGAAGTCACTACTCAATAATTGTTACAGTAATTACTGTTCAATATTTTATTTTATTGATTCAATAATTGCTACGTTAAAATTTTATATTATTGTTGTTCAATAATTGTCACTGCACAGTATTTCCCATTATCAGATCAATAATTCATATTATTTGAATAATATTATTAGATAACATTATTGGCAATGTCTAGAAAGTTCTGTCTAAGGAGAGGTTTGGTCACCTAATTGCGCGCCAGTAAGGAGAAATTCTTATTGGAAATCCTCCTCTTTCCTGGGAACGGCCTGATTGTCATAAATGTGATTCTGTAATATTATTTGTGAATAATTAATTATTGATTCATATGATAAGGAAATATTTATTTTATGTGGATATAAATGAGGGATATATTTTTGTGGTTAAAAATGAAAGAATTAATGTTGAGGTTTTTATCAGTATTTTTGTCGGAATGGAGGTATTAAAAATTAGGGTTTTTAAGATATTTTGCGAGGGTTATAATTTTTAATCCGACCGTTGGATCGTGGTAATATTTAGATATGTTATACATATATAAGTTGAGTATATGTCCACAAATTTTGAACCGTTAAAAATGAACGTATGATTTATTATGAATTTTACGAGATGACTGGTTCAGAAATTGTTGAATTTTCGGAGTTTATCATTTTGGTAGAAAATTTTAGAATTGGTGGGCTCCACTCTTGGTTGGTGAAGAAATATGCTGAGATTTTTATTCAAATGTGGTAGATGGGAATAGTAGCAGGTAAAGCCATCAGGTTACAGGTTAAGTCTGCTTCGGCGTGCTAACATTTTTCTATAAATAGAGGGCTAAGTTAGAATTGAAAATCACACCAGAAACATAAGCTTTCTCTCTTTCTCTCTCTATAATATGAAGCATATTTTGTGAGTATTTAGATACTTTGAGAGTTTTATTCATGAGTGCAAGTTTCCTTCAGCCTTATACCGATCGGAAGTACTGCTCTTTTAAGATAAGGGATAGTAAGAGATTTTAAGGGTTGTTATATTTTTCAGTTTCGTAATTTTTTTGACCTTCAAAAATTCTGGAAATTGAAATGATATTTTGATGAGTTTTCTTGATTGTGTCCAAAAATGGTGATTTTTGGATGTATAGATTGAGAGTTATGAATTTTATGAGAAAAGACTATTTTAAAAGTAATCGCTTATAATTCCTTGTGGTTAACTCCAAAATTGATGAAATTTTTATTGGGAGTACATGTATATGATAGAAGTATACTCTGTGAATTTCAGAATTTTTGGACAAAAGTACAATTTTTGATAAATGTCTAAATATTCGGCTATTTTGGCCATATGAAAAATAGTAAATGACTTTTAAAAATTCTGAGAAAAATATATGTTCACTATGGGACTATATTATGCTAAATCCCAGAAAAAAAATATTTTTGGAACTGATTTGGTATTTTTCATGAAAATGGTCTAGTTATGAGTAAATGAATTAAATATGTTATGTGAAGTAAGAAAATTGAAAAATAGGATTTTATGACTTGAGAATCCTATATGAGGTATATGCAGATTTTTGATGAGGGTTTTGATTATTGGTGATGAAATCTTATGAGTTTGGCATTTTAGAATGATTAAATGCATTATTTTAGTAAAGTATAAATAATTAAAATAAATTGTTTATAAATTTAAGAAATATTATTCTTTCAATATCATTATACCGAAATATTGGTATGAATTTTATTGTGGAATTTCTACCTTTTTGAGTTAGGATTACTATTCACGAGTTACTATTCATGAGTTACTATTCACGAGTTACTATTCATGGGTTACTATTCACGGGTTACTATTCATGACAAAATTGGTTTCTTTTTCTAACCAAATTATAGTTGATTTATGAATATTACTCTTGAGATTAAAATTATATGTTGATCATATTATTTTTTATTATCATATATAATATTTTTATAACCCTAATGATGATATTTCTCTTTGACTTGAGTGTAAAGATGGGTAGATTTTTGGTACGATCATGACTATGAGTTCTCTTTGGCCAGTAGTGTAAAGTTGAATTGTTGACTGGTATGATCATGACCATTGAATTTATAATTGAATATCTTTAGCTTAAGTGCAAAGGTGAAATGATCAACATGGTTATAATTATTGGTTATATAAATTCTGAAATGATTATATATTTCTTTGAGATAATAATATATTGGGCCTGTAGTGCAAATATGAACTGTTGAGGAATATCTTTGGCCTGTAGTGCAAAGATGAGTTGTTGATGAATATCTTTGGCCCGTAGTGCAAAGATGAAATTATTAGTATGATTATGAACATGAACTGTGATTTGGTATAACCATGATCTTTGATGTTTCAGGTAAAGACAAGTGATGAAAATTATCTTTGTTCTAGATGAGAAGAGGAATTTAGAACTACAATTATGATTGTGAGTTATACATGTGATTGTGGACAGGAATTATTGATTGATGTTACGGGGATAAAACATTGTTGGTGGACTTTTAACATAGAGAAGATAATAGACTTTATAGTCTATTTGACTCTTCTAATGGATTGCTTGTTCCGCTGCAACTATGGTTAAATTTTTTATCATCTACCATATGTTCTAAATCTCTAATTTAATTTTGTTGAAGGCTATTGATAATTTAATTATCTTTAGTCATGATATTCTTTACTGAGCTAGTTGTGCTCACCTTTTTGCTTCACAATTCTTTTTAGGTAATAAGAGTGTAACTGGGTCGAGCGAGGGTAACAGGAAAATAGAATGGTGGTCTCTAGCTGTGGAGGTTCTCCCGAAGCAGTATAGAAAAGTTCATTTAGTAGTTATATTTGGTGAATCATCTAGGGTGAAGCGAACCCAACGTTGAAAGGGTGTTTTGCCACTATCATACAAGATGTCTAACGACACACAACCTCGTGTCATCATAAGACATGGTTGTGCACATCCACTTGCCGAGTATATCTACGAGCACTACCTATATAATCTTGGTGTTTGTTTGAAGTATAATTCTCAGTTAGAGACAGTGGAGATAATGATATGTCAAGAGAAGACTCACCATTGGGAAGAATATGATAGTAAACTTCTTGTTTTTCTTTGGGGTCTATTGGGTCAACCAAGGATAATTCTGTGGCCATATGATATCTATCATAACCTAGAAGCATGGCCTCCCATGTACGAGGGTTTCCTTGAGCACTTTCCAAAGATTCTAATTTCTAAAACAGTTTTTGACCATACCTTTATGTAAGGTGTCATTGTGACGTGATATCCAAGGTTGGGACATGAGTCACAGTTGGTATATATTTGTACCCAAACTCATAGCATATGTATTATTGTATTTTGCACGATAATTGTTGTAATAAAGTTGTAGTTATCTGTACCATGTATTTGACGACTCAAAATAGGTTGGATAGAATGGACCTATTTTGGGGGCGTTACAGGAACCTCTTCTTCTGTCATTGGTACATCTTGAGGCTCCCCCTCATTATCTTCTTGGAGGTTTAAAAACTCCCCCTCAGCTTGTACATCCTCTTCTAAGTTCAGACAGTCCTTTTCAGCTTGACCATCTTCTTGAGCTGAGGACTTCTCCCCCTCAGCTGGTGTATACTCAATCATGAGTATTTCAGGGTTCTCCCCCTCAACTTGAGCCTTTTCCTCTTCGGTTGTTTGGGACAGTTCTACTATTTCTGTCGTGCTCTTGGCTTCCTTCTTTAGTATTTTCGTATTCTCAAGAATGTACTTCTTGACCATCCTTTTCTTTGGTTTGCTGACTTTAGTCACCACTTGATTAGCCATTTGCCTTGAAGCAACTTCCTCCATCTCTGCCACACTTGGTCTGTCTTCAGAGAACAGCAGGGTCTCTACGATCGAAGACACTGTTGGTCTTTTGGACTTATAGCCAATCTTGTTCTTCTTTAAGATTTGTGAGATGGTGGCCTGATCTTCTTCTGCTTCTTCTTGAAGTTGTATCTTCCTCAGCCTCCTTAGAGTCTCTATGTCAGAGGGCTCTACAGGAGTGTTGGTTACAGATCCTTGAGGCTCTTCAACTTATCTTGATCTCAGCTTCCTTTTACCCTTACTTTTTCTTGCAAGAGTAGATGGTTCTCCCTTGTCTTCTTCTCCTTCTTCTTCGACTTCTCTGACAACAGACATATCCCCTGTAACACCTGCTTTCTTTAGTTCCTCAGTTCTCCCACTGGATTCTGTCATCATTCTTACATAATCAGCAGGGTTCCTTTCCCAGTTTTTGAACAACTGCTGTGTCATTCTTCGGTTTGGGTTAATGGCTTCTCCTTCATCATCTCTAATTTTGTTACCCAAAGCAGATTGCAGAATGATGCTTATGAATCTCCCATACAGCATCTTTGGGGTGCTCTTTGACTTCTTCGAGCTGACTATCCATTTTCCGATCCACTCAAGCAGCACAGCCCCATAGTTAAGTTGAGTACCATATACTATGGCAGTCATGAGCTTGAGCTGAGCCTCATTAACTGAGTCATGTACTGAGCTTTTGCAGCATATGCATTTTCCAACAATGTCAGCTAGAAATTCATACCTCTGAGGGAACTCCTTTTTCTTGTAGCCTTTCACAGAGAGGTTCTTCTTGTGATGCATCTTCTTCAAACCCTCTTGAAATCTTATGCTGTCCAAAAATGGGTGCCCTACATTTTGGAAACCTAGGGCCAGATTGACATTTTCTTCCCTTAGCTTTAGTTCAACTCCTATAACTCGTGTGGTGACGGTGCTATTTTCATACACTCCATTCTTGTAGAACTCCTTCACTAGTTGAGGATAGATGAGCGTATCAGTGCTGAGCGCCTCTTCGAGACCAGCCTTCTTCAGTAAGGCTAAGATATTGTGGAACTTGGGAGAAGTAGTTTTGAACTCGTCAAAACAGAGTCTATAGCCCGAAATCACGTTGGAAGCAGCCATTGATTCTGTAGTTGAGAAGAGAGATGGAACTGAGCTTTCTTCTGAGTTAGGGTTTTGCTTTTGAGAAAGAGAGAGAATGAGAGATAAGCTTTTGAACTTCAGTATTTCAAAATCACAATTCCAACTGTACTTATAGCTTCCCTCTCCCTTTTTAACTTAGTGAGACAGGTGTCTCCTTTTGCTTGGCTCTACGATCTTGTTTGCGTGGGAAAATACTGATTTGTCCCTTGAGTCTTCAGAGCTGTGACTATGATCGTAGAGTTAGTCTTATGGTCGTTGTGTGACAACCCCAAAATAGGTCCATTCCATCCAACCCATTCTGAGTCGTCAAATACATGGTACAGAAAACAACTACAACTTTATTACAACAATTGTCGTGCAAAATACAACAACACATATGCTGTGAGTTTGGATACAAATATATACCAAATGTGACATTGGACACCATCATGTATCAGCACCTCACAAAGGTACCTTACATAAAGGTACAGTCAAAAACTGTTTTAGAAACTAGAATCTTTGGGAAGTGCTCAAGGAAACCTTCGTACATGGGAGGCCACGCATCTAGGTTATGATAGATATCATATGGCCACAGAATTATCCTTGGTTGACCCAATAGACCCCAAAGAAAAACGAGAAGATTACTATCATATTCTTCCCAATGGTGAGTCTTCTCTTGACTTATCATTATCTCCACTGTCTCTAATTGAGAATTATACTTCAAACAAATACCAATATTATATAGGTAGTGCCCATAGATATACTCAGCAAGTGGATGAGCACAACCCTGTCTTATGATGACACGAGGTTGTATGTCGTTAGACATCTTGTATGATAGTGGCAAACCACCCTTCCAACGTTGGGTACACCTTACCCTATTGGATTCACCAAATATAACTACTAAATGAACTTTTCTATACTGCTTCGGGAGAACATCCACAGCTAGAGACCACCGTTCTATTTCCCCGTTACCCCCGCTCGACCCAGCTACACTCTTATTACCTGAAAGGAATTGTGAAGCAAAAGGGTGAGCACAACTAGCTCAGTAAAGAATATCATGACTAAAGATAATTCAATTATCAATAGCCTTCATCAACAATAAATCAGAGATTTAGAACATATGGTAAATGATAAAAATTTCAACCATAGTTACAGCGGAACGAGCAATCCATTAGAAGAGTCAAATAGACTATAAAGTCTATTATCTTCTCCATGATAAAAATCCACCAACAATGTTTTATCCCTGTAACATCAATTAACAATTCTAGTCCACAATCATATGAATAACTCATAATCATAACTGTAGTTCTAAATTCCTCTTCTCATCTAGGACGAAGATAATTTTCATCACCTAAAACATCAAACATCATGGTTATACCAAATCACAGTTCATGTTCATAATCAGACTAATAACTTCATCTTTGCACTACGGGCCAAAGATATTCATCAACAAGTCAACTTTGCACTACAGGCCAAAGATATTCATCAATAGTTCATCTTTGCATTACTGGCCAAAGATATTCATCTACAATTCATCTTTGCACTACAGGCCAAAGATATTCCTCAACAATTAATATTTGCACTACAGGCCAAATATATTCATATCTCAAAGAAATATATAATCATTTCAGAATTTATATACATCATAATTATAACCATGTTAATCAATTCACCTTTGCACTTAAGCTTAAGATATTCAATTATAAATTCAATGGTCATGATCATCCCAGTCACAATTCAACTTTGCACTACAGGCCAAAGAGAACCCTAGTCATGATCATACCAGTAATCTACCCATCTTTACACTCCAGTGAAAGAGAATTTCAACATCAGGGTTATAAAAATGTTATATATGATGATAAAAATAATATGATCAACATATAGTTTTAATCTCAAGAGTAATATTCGTAACTCATGAATAGTAACCCCGACACAAAAGATAGAAATTCTACAATAAAATTCATACCAATATTTCGGTATAATGATATTGAAAGAATAACATTACTTAAATTTATAAACAATTTATTTTAATTGTTTACACTTTACTAATTAATGCATTTAATCATCATAAAATGCCAACTCTTACAATTTCATCATCAATAACCAAAACCCTCATAAAAAAATCTTCATATACCTCATATAGGATTCTCAAGCCATAAAATCCTATTTTCCAATTTTCTTTCTTCACAAAACATATTTAATTCATTTACTCATAACTAGACCATTTTCATGAAAAATACCAAATCAGTTCCAAAAATATTTCTTTTCTGGGATTTAGCATAATATAGTCCCATAGTGAACATATATTTTTCTCAGAATTTTTAAAAGTCATTTACTATTTTTCATATGGCCAAAATAGCCGAATATTTAGACATTTATCAAAAATTATACTTTTGTCTAAAAATTCTGAAATTCACAGAGTATACTCTATCATATACATGTACTCCCAATAAAAATTTCATCAATTTTGGAGTTAACCACAAGGAATTATAAGCAGTTACTTTTAAAATAGTCTTTTCTCATAAAATTCATAACTCTCAATCTATACATCCAAAAATCACCATTTTTGGACACAATCAAGAAAACTCATCAAAATATCATTTCAAATTTTTCCAGAATTTTTTAAGATCAGAAAAATTACGAAACTGAAAATCATAACAACCCTTAAAATCCCTTAATATCCCTTATTATCCCTTACCTCAAAAGAGCAGTACTTCTGACTGGATATCGGATATGATGCTGAAGGAAACTTGCACTGATGAATAGCAACTCACCAAGTATCTAAAAACTCACAAAATATGCTTCATAATATAGAGAGAGAAAGAGAGAAAGCTTATGTTTCTGGTGTGATTTTCAATTCTAACTTGGCCCTCTATTTATAGGAAAATTTTGGTAGGTTTGACCTGCAACCTGATGGCTTTACCTGCTACTATTCCCACCCACCACATTTGAAATATAATTCAGCACATTTCTTCACCAACCACAAGTGGGGCCCACCAATTCTAGAATTTTCCACCAAAATGATAAACTCCAAAAATTCAACAATTTCTGAACCAGTCATCTCGTAAAATTCATAACAAATCATACGTTCATTTTTAACGGTTCAAAATTTGTGGACATATACTCAACTTATATATGTATAACATATCCAAAAATTACCACGATCCAACGGTCGGATTAAAAATTATAACCCTCGCAAAATATCTCAAAAACCCTGATTTTTAATACCTCCATTCCGACAAAAATACGGATAAAAATCTCAACATTAACTCCTTCATTTTTTAACCACAAAAATATATCCCTCATTTATATCCCCATAAAATAAATATTTTCTTATCATATGAATCAATAATTAATTATTCACAAATAATATTACAGAATCACATTTATGACAACCAGGCCGTTCCCAGGAAAGAAGGGGGCTTTCCAATAAGAATTTCTCCTTACTGGCGCGCAATTAGGTGACCAAACCTCTCCTTAGACAGAACTTTCTAGTCATTGCCAATAATGTTATCTAATAATATTATTCAAATAATATGAATTATTGATCTGATAATGGGAAATACTGTGCAGTGACAATTATTAAACAACAATAATATAAAATTTCAACGTAGCAATTATTGAATCAATAAAATAAAATATTGAACAGTAATTACTGTAACAATTATTGAGTAGTGCCTTCTTACGTAAGAATCAATAATTTCAAAAATACTATGCAATACCGTGTGCTACTGTGCAATAACGCGTATTACTGTATTTTAACCACCGGGTATTCCAACAGTGTTAACGGTAACAACTACGCCGTTATTTGTAAAAACTCAAATTTATCGTTTTCTTCACCCGACAGTTATTCGTTATGGGGCCCACAAATAGCTGCGCCGTCGTACGAATATTCCCCGACAGAAAGAATATTCCACGACCAAACGAATATTCCCCGACAACAAGGAATATTTTATAACCACTTGCGTATTTTGAAAAAAAAATCATATTTCACCATAACTTTAAACTTTTATCAATTTAACCATTTACTGAATAGTAATTATAAGAAAAATTGCATACTTTTATTTCATAAAATTCGGGGTCTTACAATCTCTCCTCCTTATGAAATTTCGTCCCCGAAATTTACGTACCTGGTATTTCAAAGAGTTGAGAATACCTTCCTTTCATTTCAAATTCCATCTTTCCTGTCATCATAATTTCTCCATTGCTCATCTTCTGTATTTCAAATATCATTCTAGAATACAGCTTCAAAACAAGGGTTAATTTAACAAATTAACATATCACATAATATCTCGATATTATGACTGACCAACAAATAAGCTTAGGTAGGACACACTAGCGAAGGATTTACTCATCTCTCCCCTCCTAGTTATATTCCCCGATCTCCGCCAAAGATCATATCCCTAAGCTCTGATACCACCTGTGACAACCCCAAAATAGGTCCATTCCATCCAACCCATTCTGAGTCGTCAAATACATGGTACAGAAAACAACTACAACTTTATTACAACAATTGTCGTGCAAAATACAACAACACATATGCTGTGAGTTTGGATACAAATATATACCAAATGTGACATTGGACACCATCATGTATCAGCACCTCACAAAGGTACCTTACATAAAGGTACAGTCAAAAACTGTTTTAGAAACTAGAATCTTTGGGAAGTGCTCAAGGAAACCTTCGTACATGGGAGGCCACGCATCTAGGTTATGATAGATATCATATGGCCACAGAATTATCCTTGGTTGACCCAATAGACCCCAAAGAAAAACGAGAAGATTACTATCATATTCTTCCCAATGGTGAGTCTTCTCTTGACTTATCATTATCTCCACTGTCTCTAATTGAGAATTATACTTCAAACAAATACCAATATTATATAGGTAGTGCCCATAGATATACTCAGCAAGTGGATGAGCACAACCCTGTCTTATGATGACACGAGGTTGTATGTCGTTAGACATCTTGTATGATAGTGGCAAACCACCCTTCCAACGTTGGGTACACCTTACCCTATTGGATTCACCAAATATAACTACTAAATGAACTTTTCTATACTGCTTCGGGAGAACATCCACAGCTAGAGACCACCGTTCTATTTCCCCGTTACCCCCGCTCGACCCAGCTACACTCTTATTACCTGAAAGGAATTGTGAAGCAAAAGGGTGAGCACAACTAGCTCAGTAAAGAATATCATGACTAAAGATAATTCAATTATCAATAGCCTTCATCAACAATAAATCAGAGATTTAGAACATATGGTAAATGATAAAAATTTCAACCATAGTTACAGCGGAACGAGCAATCCATTAGAAGAGTCAAATAGACTATAAAGTCTATTATCTTCTCCATGATAAAAATCCACCAACAATGTTTTATCCCTGTAACATCAATTAACAATTCTGGTCCACAATCATATGAATAACTCATAATCATAACTGTAGTTCTAAATTCCTCTTCTCATCTAGGACGAAGATAATTTTCATCACCTGAAACATCAAACATCATGGTTATACCAAATCACAGTTCATGTTCATAATCATACTAATAACTTCATCTTTGCACTACGGGCCAAAGATATTCATCAACAAGTCATCTTTGCACTACAGGCCAAAGATATTCATCAATAGTTCATCTTTGCATTACTGGCCAAAGATATTCATCTACAATTCATCTTTGCACTACAGGCCAAAGATATTCCTCAACAATTAATATTTGCACTACAGGCCAAATATATTCATATCTCAAAGAAATATATAATCATTTCAGAATTTATATACACCATAATTATAACCATGTTAATCAATTCACCTTTGCACTTAAGCTTAAGATATTCAATTATAAATTCAATGGTCATGATCATCCCAGTCACAATTCAACTTTGCACTACAGGCCAAAGAGAACCCTAGTCATGATCATACCAGTAATCTACCCATCTTTACACTCCAGTGAAAGAGAATTTCAACATCAGGGTTATAAAAATGTTATATATGATGATAAAAATAATATGATCAACATATAGTTTTAATCTCAAGAGTAATATTCGTAACTCATGAATAGTAACCCCGACACAAAAGATAGAAATTCTACAATAAAATTCATACCAATATTTCGGTATAATAATATTGAAAGAATAACATTACTTAAATTTATAAACAATTTATTTTAATTGTTTACACTTTACTAATTAATGCATTTAATCATCATAAAATGTAAGACCCCGAATTTTATGAAATAAAAGTATTCAATTTTTCTTATAATTACTATTCAGTAAATGGTTAAATTGATAAAAGTTTAAAGTTATGGGTGAAATATGAATTTTTTTTCAAAATAAGCAAGTGGTTATAAAATAATCATTGTTGTCGGGGAATATTCGTTTGGTCGTGGAATATTCTTTCTGTCGGGGAATATTCGTACGACGGCGCAGCTATTTGTGGGCCCCATAACGAATAACTGTCGGGTGAAGAAAACGACAAATTTGAGTTTTTACAAATAACGGCGTAGTTGTTACCGTTAACACTGTTGGAATACCCGGTGGTTAAAATACAGTAATACGCGTTATTGCACAGTAGCACACGGTATTGCATAGTATTTTTGAAATTATTGATTCTTACGTAAGAAGGCACTACTCAATAATTGTTACAGTAATTACTGTTCAATATTTTATTTTATTGATTCAATAATTGCTACGTTGAAATTTTATATTATTGTTGTTCAATAATTGTTGCTGCACAGTATTTTCCATTATCAGATCAATAATTCATATTATTTGAATAATATTATTAGATAGCATTATTGGCAAT
Source organism: Panax notoginseng (assembly GCA_016801055.1). Lineage (NCBI taxonomy): Eukaryota > Viridiplantae > Streptophyta > Magnoliopsida > Apiales > Araliaceae > Panax > Panax notoginseng. Next base: position 1,324,738 of record CM029021.1, on the reverse strand, counting down.
GTCTAGAAAGTTCTGTCTAAGGAGAGGTTTGGTCATCTAATTGCGCGCCAGTAAGGAGAAATCCTTATTGGAAAGCCCCCTCTTTCCTGGGAACGGCCTGGTTGTCATAAATGTGATTCTGTAATATTATTTGTGAATAATTAATTATTGATTCATATGATAAGAAAATATTTATTTTATGTGGATATAAATGAGGGATATATTTTTGTGGTTAAAAATGAAGGAGTTAATGTTGAGGTTTTTATCAGTATTTTTGTCGGAATGGAGGTATTAAAAATCAGGGTTTTTGAGATATTTTGCGGGGGTTATAATTTTTAATCCGACCGTTGGATCGTGGTAATTTTTGGATATGTTATACATATATAAGTTGAGTATATGCCCACAAATTTTGAACCGTTAAAAATGAACGTATGATTTGTTATGAATTTTACGAGATGACTGGTTCAGAAATTGTTGAATTTTCGGAGTTTATCATTTTGGTGGAAAATTCTAGAATTGGTGGGCCCCACTTGTGGTTGGTGAAGAAATGTGCTGAATTATATTTCAAATGTGGTGGGTGGGAATAGTAGCAGGTAAAGCCATCAGGTTGCAGGTCAAACCTACCAAAATTTTCCTATAAATAGAGGGCTAAGTTAGAATTGAAAATCACACCAGAAACATAAGCTTTCTCTCTTTCTCTCTCTATATTATTGAGTGTATTTTGTGAGTATTTAGATACTTGGTGAGTTGCTATTCATCAGTGCAAGTTTCCTTCAGCCTTATACCGATCAGAAGTACTGCTCTTTTGAGGTAAGGGATAGTAAGGGATAGTAAGGGATTTTAAGGGTTGTTATGTTTTTCAGTTTCGTAATTTTTCTGAACTTCAAAAATTCTGGAAAAATTTGAAATGATATTTTGATGAGTTTTATTGATTGTGTCCAAAAATGGTGATTTTTGGATGTATAGATTGAGAGTTATGAATTTTATGAGAAAAGACTATTTTAAAAGTAACTGCTTATAATTTCTTGTGGTTAACTCCAAAATTGATGAAATTTTTATTGGGAGTACATGTATATGATAGAAGTATACTCTGTAAATTTCAGAATTTTTGGACAAAAGTATAATTTTTGATAAATGTCTAAATATTCGGCTATTTTGGCCATATGAAAAATAGTAAATGACTTTTAAAAATTCTGAGAAAAATATATGTTCACTATGGGACTATATTATGCTAAATCCCAGAAAAGAAATATTTTTGGAACTGATTTGGTATTTTTCATGAAAATGGTCTAGTTATGAGTAAATGAATTAAATATGTTTTGTGAAGAAAGAAAATTGGAAAATAGGATTTTATGGCTTGAGAATCCTATATGAGGTATATGCAGATTTTTGATGAGGGTTTTGGTTATTGATGATGAAATTGTAAGAGTTGGCATTTTATGATGATTAAATGCATTAATTAGTAAAGTGTAAACAATTAAAATAAATTGTTTATAAATTTAAGTAATGTTATTCTTTCAATATCATTATACCGAAATATTGGTATGGATTTTATTGTGGAATTTCTATCTTTTGTGTCGGGGTTACTATTCATGAGTTACTATTCACGATTTACTATTCATGAGTTACGAATATTACTCTTGAGATTAAATCTATATGTTGATTATATTGATTTATTATCATATATAACATTTTTATAACCCTGATGTTGAATTCTCTTTCACTGGAGTGTAAAGATGGGTAGATTATTGGTATGATCATGACTAGGGTTCTCTTTGGCCTGTAGTGCAAAGTTGAATTGTGACTGGTATGATCATGACCATTGAATTTATAATTGAATATCTTTAGCTTAAGTGCAAAGGTGAATTGATCAACATGGTTATAATTATGGTTTATATAAATTCTGAAATGATTATATATTTCTTTGAGATATGAATATATTTGGCCTGTAGTGCAAATATGAATTGTTGATGAATATCTTTGGCCTGTAGTGCAAAGATGAATTGTTGATGAATATCTTTGGCCTGTAGTGCAAAGATGAACTGTTGATGAATATCTTTGGCCTGTAGTGCAAAGATGACTTGTTGATGAATATCTTTGGCCCGTAGTGCAAAGATGAAGTTATTAGTATGATTATGAACAGAAATTGTGATTTGGTATAACCATGATCTTTGATGTTTCAGGTAAAGACAGGTGATGAAAATATTCTTCGTCCTGGGTGCGAAGAAAAATTTATAGTCACAATTATGATTATGAGTTATTCATATGATTGTGGAAAGGAACTGTTGAGTGATGTTACATGGATAAAATATTGTTGGTGGATTTTTAACATGGAGAAGATAATAGACTTTATAGTCTATTTGACTCTTCTAATGGATTGCTCGTTCCGCTGCAACTATGGTTGAAATTTTTATCATTTACCATATGTTCTAAATCTCTGATTTATTATTGATGAAGGCTATTGATAATTTAATTATCTTTAGTCATGATATTCTTTACTGAGCTAGTTGTGCTCACCCTTTTGCTTCACAATTCCTTTCAGGTAATAAGAGTGTAGCTGGGTCGAGCGAGGGTAACGGGAAAATAGAACAGTGGTCTCTAGCTGTGGATGTTCTCCCGAAGCAGTATAGAAAAGTTCATTTAGTAGTTATATTTGGTGAATCCAATAGGGTAAGGTGTACCCAACGTTGGAAGGGTGGTTTGCCACTATCATACAAGATGTCTAACGACATACAACCTCGTGTCATCATAAGACAGGGATGTGCTCATCCACTTGCTGAGTATATATACGAGCACTACCTATATAATCTTGGTGTTTGTTTGAAGTATAATTCTCAATTAGAGACAGTGGAGATAATGATAAGTCAAGAGAAGACTCACCATTGGGAAGAATATGATAGTAATCTTCTCGTTTTTCTTTGGGGTCTATTGGGTCAACCAAGGATAATTCTGTGGCCATATGATATCTATCATAACCTAGACGCGTGGCCTCCCATGTACGAAGGTTTCCTTGAGCACTTCCCAAAGATTCTAATTTCTAAAACAGTTTTTGACTATACCTTTATGTAAGGTGTTATTGTGAGGTGATGTCCACGGTTGGAACATGAGTCACATTTGGTATATATTTGTATCCAAACTCACAGCATATGTGTTGTTGTATTTTGCACGACAATTGTTGTAATAAAGTTGTAGTTATTTTCTGTACCATGTATTTGACGACTCAGAATGGGTTGGGTGGAATGAACCTATTTTGGGGTCGTCACAGTTGGTATCAGAGCTATAAGTAAAGAGCCCCGAGCCTCTCGCTGGTGACTTCCTGTTGATGGGGGATGCACCGAAGCCAGACTCTCCGTAGGGGACGCCGTTCTGCGGTGGTAAACTGATAGGTATCAATGTAAGGTGCTGACATAGGTTGGTGTCCAGAGTTACAGGTGGTATCAGAGCTTAGGGATATGATCTTTGGCGGAGATCGGGGAATATAACTAGGAGGGGAGAGATGAGTAAATCCTTCGCTAGTGTGTCCTACCTAAGCTTATTTGTTGGTCAGTCATAATATCGGGATATTATGTGATATGTTAATTTGTTCAATTAACCCTTGTTTTGAAGCTGTATTCTAGAATGATATCTGAAATACAGGAGATGAGCAATGGAGAAATCATGATGACAGGGAAGATGGAATCTGAAATGAAAGCAAGGTATTCTCAACTCTTTGAAATACCAGGTACGTAAATTTCGGGGACGAAATTTCATAAGGAGGGGAGATTGTAAGACCCCGAATTTTATGAAATAAAAGTATTCAATTTTTCTTATAATTACTATTCAGTAAATGGTTAAATTGATAAAAGTTTAAAGTTATGGGTGAAATATGAATTTTTTTTCAAAATAAGCAAGTGGTTATAAAATAATCATTGTTGTCGGGGAATATTCGTTTGGTCGTGGAATATTCTTTCTGTCGGGGAATATTCGTACGACGGCGCAGCTATTTGTGGGCCCCATAACGAATAACTGTCGGGTGAAGGAAAACGACAAATTTGAGTTTTTACAAATAACGGCGTAGTTGTTACCGTTAACACTGTTGGAATACCCGGTGGTTAAAATACAGTAATACGCGTTATTGCACAGTAGCACACGGTATTGCATAGTATTTTTGAAATTATTGATTCTTACGTAAGAAGGCACTACTCAATAATTGTTACAGTAATTACTGTTCAATATTTTATTTTATTGATTCAATAATTGCTACGTTGAAATTTTATATTATTGTTGTTCAATAATTGTTGCTGCACAGTATTTTCCATTATCAGATCAATAATTCATATTATTTGAATAGTATTATTAGATAGCATTATTGGCAATGTCTAGAAAGTTCTGTCTAAGGAGAGGTTTGGTCATCTAATTGCGCGCCAGTAAGGAGAAATCCTTATTGGAAAGCCCCCTCTTTCCTGGGAACGGCCTGGTTGTCATAAATGTGATTCTGTAATATTATTTGTGAATAATTAATTATTGATTCATATGATAAGAAAATATTTATTTTATGTGGATATAAATGAGGGATATATTTTTGTGGTTAAAAATGAAGGAGTTAATGTTGAGGTTTTTATCAGTATTTTTGTCGGAATGGAGGTATTAAAAATCAGGGTTTTTGAGATATTTTGCGGGGGTTATAATTTTTAATCCGACCGTTGGATCGTGGTAATTTTTGGATATGTTATACATATATAAGTTGAGTATATGCCCACAAATTTTGAACCGTTAAAAATGAACGTATGATTTGTTATGAATTTTACGAGATGACTGGTTCAGAAATTGTTGAATTTTCGGAGTTTATCATTTTGGTGGAAAATTCTAGAATTGGTGGGCCCCACTTGTGGTTGGTGAAGAAATGTGCTGAATTATATTTCAAATGTGGTGGGTGGGAATAGTAGCAGGTAAAGCCATCAGGTTGCAGGTCAAACCTACCAAAATTTTCCTATAAATAGAGGGCTAAGTTAGAATTGAAAATCACACCAGAAACATAAGCTTTCTCTCTTTCTCTCTCTATATTATTGAGTGTATTTTGTGAGTATTTAGATACTTGGTGAGTTGCTATTCATCAGTGCAAGTTTCCTTCAGCCTTATACCGATCAGAAGTACTGCTCTTTTGAGGTAAGGGATAGTAAGGGATAGTAAGGGATTTTAAGGGTTGTTATGTTTTTCAGTTTCGTAATTTTTCTGAACTTCAAAAATTCTGGAAAAATTTGAAATGATATTTTGATGAGTTTTATTGATTGTGTCCAAAAATGGTGATTTTTGGATGTATAGATTGAGAGTTATGAATTTTATGAGAAAAGACTATTTTAAAAGTAACTGCTTATAATTCCTTGTGGTTAACTCCAAAATTGATGAAATTTTTATTGGGAGTACATGTATATGATAGAAGTATACTCTGTAAATTTCAGAATTTTTGGACAAAAGTATAATTTTTGATAAATGTCTAAATATTCGGCTATTTTGGCCATATGAAAAATAGTAAATGACTTTTAAAAATTCTGAGAAAAATATATGTTCACTATGGGACTATATTATGCTAAATCCCAGAAAAGAAATATTTTTGGAACTGATTTGGTATTTTTCATGAAAATGGTCTAGTTATGAGTAAATGAATTAAATATGTTTTGTGAAGAAAGAAAATTGGAAAATAGGATTTTATGGCTTGAGAATCCTATATGAGGTATATGCAGATTTTTGATGAGGGTTTTGGTTATTGATGATGAAATTGTAAGAGTTGGCATTTTATGATGATTAAATGCATTAATTAGTAAAGTGTAAACAATTAAAATAAATTGTTTATAAATTTAAGTAATGTTATTCTTTCAATATCATTATACCGAAATATTGGTATGGATTTTATTGTGGAATTTCTATCTTTTGTGTCGGGGTTACTATTCATGAGTTACTATTCACGATTTACTATTCATGAGTTACGAATATTACTCTTGAGATTAAATCTATATGTTGATTATATTGATTATATTATCATATATAACATTTTTATAACCCTGATGTTGAAATTCTCTTTCACTGGAGTGTAAAGATGGGTAGATTATTGGTATGATCATGACTAGGGTTCTCTTTGGCCTGTAGTGCAAAGTTGAATTGTGACTGGTATGATCATGACCATTGAATTTATAATTGAATATCTTTAGCTTAAGTGCAAAGGTGAATTGATCAACATGGTTATAATTATTGTTTATATAAATTCTGAAATGATTATATATTTCTTTGAGATATGAATATATTTGGCCTGTAGTGCAAATATGAATTGTTGATGAATATCTTTGGCCTGTAGTGCAAAGATGAATTGTTGATGAATATCTTTGGCCTGTAGTGCAAAGATGAACTGTTGATGAATATCTTTGGCCTGTAGTGCAAAGATGACTTGTTGATGAATATCTTTGGCCCGTAGTGCAAAGATGAAGTTATTAGTATGATTATGAACAGAAATTGTGATTTGGTATAACCATGATCTTTGATGTTTCAGGTAAAGACAGGTGGTGAAAATATTCTTCGTCCTGGGTGCGAAGAAAAATTTATAGTCACAATTATGATTATGAGTTATTCATATGATTGTGAAAAGGAACTGTTGAGTGATGTTACATGGATAAAATATTGTTGGTGGATTTTTAACATGGAGAAGATAATAGACTTTATAGTCTATTTGACTCTTCTAATGGATTGCTCGTTCCGCTGCAACTATGGTTGAAATTTTTATCATTTACCATATGTTCTAAATCTCTGATTTATTATTGATGAAGGCTATTGATAATTTAATTATCTTTAGTCATGATATTCTTTACTGGGCTAGTTGTGCTCACCCTTTTGCTTCACAATTCCTTTCAGGTAATAAGAGTGTAGCTGGGTCGAGCGAGGGTAACGGAAAAATAGAACAGTGGTCTCTAGCTGTGGATGTTCTCCCGAAGCAGTATAGAAAAGTTCATTTAGTAGTTATATTTGGTGAATCCAATAGGGTAAGGTGTACCCAACGTTGGAAGGGTGGTTTGCCACTATCATACAAGATGTCTAACGACATACAACCTCGTGTCATCATAAGACATGGATGTGCTCATCCACTTGCTGAGTATATATACGAGCACTACCTATATAATCTTGGTGTTTGTTTAAAGTATAATTCTCAATTAGAGACAGTAGAGATAATGATATGTCAAGAGAAGACTCACCATTGGGAAGAATATGATAGTAATCTTCTCGTTTTTCTTTGGGGTCTATTGGGTCAACCAAGGATAATTCTGTGGCCATATGATATCTATCATAACCTAGACGCGTGGCCTCCCATGTACGAAGGTTTCCTTGAGCACTTCCCAAAGATTCTAATTTCTAAAACAGTTTTTGACTATACCTTTATGTAAGGTGTTATTGTGAGGTGATGTCCACGGTTGGAACATGAGTCACATTTGGTATATATTTGTATCCAAACTCACAGCATATGTGTTGTTGTATTTTGCACGACAATTGTTGTAATAAAGTTGTAGTTATTTTCTGTACCATGTATTTGACGACTCAGAATGGGTTGGGTGGAATGAACCTATTTTGGGGTCGTCACATAAAATGCCAACTCTTACAATTTCATCATCAATAACCAAAACCCTCATAAAAAAATCTTCATATACCTCATATAGGATTCTCAAGCCATAAAATCCTATTTTCCAATTTTCTTTCTTCACAAAACATATTTAATTCATTTACTCATAACTAGACCATTTTCATGAAAAATACCAAATCAGTTCCAAAAATATTTCTTTTCTGGGATTTAGCATAATATAGTCCCATAGTGAACATATATTTTTCTCAGAATTTTTAAAAGTCATTTACTATTTTTCATATGGCCAAAATAGCCGAATATTCAGACATTTATCAAAAATTATACTTTTGTCTAAAAATTCTGAAATTCACCGAGTATACTCCTATCATATTCATGTACTCCCAATAAAAATTTCATCAATTTTGGAGTTAACCACAAGGAATTATAAGCAGTTACTTTTAAAATAGTCTTTTCTCATAAAATTCATAACTCTCAATCTATACATCCAAAAATCACCATTTTTGGACACAATTAAGAAAACTCATCAAAATATCATTTCAAATTTTTCCAGAATTTTTTAAGATCAGAAAAATTACGAAACTGAAAATCATAACAACCCTTAAAATCCCTTAATATCCCTTACTATCCCTTACCTCAAAAGAGCAGTACTTCTGACTGGATATCGGATATGATGCTGAAGGAAACTTGTACTGATGAATAGCAACTCACCAAGTATCTAAAAACTCACAAAATATGCTTCATAATATAGAGAGAGAAAGAGAGAAAGCTTATGTTTCTGGTGTGATTTTCAATTCTAACTTAGCCCTCTATTTATAGGAAAATTTTGGTAGGTTTGACCTGCAACCTGATGGCTTTACCTGCTACTATTCCCACCCACCACATTTGAAATATAATTCAGCACATTTCTTCACCAACCACAAGTGGAGCCCACCAATTCTAGAATTTTCCACCAAAATGATAAACTCCAAAAATTCAACAATTTCTGAACCAGTCATCTCGTAAAATTCATAACAAATCATACGTTCATTTTTAACGGTTCAAAATTTGTGGACATATACTCAACTTATATATGTATAACATATCCAAAAATTACCACGATCCAACGGTCGGATTAAAAATTATAACCCTCGCAAAATATCTCAAAAACCCTGATTTTTAATACCTCCATTCCGACAAAAATACGGATAAAAATCTCAACATTAACTCCTTCATTTTTTAACCACAAAAATATATCCCTCATTTATATCCCCATAAAATAAATATTTTCTTATCATATGAATCAATAATTAATTATTCACAAATAATATTACAGAATCACATTTATGACAACCAGGCCGTTCCCAGGAAAGAAGGTGCTTTCCAATAAGAATTTCTCCTTACTGGCGCGCAATTAGGTGACCAAACCTCTCCTTAGACAGAACTTTCTAGACATTGCCAATAATGTTATCTAATAATATTATTCAAATAATATGAATTATTGATCTGATAATGGGAAATACTGTGCAGTGACAATTATTAAACAACAATAATATAAAATTTCAACGTAGCAATTATTGAATCAATAAAATAAAATATTGAACAGTAATTACTGTAACAATTATTGAGTAGTGCCTTCTTACGTAAGAATTAATAATTTCAAAAATACTATGCAATACCGTGTGCTACTGTGCAATAACGCGTATTACTGTATTTTAACCACCGGGTATTCCAACAGTGTTAACGGTAACAACTACGCCGTTATTTGTAAAAACTCAAATTTATCGTTTTCTTCACCCGACAGTTATTCGTTATGGGGCCCACAAATAGCTGCGCCGTCGTACGAATATTCCCCGACAGAAAGAATATTCCACGACCAAACGAATATTCCCCGACAACAAGGAATATTTTATAACCACTTGCGTATTTTGAAAAAAAAATCATATTTCACCATAACTTTAAACTTTTATCAATTTAACCATTTACTGAATAGTAATTATAAGAAAAATTGCATACTTTTATTTCATAAAATTCGGGGTCTTACACGTTGAGTCTGATCAGCATTCGTAGAGTCTGTCCTACGATCGTCGAGTCTGTCTGGATCCTAGTGATGAGTTTTGACTAATCATTGTTTTTAAGGTAACTCAGGAAGGGCCAACCTCTTGGTCTGATTCAAGGGTTAGGTTTGTCCCTGAGACACCCCTTGAAGAGATTACTTTGTTATAAAGCTTGTCATCACAGGATTCACTTTGCTTGTTGAAAGGACTTTTGGTCATCGTCGAGTCTGCACCATGATAGTTGAGTCTTTGCTACGATCGTTGAGGTAGATTTTTGTTCAGCTCTACGATCGTGGTCCTTTCTTGATCATGTCTACGATTTTGAGTTTCGTGGTCCTTTCTTGATCTGTCATTGTTAGCACAGTCTAGAGCATATATCTCATGGTGATAGATTTAGCATGCCTAGCTCACTTATTAACTTGTTAAATCTGGATTCATCTAATGGTTTAGTAAAGACATCAGCAAGTTGATTTTCAGTAGGGATATATTGTAAAGAAATAGTTCCATTGTGCGCATGATCCCTAATGAAGTGATATCTTATTTCTATATGCTTTGTTCTAGAATGCATAACAGGATTATGAGTAATTGCTGTGGCACTTGTGTTATCACAGTGTATAGGTATAGACTTGAAATCAAATCCATAGTCAGCTAGCTGATTTCTCATCTAAAGGATCTGAGCACAGCAGCTGCCAGCAGCAATGTATTCAACTTCTGCAGTTGAAGTGGACACTGAATTTTGCTTTTTGCTGAACCAAGATACAAGTCTGTTCCCCAGTAGTTGACAAGTGCCACTTGTACTCTTTCTGTCTATTTTGCATCCTGTATAGTCAGCATCTGTGTATCCTATTAGTTCAAAAGAGGATTCCTTGGGATACCACAGCCCCAAGTAGGGTGTACCCTTAAGATACCTGAAGATTCTCTTTACAGCAGACAATGTGACTCTTTAGGGTTAGCCTGAAATCTAGCACATATGCATGTTGCAAACATTATATCTGGTCTACTGGTAGTTAGGTATAAAAGAGAACCTATCATACCTCTGTATTGAGTTATATCAATACATTTACCATTCTCATCCTTGTCAAGTTTGGTTGCAGGAGCAATTGGTGTTTTCATGGGAGAGGTTGATTCCATGCCATACTTCTTTAATAAGTCATTGATGTATTTGGCTTGGTTGATGGATATTCCTTCATCAGTTTGCTTCACTTGCAGTCCAAGGAAGAAATTCAGCTCACCCATCATGCTCATTTCAAACTTGCTCTGCATTAGCTTAGAGAATCTCTTACATAACTTTTCATCAGTAGAACCAAAAATGATATCATCAACATATATTTGAACTAATAAGACTTTATCCTTATGCTTTCTGAGAAATAAAGTGGTATCTACTCTACCTCTAGTGAACCCATTTTCTATTAAGAAATTAGTCAGTGTTTCATACCATGCTCTAGGTGCTTGTTTGAGACCATATAACGCTTTATCTAATCTATAGACATAATTAGAAAGAGATGGATTGATGAAACCTGGAAGTTGTTCTACATAGACTTCTTCTTGAAGCTCTCCATTTAGAAATGCACTTTTGACATCTATCTGAAAGACTTTGAACTTCATGTGAGCAGCAAAGGCAAGAAAGATTCTGATAGCTTCTAGTCTGGCAACAGGTGCAAATGTCTTATCATAGTCAATGCCTTCTTCTTGAGAATAACCCTTTGTCACTAATCTTGCCTTGTTTCTTGTAATGACCCCATCTTCATCTATTTTGTTCCTGAAGACCCTCTTGGTTCCTATGACAGGATGACTCTTTGGTCTGGGTACCAATTTCCACACTTTGCTTCGTTCAAATTGGTTGAGTTCTTCCTGCATGGCTTCTATCCAACTGGAGTCTTCCATAGCATCCTCTATCTTCTTTGGCTCTATCTGTGACATGAAGCTTAGATAGAAGCACTCATTCTGAGTAGCAGCTCTTGTCCTGACTCTTGCACTTGGGTCTCCAATGATTAGATCCTGAGTGTGATCTCTTGCCCATCTGCTCCCGGTAGGAACATCTGTCCTGATTCCCTCCTGTCTTAAATCTTCAAGGTCTATCTCTTCTTCAGGGAGTGGAGGCTCGCTGTCTTGGATGGGCCTCTCTACGATCTCATTATCACGCTCTACAACTTCACTATCTGGCACTACTATCGTAGTGTTGATCTCTACGATTTCATTCATGGTGTCTGTACTGTCGGTCGTAGAGTCTTGAGGCACTGATTTGTCTGAGTCAGTTTCATCAAAGATGATGTGTATTGAGACTTCGACACTCAGTGTCTTCTTGTTGAACACCCTGTAAGCTTTGCTGTTTGTGGCATATCCAAGAAAGATTTCTTCGTCTGACTTGGGCTGGAATTTTGTCAGATACTGCTTTCCATTGTTGAGAATATAGCATGCACAGCCAAAGACATGAAAGTAGCTGACACTTGGCTTTCTTCCTTTCCACAGTTCGTAGGGTGTCTTTTTGATCGTAGAGTGTATGAGTGATCTGTTCTGAGTGTAGCATGCAGTGTTGACAGCTTCTGCCCAGAAGTATTCAGGCAGATGAGCTGCTGCTAGTAGAGTCCTTCCAGCTTCTATCAGGGTTCTGTTCTTTCGTTCAGCAACTCCATTTTGTTGAGGAGTTCGTGGAGCTGAGAAGTTATGACTGATGCCATTGTTTGAGCAGAACTGATCCATTTCTGAGAAATCGAATTCTATGCCATGATCACTCCTTATGGCCTTGATTTTCTCCCCTTTTTCATTCATCACCAGTCTGAACATTTTTATTAACTCAGAGCTCGTTTCATCCTTAGAAGTTAGGAAGAATACCCATGTGAATCTAGTGTAGTCGTCGACTACAATTAGAGAGTATCTTTTTCCACCAAGACTGGTTGTTGGGATTGGCCCAAAGAGATCCATGTGAAGCAACTGCAGGGGTTTGTCAATAGAGTTGGCAGTCTTGCTTTTAAATGAGCTTCTGGTTTACTTTCCAAGTTGGCAGGCGTTGCATGGCCTTTCTTTCACAAAGTTGAACTTGGGTAGACCAGCTACAAGATCTTTTGATACCAATTTGGACATGTTCTTGAAGTTTAAGTGGGACAGCCTTCTATGCCATAGCCAGCTCAATTCTTCGGATGCTTTTGCCAGAAAACATATTGTTTCATCCGAGCTTAGTTGACCAAGATCTATAGTGTAAACATTTCCTTCTCTTGTTCCGGTTAGCTTTATGGCAGATGTCTTCAGATCTCTGACTTGACATTGATTGTTGAGAAATGTTACTTGATGACCCTTGTCGCAGAGTTGGCTGATACTTAGAAGTTTGTGTTGAAGACCTTCCACATAGGCTACTTTGCTTAAAGATATTGCACCATTGCCAGCAGAACCATATCCTCTTGTCTTGCCCGAGCCGTTGTCTCCAAAGATGACTGAGGGACCCTCCTTTTCTACATAGTTGGATAGAAGAGCTTTGTTCCCTGTCATATGCCTTGAGCATCCACTGTCAAGATACCATGTTGAGATCGTGGAGCTCTTTTCCTGTCAAAATATTTGATACTTCATTTTGGTACCCATATGTGCATGGGTCCTTCTTTGTTAGTTCCTTTGGGGACCCAAACTTGTCTAGTCTTGGGTCTCACATGCATGGAGTTATAATAACATTTTGTAGCTCTATGACCATATTTATCACATATAGAACATCTATTATGATGCATGCTCGTGTGTGTGTGGTGATTCATCTTCTAGTTAGACTTGAGTGGTCTCTTAGCTAGCCTTCTGTTAAACTGATTCTCTTCCTTCCACGTGTACTTAGGTTTCATAAATAGTGATGAGTGTACCTTACTTCTACTGTACCTTCCCAGTTGATTCGTAGAGTTGATTTTTCTTGACTCTACGATTCTTCTAGGTTGGTAAGTAGAGGTTGGGTTACTCTTCTCCTTTATGAAGCCTAGACCAGCATGTGATCCTTTACTTCTCAAAGTATAGCTAGAATCAGTAGAATAAGGTTGAACTTGATCTTCCACCTGTGAGGATTTAACAAAAGCAATGCCTCTACTAAAGCCTGAGACATTACTAGAGCTAGTTTTCATTTTCTTTTCCACACTTGGCTCTGAGATGGATTTCCCAAAGCCTAAGCCTGTTCTGTCGAATGTGCTTCTTTGACTGGATAACAGGCAGTCCATGGATGATGAGGATTTGTTCCATGCAGAGATAGTCTTTTCTAGATCCTCAATTTTAGAGGTTAGCTCTAACTCTCTTTGTGTGTGATGTGTGTTTATCTGCTTTAAAGTTTCATTCTCAGCTTCAAGCTTGGAGAGAATATTAGAACTTAGAAGGGCTGTTTCAAGCTCTTCTTGAACTTTCTTCTTTTCCTCTTGAAGAAGTGAATGGTCCTTAGATAACACTCTGAACCACTTCATATATTGATATAGATCATTGGTTATGCCACGCAGTGCAGTTCTTAAGTCATTCATATCTACATCAGGTGAGTTGAAATCAAATACCTCATCAAGATCTACATTGTGAATGTTGAGGCTTTATTTGTCCTTTGCATGTTTGGCCATCAAGCACAGATTGGCCACTTGTGGTTCTTCTTCATCTCCAGAGTCAGCATTTGAGTCATTGTCTGAATCACTCTATGACCCTCCAGCTACTAGGCCTTTGTCTCTTTTCTGAGGCCTCTTGCTTCCTTTGTATTCTTTCTTTCCATGCTGTTTCTTCTTTAATTCTTCTCTTAGAGGTTTGTTGCAGTCGACAATAAAGTGACAAGGCTTCTTGCAGTTGTAGCATAGATCATTTGCTTGTTCCTGGCTGGTGTAGTTGCTGACCTTCTTTTGCTTGCCAGCTTTGCCTCGATGCATGAACCTTCTTAGTTTTCTTACCATCATGGCAAGATCGTCATCATCGTCTTCATCATCGTCAGATTCATTATCAGTGATGACTTTAGAAACATTTTTAGTTGCTTTGAGAGCAACACCCTTTTCCTTTCTTCTTCCTTCTGAAAGGGTTTCAGCACGTTGAGTCAGCTCCAGCTCATATGTCAGGAGATTTCCATACAGCTGTTGAACTGTCATCTCGTTAAGATTCTTTGACTCTCTTATTGCAGTGGTCTTGGCATCCCACTTTCTTGGCAGGGCTCTCATGAACTTTATGGTCGAATCTTTGTTAGGGTAGATCTTTCCATAAGCTCGTAGAGAGTTGAGCAGTATGTTGAATCTTTCATAAGTGGCAGTTACGTTCTCTCCTTGCATATGAGCAAACATCTCGTACTGCTGTGTTAGAAGAGACTGTTTGTTCTCTCTAACTTCTTCAGTTCCTTCGTGCATGATAAGCAGAGCTTCCCAAACTTCCTTGGCTGTTTTGCAGTTTACAACATTGTCAAACAGATCGTCCTCCAAGGATTGGAATAGGATGTTCTTGGCCTTTTTGTCAAGTTGGACATCTTTCTTCTCTGAGTATGTCCATTCTTCTTTAACTTTGATTTGAACTCTATTTGGATCATCAGTGGTTGGTGCAAGCTTTGTTGGTATGTAAGGCCCGTTCTGAACAGTCTCAAATAGATCTTCGTCTATTGAGTCCATGTAAGCTTGCATCTTGACTTTCCAGTTGGCAAATTTTTCCTTGTTGCACATTGGTGGTTTGCTGCCTCCACCGGTCCTGGATTCGCTTGGTACTAGTGCCATTTGGATCTACTAAAGCGTGTAAGCTGTAAAAATAGAACCTGCTCTGATACCAATTGTTAGTTCTTAGTAGGCACAAGTTATCTAGAAGGGGGGTTGAATAGATATTTGAAAATCTTTTCTGATTTAAACTTGTTCTTAGATAGTGATTAAAACTTAGCGGAATTAGTGTTTGTTTTAATCTTCTTAACCAAGCAATAAAGTTATGGACGAGTAAGGCAGTTATAGCAGATATAGCAGTTATGGCAGGAATGTAAATGACACAGCTATTTTTAAGTGGTTCAGAGCACACAAGGCTCCTAGTCCACTCTTCTACTCAACGAGTAGGATATCCACTAAGGATGTCTCTTACAAATTTCTGAATCACACTGGATTCCTTCTAGACCAGCAGCCTAGGAACTTCTCTAGTTCACTCTTGAACTCTTCAAGTCCAGCAGTTGTAAGACCCCAAATTATTAATAAATGAAATTTAAATTTTCTCTACTTATTATTTTGAAATAGTAAGGGTTAAATTGATTAATAAGGTTAGTTATGGGTAAAATGCGCAAATATTTCAAATAAGCAAGTGGTCATAAAATATTCATTGTTGTCAGAAAATATTTGTTTGGTCGTGGAATATTCTTGTTGTCGGGGAATATTCGTACGACGGCGCAGCCTTGTGTGGGCCCCATAACAGAAAGCGATTGGATGAAGAAAACGACAAAAATAAGTTGTTTATAAATAGCGGCGTAGTTGTTACCGTTAATACTGTTGGAATACCCGGTGGTTAAAACACAGTAATACGCGTTGTTGCACAGTAGCACACGGTATTGCACCAATTATTGATTTTTACGTAAGAAGGCATTACTTAATAATTGTTACAGTAATTACTGTTCAGTATTTTATTTTATTAATTCAATAAATGCTGCGTTGATATTTTATATTACTGTTGTTTTAATAATTGTCACTACACAGTATTTTCTATTATCGGAGTAATAATTCATATTATCTGAATAATAGTATTAGATAACATTATTGGCAATGTCTAGAAAGTTCTGTCTAAGGAGAGGTTTGGTCATCTAATTGCGCGCCAGTAAGGAGAGATCCTTATTGGAAAGCCCCCTCTTTCCTGGGAACGGCCTGGTTGCCAGTACTGTGATTCTGTAATATTATTTGTGAATAATTGATTATTGATTTATATGATGAGAAAAATATTCATTTTATGTGGATATAGATGGAGAAAATTTTTAAAGTGACAATTGTTAAAAATTGATATTTTATCTTTTCTGATAAAATAATATTTTATATTATTATAATATAATAATGATGATATTTTTACATTGAATGTGGGATATATGAGTATATGAGGAGAAAGAGTATTTTTGTTGCAAAAGTTGTTTAAAACATGTTTTGTGTGTCGGTGGACCCCATTTCTTGACTGAAATTTGATTATAGCCTGTAAAATCGTCCGTTTGTGGATTTCGATCAATTTCTGTTTGGAATTTGGAAAAACTTTTTTTTGCAAAATTGTAGAGAATTAAATTTCCTATAAAAAGTCGCGAGATTCGAATTTTCTGATAAAAGAGCTATTTATTGTGAATTATTGAAGTTCTGAAATAATTGATTTTTGGAAGTTTTAATTATTTTAAATAATAAAAACGTTTTTTATACTTGGTTGGCATCATTAGCATGTGCAAGATGGCTGAGTTCAGATCTTAGAAGGTGTGCGTAGAGAATTTTAATATATATATTATTATTATATTAAATTTTCTGCTTTGGTGTTCTAAGCATTTTCCTATAAATAGGGTGCTTAGGTTAGAATTGAAAATCACACCAGAAACTGAAAACTTCTCTTTCTTTCTCTCTCGATATATTGAGTGTATTCTTGTGAGTATTTTAATACTTTGAGTGTTGCTATACGGTGCAAGTTCAAGTCATAGCCTATATCCGGTTTTTCAACTAGAAGTACTGTCTTTACGAGGTAAGGGATGCTATTTTATTCGAAAATGATATTATTTCTTCAATATCATTATATTGGTTAGAAATTTTTATCAAATTTGGAACTTTTCATGTCGGGGTTACTATTCATGAGTTACTATTCGCGCGTTACTATTCACCGAAAAATGAAATTTTTTTCTTTTTGTCCAAAATATCTATTATGGATACTAGCTTTGATTGTATCCATGTTTTGATCATTCTTGAATTTTACTCCACTATGATTGTTTATGAGGTATTTTTGGACATGGATAAACTGTAATACGAATCCCTAATATTGTTCTTTTGGATTCACTGGATTCGTTTTCTTTAAAATATTTTTCATCATCTTCAGTCCTAAATGATAATATTAATGAATATCTTTGGCATGTAGTGCAAAGATGAATGATTTCTGATGAATATCTTTGGCCCGTAGTGCAAAGATGAACAGGTGTTGAGATGAACATGACCAACTGATGAATATCTTTGGCTTGTAGTGCAAAGATGATTATTGATTGATGTTACAGGGATAAAATATTGATGATGGACTTTTAAATTCATATATAATAGTAGATTTCATTCTCTGCGTAACTCTTCTATGAATTATTATTTTCCGCTGCGAATATTGATTTAAAACTTGTTGTCTATTGTATTCTATTAAATTTTTCCCTGTTGAAGACTAACGATAATTTGTTCTGTATTATCTTAGTCATAAAATTCTTTACTGGGCTAGTTGAGCTCACCCTTTTCCTTTTTGTTCTATTTTTCTCAGGAGGCGAGAATGTAGCGAGTACTAGTCGGGGTATGGAATGATGGTTCTAGAAGTTATTTTAGTAGTCCTCACCATTTTTGTGAAATAATGTATCAATAATTGTAATGAGGACTTATTTGAGTGTGGATATTGTCTAGATGACAATATTTGTATTTAAACTCACAGTTCTTGTGTTGTAATAATAAAGATGTAGTTATTTCTGTACCATGTATTTTGGCGACTCAGAATGGGTGTTGTATACCTATTTTGGGGGCGTCACACCTCAACCAGATCATACCTTCCCTAGCCTGCCCACTAAAGACGATCTAAAAGAAATCTCTGAGCAAATGATCAAGTCCATTGAAGCAAGCCTGGAATCTCACTCTGATCTCCTCAACATACGCCTAAATCAAATGATACAAGCTGCTAACAAATTTCCCGGTACAATGAATACTGAGCTCACTACGAAGCTAAGGGAAATTATCAAAGAAATTCTAAAGAGCATATCAGACAGAGATGAGATCCACTTCTAGGTTGCTGCCAAACAAAAAGAAGCTATGCTTGAAATACAGAAAAATCAAGATCGTCAACATCAGATTATGCTGGACAATATTCTCAACTTAAAAGCTTCTGTGTACGACTTCCAGAAATCGTACGCAAATCAGGAGAAGTATAATGATACGATTCTTACAGTCCTCCAGAAGAAAGAAGCTAGAGCTGACCAACAGATCAAGGAGAATAAGGAGGACATTGCTCAAACTCAAAGTCAACTCAACGAGCTTGTCCAAGGGATTAACAGGCTATCTGCAGATATTCGAACCCTTGATGCTGACATAAAGGGGGAGAAAGCTAAAGGGAAAGGAGATCAAGAAGGGAAAGGAGACCAAGGGAAAGGAGGCAGAGGCAGAGAAGGTTATGCAATTCAAGACAGGGGAAGAAGTCAATTCCATGGTCAATCATCAAGAAGCCCTCCTGCAAGATCATCACTTACTCAGACTCAACGATCTGATCAGCAGGCAATTGTAACAGCTATTCCTCTGAGCCATCAGCAGTCAACTCCTAGCTCGTAAGACGTGACTACTGTACACCTTCGAATGCCAATTGGAGATCCTGCATTCATGCGCAGACATGAGGAGAATCCAGTTCTAAGTCGAAGCGAGCTGGAGGAGTTAGCAAGAAATGAAGAAGCTCAAAGGAAGAGAAGAGCTGAAGAATATGCAAACCCACCTCCGTACAAGAGATCAAGAAAACAGAGATAAGTTAAAAGTTTAATGCTTTATTGATGTAATGCTATTGTCATATCTTCTGATCATCAATAAATTCATGCTTATTCTCTAGAAATTTCAGTTGCTCACTGAAATACTAAGTCATGTTTAAATTTCTGCAAATGCATCTAGTCACTAATAATCATGACAACAAATCTCCTTAGTTATGTCAACATCAAATAGGGGGAGATTGTTGGGAGAATGCATATTATGATTTGATGTTTTAATGAATGTGTTCATGATTATTTGTAAGGTCCTTAAAGAATATATGTACAAGGACTTAGTGATAGATCAAAATTGTTAGGTTGATCTAAGCTTTCAACGTGTATCATTCTGTTCCAGAATGTATACATAGAAAGATCAAATCTGTTAGGTTGATCTTGAGATGTAATAGACTAGTCATGAAGAGATCGTAGTGCATCAATCTGATCAACATTGCAGAAGTCAAGGCAGAAATCGTAGAGCCTGAAGATCGTAGTGTGCCTGCCTTGTAGGGAACTCTTCGAATCGAAAATCGTAGAGTGGTCCCAACGTTCGCCGAGCCAACTTCACGATCGTAGTATGCTGAAGAAAACATGAAGTTTACAAGTCAACGATCGTAGTGTGCTCTCGGGAACGTAGAGTCAACTACACGAGTAAGAGAAGATCGTAGTGCATAAAGGTTTAAGAGAAATCGTAGTGCTCTCAAGTGATGTCATCATAGTGTGCAAGTCAAGACACTACGATCTAGATCGTAGAACACAGCGATCCAAATCGTAGAGCGTCATCTGTCTCATGTCAGAAAACGTCAAGCCTCATGAGTTGTTAATTCAAGATACGAGGAATGAATCTGAGAAGCTGCAATGCCCATCAGTCCCAGATTATATGAAATATCCTTAGGACGCAACAAAGAAGCGTATTGAAGAAGCCAATGATAGTACTATGGAAAAGAGGGACAAAATACCTTTTCAGGTGGTAGGTGATAAAGCAGTCTGCAGTGTCAGTGGTCCGGGATGCAGAATTCAGAAGATGTGCAGAAATGTCACCATCACAGCACAGAAAGTTCAGACGCATTTAATGCCTCAACAGATGGATTCAAACAGATAGTTTTCTGTATCACATATATACAGATCAGACAGATGAGAGGGAATTAAGCAAGCATTAAAACATTCAACGTGAATAATTCTCTAAGGCTCAACTCTACGATCTGAGATATTACAAAGCTTGCTCAGCTACTCAGTTCTTAGACGAACCAGTGCTTACACAGCAACTGAGTAGCAACCTTCAGAACGAGACGACAATCATCAATCAACTGAAGAAGAGTACCAAGTCTGCTGGACTTGAAGAGTTCGTAGTGAACTGCAAGATAGCCAAGTCTGCTGGACTTGAAGAGTTCAAGAGTGAACTAGAGAAGTTCCTAGGCTGCTGGTCTAGAAGGAATCCAGTGTGATTCAGAAGTTTGTAAGAGACATCCTTAGTGGATATCCTACTCGTTGAGTAGAAGAGTGGACTAGGAGCCTTGTGTGCTCTGAACCACTTAAAAATAGCTGTGTCATTTACATTCCTGTCATAACTGCTATATCTGCTATAACTGCCTTACTCGTCTATAACTTCATTGCTTGGTTAAGAAGATTAAAATAAACACTAATTCCGCTAAGTTTTAATCACTATCTAAGAACAAGTTTAAATCAGAAAAGATTTTCAAATATCTATTCAACCCCCCCTTCTAGATAACTTGTGCCTACTAAAAACTAACAGTTAGGAATATGAAAACTAACAACCTTACGAAAATAATCAATTTTAGCATGATGAGTGGTTAACCAATCAATTCTTAAAATCACATCAAAAGTAAGTATCTTTAAAGAGATAATGTCAACAGGTAATGTGATTGTGCCAACTTGGATTAAGTAAGATTTATAAACTGTAGATGTAATGAAAGTTTCTCCTAACGGAGTCTCCACAGATAGGTCAAAGTCTAATTTCTCCGGAGTCAAGTTTAAACGTTGAGCACAAGCAGGAGAGATAAAAGAATGGGTAGAACCGGTATCTAGTAAAGTATAAACTTCACAAGAATTCAAGATTAGCTTACCCGTGATCACCTCGTTCGGGTTTCTCGCTTTTTGGCCAGTCACGACAAACGCTCTTCTAGGAACCGCTGATTTCGACTTATCCGGGACAGCTTTTGGAGTCACCATCCCCGCTGAACTTGGTTTTACTACAGAACACTCTCGAGCTATATGACCCTCCTTTTCACAATTATAACATACCTTGGATTGTTGTGGGCAGTTTGGACTGATATATCCCTCTTTTCCACATTTGTAACATACGACCGGTGGTCGTTCTCCTCCCCTAGAAACAGTTGATGTTTGTGCTGACGTCTTCACGTTATCATTATTGTACCTTCTCTTCTTGAAATCTCCTCCCGACTTGCTCCTTCTATTATCACGACCACGATTACCACCAGAGTGGTTATCGCTTTTGTCCGAATGTTTTTCTCCCTGCTGGTTCTCATCGCTCCGATGACTGCTGTCACCGGTATGACCCTGGTTGTGGTCCCTCGGTTGAACATACTCATTATCTCGCTCTAATAATTGTGCCCTGTTTACAACATCTGAATATAAAGAAAATTTATGAGAGATAAGATATTGCCGAATCTCGGGTTTTAAACCTCTCAGAAACATCCTTGTCATTCGTTCCTCATTCTCGACTAAATGAGGTGCAAACCTGGATAACTCTGCAAACTTCGCCTCGTACTGGGACACCGTCGTGTTGTTTTGTTCCAGTCTGATAAACTCCATCTCCTTCATATGACGGATACTTTCAGGAAAGTACTTGTCATTGAACAGTTTTTGAAATGTTTCCCAGGATATGTTGAGTGCGTCAGGCTGGGTACGCTTCACAGACTCCCACCAGTAGTCTGCCTCACCGCGAAACATAAAGGTGGCGAATGGAACCTTCTGTTCCTCTGTGCATCCCAAGACATCGAATATCTTGGTAATTTGCTTAACCCACGTTTCCTCCATGATCGGATCCGGCTTTCCCTTAAATTCTGGTGATCCCAATTCTTTGAACTGCTTGGCTGTGACAAACCACGCGTTGTTATCATTTCCACCCGTATTCTGCACACGAGTCTCCCTCGTCTGATTTTGCATAAACTGCAAAAAGCTCCTAAACTTTCCATCATTCATCGTTTGCTCGGTAATGTTGTTTACAGGAGGAATATTGCCTTCCTGTTGTACGTTCTCCTGGGTGGTGATCAAAGGTGTCTCCATGGCCTGATTTACTCCATTATTAACGTTCTCAGCTGCCATTCTTAAATACTGTCATAAAATAAGGGTTAATAGTCATGTCATATATTATCCCTATACTCTGACCGACTAAATAAATACCAAATAAACTTAGTCAGGTCATACTAGCGAAGGAATTCCCCGTCTCTCCCCTCCTAGTTCTTGTCTCACATTTCAGCCAGGGATCATTTCCCTAAGCTCTGATACCAACTGTGACGCCCCCAAAATAGGTATACAACACCCATTCTGAGTCGCCAAATACATGGTACAAAAAGTAAACTACAACTTCAATAATACAATTGTCGTGCAAAATACGACAACACATACTGTGAGTTTAAATACAAATATTATCTTCTAGACAATATCCACACTCAAATAAGTCCTCATTACAATTATTCAAACACTATTTTACAGAAATAGTGAGGACTGCTAAAACATCTTTCTAGAACCATCACTCCATACCCCGACTAGATCCTGCTATGTTCTCACCTCCTGAGAAGAAAAATAGAACAAAAAGGAAAAGAGTGAGCTCAACTAGCCCAGTAAAGAATATTATGACTAAGATAATATACAATAAATTATCGTTAGTCTTCAACAGGGAAAAATCTGATAGAATATAATAGACAACAAGTTTTAGATCAACAACTGTAGCGGAAACAGCAAACCATTAGAAGAGTCAAGTAGAGAATGAATTCTACTATTTTCTAAGATTTAAAAGTCCATCATCAATATTTTATCCCTGTAACATCAATCAATATACATCTTGAATCAAATATTCATCTTTGCACTACAGACCAAAGATATTCATTTGTAACACCAGTCGGTCATGTTCATCTCAACACCTGTTCATCTTTGCACTACGGGCCAAAGATATTCATCAGTTAATCATTTATCTTTGCACTACAGGCCAAAGATATTCAGTAATATCATCATTTAGGACTGAGGATGATGAAAAATATCTTAAAGAAAATGAATCCAGTGAGACAGAAGGACAAATATTAGGGATTCGTATAACAGTTTATCCAAGATCAATAATACTTCATAACAATCAATTGTGAGGCAGAATTCAAAAATAAAGATCAAAACATGGATACAATCAAAGATAGTAACCATAATAGACATCTTGGACAAAAAGAGAAAATTTTATTTTTCTGTGAATAGTGTCGTATTCGTGAATAGTACCGTATACGTGAATAGTAACGTATACGTGAATAGTAACTCCGACACAAAAAATTCCAAATTTGATAAAAACTCATGTTAATATTTCAGCATAATGATATTGAAGAAAATAATATTATTTAAGAAGAAAATAATATCCCTTACCTCAAAATAACCGTACTTCTGACTGAATATCGGATATTAGGCTGAATGAAACTTGTGCTGAATAGCAACTTTCAAAGTATCTAAATACTCACAAAATACACTCAATAATCTAGAGAGAAAAAGAGAGAAAACTTATGAATTCTGTTGTGATTTTCAATTCTAACTTAGCCCTCTATTTATAGGAAAATGTTAGCACGCCGAAGCAGATTTAACCTGTAACCTGATGGCTTTACCTGCTACTATGCCCACCCACCACATTTGAATAAAAATCTCAGTACATTTCTTCACTAACCAAGAGTGGGGCCCACCAATTCTAGAATTTTTCACCAAAATAATAAATTCTGAAAATTCAATAATTTCTGAACCAGTCATCTCGTAAAATTCATAATAAATCATACGTTCATTTTTAACGGTTCAAAATTTGTGGACATATACTCAACTTATATATATATAACATATCCAAAAATTACCACGATCCAACGGTCGGATTAAAAATTATAACCCCCGCAAAATATCTTAAAAACCCTGATTTTTAATACCTCCATTCCGACAAAAATACTGATAAAAACCTCAACATTAACTCATTCATTTTTAACCACAAAAATATATCCCTGATTTATATCCACATAAAATAAATATTTCCTTATCATATGAATCAATAATTAATTATTCACAAATAATATTACAAAATCACATTTATGACAACCAGGTCGTTCCTAGGAAAGAGGGGGCTTTTTAATAAAGATTTCTCCTTACTGGCGCGCAATTAGATGACCAAACCTCTCCTTAGACAGAACTTTCTAGACATTGCCAATAATGTTATCTAATAATATTATTCAAATATTATGAATTATTGATCTGGTAAAGGAAAATACTGTGCAGCAACAATTATTGAAACAACAATAATATAAAATATCAACGCAGCAGTTATTGAATTAATAAAATAAAATATTGAATAATAACTACTGTAACAATTATTGAATAGTGTCTTCTTACGTAAGAATCAATAATTTGTGCAATACCGTGTGCTACTGTATTTTAACCACCGGGTATTCCAACAGTATTAACGGTAACAACTACGCCGTTATTTATAAACAACTTATACTTGTCGTTTTCTTCATCCAATCGCTTTCTGTTATGGGGTCCACACAAGGTTGCGTCGTCGTACGAATATTCCCCGACAGCAAGAATATTTCACGACCAAACGAATATTCCCCGATAAAATGAATATTTTATAACCACTTGCTTATTTTATAAAATTTGCACATTTCACCCATAACCAAAGTATTATATCAAATTAACCCCTTATTATTCACAATAATATCTAGAGAAAATTTAATTTTATTCATTAATAAGTTGGGGTCTTACACACAAGTAGTAATTAGTAATATCTGATTGTGGACAAGCTTTTGAGTATTACTATGATTATCAGAAGACAAGTTAAACAATTTGAGCTTATGTGTTTGTTGCTTGGAATAGTCTAATTCCCTAGTTCTTAATGCTGCTATTATATTAAATCTAGAGAGCTTATTCTAGGTTATATAATTGTTAGAATTTTGTGAAGAGTTTGTTTCATTGAGTGACAATCTAAGGGATGTTTCGGGTAGCAGAGCTTGTTGTTACCTAGGACTATTAGTTTCATTGAAGGGTAAATAATGTTACACTTGATTAATCTATAATTGTAAAAAAGTGATACTGAACTGAAGAACTGAAACTTTTTATTCATTGTTTATTCTTATTAATTTATTCTTGTTAATTTAGTTAATTAATTCAAAATCCCCTTTTCATTAAAAATCATAGGATAAATATAAATCAAATCACTCTCTGTGGGATCGATCCTTGCTTACTACTGTGTTAATTGTTTGACTTTGTAAAGTAAAAGTGAAATTAATTTAGGAGTGTAAACGACAGTTCTCAATTACTGTTAAGCTACTGTTGGGTGCTTAACACGCATAGGGTTTAAATGAGTGGAGCACAGGTTTTTATTTTTGTCTGAAAAAACAAGCAAAATCATGTAAAACTTGTATAACAAACAAAGATAGATGCAGTGTATTATATTTTATCCCCTTATGTAATAACTCTTCCACCTACTTAGCAGTATAAGGAAATTACAAGTTACAACTCCGTTCTTTGAAAAAGGATAATTTAATAAATACAAGAACATAAACATAATTAACACACTGTAAGTAGCAAAATTATTGACCATCTCACACACAATATGCATTATTAGGACATAAAATAACAGTTTTAATCAGTCTAATTCAGTCTGAGAATTGTTTCCAAATTACTCTAGAAATTCTAATTCTAAAAAAAAGGTGACTAAACAACAAGATAAACCAAAAAATCTACCCACAAACAAGCATCATAGTAATGTACTCCATAGTTTGTAATCTATCTATAAAAGTAACTAATCAATTGATTAAAAACTTCAAAATCTGATTAATAGTCCCATAGTTCGGAGGAAACTAATATATATATATATATATATATATATATATATATATATATATATATATATATATATATATATATATTTAAACTCACAACTCAAAGGTTGACAAATTAAGGTTTGTATAAGATGTTGTGAAATACTATAATTGGGTAAAATAAATTTGAAAGAAACACTCAAGCATCAATAAATAATATTTTTTATTGATATATTTTGACCTCTCTCTAACAATGTTCTGGTTCCGTCACTGATTGCAATTATTAGCAGTAATTCTGTTTGTTAGTTAGTAGTTGTTGGCAAGTGAATTTTTAATGTCATAGCTTTTCAAATTAATTGTAATTGCTGTGAGTGTTAATCTAAATCTTTCTCCTATCAATGAACGTTTGTTTGCTTATTCAAGAGCTTGTCCCATTGTGGTTCACTGGTTTGTTGTACGTGGACAGTTGTAGTGGAGATCATTTAGAATATTCTTGGGAAAGGTACAACTAGTTACTCATCAAAAATTAATAACCAAACACAGGCAAAATCCAAATTCCTCCAATTCAATTATCTACTTGTAATAACCCAACACTATGATTTATGGATCTCTTAGAGAGCACAAACAGAATCAAATTAACTGCAACATTCTTTGTGGGACTATATATATAGAAAGAATTTAGTTTTTGAAATCTTGTGGGGTTGAATTAATAATGAAGAACCTATGTTTTTGTTGCCCTCTAATTTGCAACAAATATTATATGATTATAGAAAAAATCTTGATTATATATAATGCTGTAAAATAAGCAAACAGTTGGGGTTCGTCGACTCGAAATATAAATGATTCGAATATGAGAAAATTTAAAATTCGATAAATTACTCGAGCATCCTCAAATTGTAATTTTCAATCGATACTCGAATCATATTCGTTCGAAAAGTTCAAACTAATCGGGCTCAATTTGGAATCGTGCTCGACTCGGTAGCTAAATGAGCCTCAATCAAACATTATTTTATACCCGATAAATTTTGTAAACCAAATCTGAGCAACTCAATACTCGGATCGACTCGATTCGTTTACACTCTTAATTTATATATGATTATTTTTCTATTTTTTTGGAAGGTTAAAAAAAATTATCGTATAAATACCCTTAGACTCTCTCTCCAAGGCACAGGGACTTATTTATAGGTGGTTGCATGCACCAGTGTCGCTCCCACTATACAAATACACAGTTTTTGTCTGCACTGGGAGGGACCAGGACCACAATTGGTTTCCGTCGATGTCCTGATTTTAAAAAAATACCGAAATGTTACATTAATAAACCGGCTCTGGTGTGCATGATTCTGAAGGACCAACGGCATGGTTAATTCTCCAGCCCAATATATTATTGAAAAAAAAATAGCAGATCTTAGCACATGTATTTTCAACCCAATTTATGTTATATACTTCAATTTAGCATGGTACTTAAATTGGCAAGTCTTACCCATTTAAACTTTTTGCGCACGTATTTTTAACCCTTGGTATTATTTACAAGTTTTAACTATCTCTAAATAGGGAATAAATTCAAGTTTATTAGTTTATCACAAGCAAAAGATATATATATATATAGACTAATCGATCCTAGGCCCCTAGTTCACTGCAGACTAAGGGGGGGCACTACGCTAATTATAATAATGAAGTTACTTGATACTTTTAATACAAGAGGGAAAAAGAATAACATTACATTCAAGGCAGAGAAGATTTTATAGTGTTTCCGTATAGTTGTGAGTGTATGCATGTGAAAATTGTCTTAGTATTTTTACCTGAAGGCATATGTCTGATTAAACATCCTGCTCCAGAACACACAATGATATAACCGACGAAGATTTGCATATACCAATCATCATACAAAACTTCCCCAGAGAAGGATGTGCAACTCTCGTAGTATAACAGAATTATAGACCAAATACTACATTCTTATATACAAAGTAGAGGATCTGCAGCAAGAAACGAAAGAAGTCTGATAACATATTTAAGATAACAATGTGTAAAAACTATGATTTAGATTTTGAAAGAAGTGGAGCTTTACCATCTTCGATATTCTCTTGTAGCACCAATGACCATGAACTATTAGTAGACGCTCCAAGAAACGAAATGGAAGCAATGAAAAGTCACTTGCCATAATAGCCTGCAAGTAAACTTAATGAAATTCAATTGTATGTAATGTTTGCAAAATGATGTTCACATATTGTTAGGCTACTAAACACTAAAAGATTGACAATACTTCACAATCTGATTTATGCTCTAGTGTTGTTTAGCTAGCATGACTCAAACACTTGGTTTAATCACCAGAAGAAGCTTAAAGACGAAGATTTTGGGCCATTTTCGTTTGACATTTCTCTGTATTTACAACTTTTAACTCCATTGTTTATGATTGTTTTGCTCTTAATGTGCTCAAATTATTTTAACTTCTCTTTTAAGAATAAAGAAAGAACAATATGTTAGAGGAAAACTTATTGAAGAAATGATTTATATATATATATATATATATATATATAAATATATATATATATATATATATATATGTATTTATAGATATGTATGTCTTGAAGAAATGATTTAGTTCATTATGAATCTAAGGGGGTAAAAGTCGAGGATGAAAATATGTGATATCTGTCTACCCTATGGTTTTGCCTCGAAAGGGTTAGTTGGCTCCAAACTGAAAGCGGAAGGAGTAACCCACAGGAACTGTATGCAGGACTGCAAAACTCAACTTGTTTGTTATGGGCATTTATATTCTCAACACACCTCTCCTGTATGATGTGAATCGAGCCAAATACTTAACATAATTTTTTATATATTGGGTAAAGGGGGTTCTTGTGGCCGTTGTTGTGATACCATGTCAAGTTCTCAAGCATATGTTGTTAGAACTCTAGATGTACAATATTTTAGGTTACAAGTCTATGCTTTTGGCGTCATTTCTTTCATACCTAAATTTTCCGTTGCTGTTTATGCCCTCTCTTCAGGTGATGCCGAAACAACCATGTTTTGAGAAGAGGAGAGATCTTTACATGCTGTATAACCATTACAATCTTTTTGGTTTTGGTTACCGCTCATCTGCCATGTCAATAATTGATGACTACCTACGGATGTTAAACACTTGATATATATCTTGTACATCGATATGCAGTCTGAAATGTTCATGGCTCTGATTGTACATGTTTATATTAGCCAAAATTCTGTAAATTTTCCTAGTAATGTTGTGAAGATTCTAAAATGGCAGTTTTATTGAAGCAAACGAGTACTTTTAGTCACAGATAAGAATGATAATATAGGTTCCATGACCTGATTCCTAAGAACAACTGCATACTTTTTGTCACATTGTTCTCAGTTAGGAAGATCAAATCCAAGAACAAAATTAAGTACCCATTAAACAAAAAAGACATCACCAACTGACCTATTGGAAAACAAAATATTGAAACTCGTTCAGATGCATCCGATTATGGTGGAGTTGTCACACCACATATTATTAACAAGTTCCATAACTTTTTGATGTATTTGTTATATCAAAAGTTGCATTTTAACTCAACACCCTTTTTGTGGGTAGCACAAATGCAACAGTTGCTATAACCATTGCAACAAAAGCAAAAATGCAACATTTGTTACAACTAATGGAACAAAAAAGCTATAGACCTTTACACTAGTACGTGGGGTGGCAATTTCACCATAACTGGATCCGATACTTGACAAAATTGCTCAACGCCCTGGGGCCAAGTATTCTTCGGCACAATCCACATGGCAGGAAGAAATAGTTTGTCAGATTGTTCTGGGAGTAGATCTTCCGCCAAGATGAAAACACCAGCGTCATGATAATCGGATAGAACATGATGATTATAGCTGGTGTAGTATATGCAATTTGGCCTGCATTCTGATGCCAAAACAGAGCAACTCTATCAGGTACGAATTCTCTTCTCCCGTTTGTTTTCAGATTTTATTTGATTGGTAGTTATCATCCCAGTTGCGGATATGTTAATCAATAAAAAAATAAAATGCAACAGGGCTAGACAAATAATATTAAGAAAAATGGAGAGCAAACATCCATAACCAAGTCAAAATCGAGAATACTGCATCTACAAAGAGAGTAATATATAAAGGAGCATATAAATGTCATCTCAATACCTATCTATACCTATCTTTCTCCACGAAACACCATAAAACAGCACTAGAAAAAAAAAATTACAAGGTGGAATTTTCTTAACAAGTAATTTACATTCTGACTTATGACATCATATAATGTGGTCAGAGATTAGGCCTTGAAACTAGTCCTACCCAAAAAGAAGGCGACGTCTTGCAGACTTTGAGAGTTCTTATGTGATGCATTTCTTTTTCCTCCAGAAGAGCCATTGATGTTCTCTGAATTTTTGGCTAAATTCTCTGCAAGCTTTTCCTGGTTAAGTACTTTAGATGAACGGTAAAATTCTTTTATGCTCAGCTGCGCTTCTTGATGTTGTTGCTTCTGCATTTTCTGGAGTTCCTACAGATACACTAGTTTTTTCCCTTCTTGATTTCATTTCTTTCAGTTCCTGACGTTATCAAACAAATATGTAAATGAATCCCAGTAACACAATGGTCAAAACCTAAAGGTAGCATAAACAGGAAAAAAGTTGTGTAGCCTTTCTTGCAAGAATTGATCAACTTTTTCAG
The DNA here is from genome assembly GCA_016801055.1 of Panax notoginseng. Lineage (NCBI taxonomy): Eukaryota > Viridiplantae > Streptophyta > Magnoliopsida > Apiales > Araliaceae > Panax > Panax notoginseng. The sequence continues at coordinate 1,293,784 of CM029021.1, read as the reverse complement.
GAAAAGCAGCCCGAACGAGTTCCATATCTTCATCCGTCAACAAGCATCCATCACCAAATTGAATTTCTGGGACATCAGGTTCATCCGATATATGAATGCATTCAGTAGGTTCTTCTTCAGGCTCACATGTGTTGGACTCTTCGGAGGAAATTGTATATGTAGCATTGCCGACTGCAGGTGAGGCTTTCTTCAAGCTAACAACATACAATTGATGTCCAAACTTCACCTTCACACGCTAAATAGAATCAAACAAATATTGTCCATGCAACAAATCATTTGATGAATATAAGGCCATTTTTCTTAGAAAAATAGTTGACAACATTGGAAGCATCTTTTGACGCATGTAGGATGGCTCCCAGGACTGATGATAAACCAAAAAATCAACCACCATTTCGGCGTTTGGGTCTTCCCAACATAGCTGGCCAACATCTGCCACAAAACATCATTACACTTGCTCATCCGTAGCACATATTAAATGACTACATAGAATGCCCAAGTATCGTATGTACCAGAAGTACTTTCTGCAAATATGGCATGTTATCTAAAGTCCAACAAGCTTACCAATAAAATTCCCCTGGTTGTTGCTAAGATATATTCCAATAATTTCATCATTTGGAAAATTCTGCTCCATGGAAATTTTTTCACAAACTTTTATTTGCCAATTTTCATTCTTTTTCTGTTCCTTTTGTTTCCTTTCCTGCCATTTAAACACCAAAATGACTCGTAAGAAGGATGATATTAGAGAAGACAACTACGCCAGCACAACAATCTGAGATAAAACCAATATTGAGGCCTGAAATGTCAGTAAATCTTACCAACTAACTTTAGTAAGAAAAGAGACTGCGAGGATTGAGTAAAGAAAGTACCATATCACAAGAGGAACAGCTACATTTGAACCCCACTGGTTTTTTAATGCAGCCCTCAAAGCTACTGGGACTGCAATATTCACAAGCAAACTTTAGATGTGATCTCTTGCTTCCTGGATGCCCACACAGGGAGCAATGAGGAAATTTTGCCTTCCGTGAGTTCGCATCAGAACTGGGGATAAAATCACCTAGAAAGTAAATATCACTCGGGAATTGTATTTTATCTCCTCTGCCTATTTCACGTAATCTGCACAACAATATCAACGCATAAGCATGGTTTTCTTATCATAATTGATGATTATATATTTCTGCTCGAGTTAAAATAGAAAAACGAATCACATACAACACTGAATCAGTTCATAATAAAACCTATTCAAAATCTCATCTTCACTGAAGGATCTGACAAAGCGAAGTGCTGTATCAAGCCCAATCCCATTCACACCATTTAATTCATAGTCATTTCCAACCAAAAGAGCAATGGCAATCAAGTGTTTCCTCTTCAAGCCAAGACCAGCTTCGATATCAGACATATAGTAGCATTCAAATGGTTCCTGCATAATAAGATGCATAAGTTTCCGAAATGCAAACCATGATAATTCCATAACAAAACAATATATACATATATAGGAGGCAGAAAACAGGAGGCAAGCAAAAAAGACTGAAAGACAACCAAAGACCTAGCACTTGCTTTAGAGTTGGGCCTGAGGTATTTTATGACACAGTCAGCCCCGAATAGGAATGCATCACTATCAATGGTAATACAAGCATCCACAAGCCCTTCTTTATTTAATTGGGCACAAAGAGCTTCAGCCTCTCCTGCTGATCTTAGAACAGGCATTCCAAGAAGTTTAAGCAACTCCTAAAAAAAACACAATTACTAATAAGTAGAAGCATTTTATCATTCATACTAACATTAGAAGATTTCCTTTTCTGCTAGTATGTTCTAATATTCATACTAACATTAGAAGATAACATCAAACAATCGCATTCTGCATGAATAGAACAGAGCTCATCCTAACAAGTTATCAAATCCATCTGATTTGGAGGAGAATACAGAAAGGCAAGCATGGAAGTTGCAAGTCTCTTGGAAAATAATCATTTACTAGCATTCATAGCTTTGGTCCATAAAATATGTTTTGCAATCTCAAGTAGTTCCTATTCTTCTAAGAACAGCCAACTTCTTTAATTTTCTCGATGACTCCAATCAAACCAAAACTAGCCGGAAGCATTTCCTCCGATGTATCTAGCCTTGGACAACTTCATCTATAAACATGTAAATCAGTTGGCTTCTAATTTGTAACTATTTACACTGTTTACAGGGACAATGTCACATTCATAGCGGTGATGACTGCCGAGTGCAGAGCAATATAACTGTATAATGTGTATAAACCATGTGACATTGTCCCTCCTCTCTGGAGGCACAGTCAACTAGGCGAACTAGGCATAATCATGAAAATGGCAAAAGCGCCGAAAATATTAGTAGTACAAATGTATGCCTTGGAAGAGAAAGTCCTGCTGCAGTGAACTGGGTGTATTATATAAGATAAGAGAGTCTAAGGGTATTCATAAGAATTTTTTTTTGAACCTTTTAAAAAAATAGAAAAATAATTATATATAATTACATTGTTGGAAGTCTAATTAGAAAGTCTAAGGGTGTATTATATTGTGGTTATTAATTATAAATATAATAATAATAATTATTATAATTACTATAATAATTATTTTTATTATTATAATTATAATTATTACTATTATCATAATTATAATTATAATTATTATTACTATTATTATTATTATTATGATAATTACTATTATTACAATTATTGTTATTATTAGAATAATAATAATAATAATAATAATAATAATAATAATAATAATAATAATAATAATAATACGAGAAAAATATATGTACAAAGGTGTGTATTACACAGTAGGGCTATAGCGACGGTTTCACATGTTGCCATAACTATTCTGAGCTATAGCGACAGGCGACAGGTGACAGGTGAACCGTCGCTATAGCCAAAAAATTAGTCGCCATAGTCCTACAGTTTAATACACAGATGTACATATACATATAGCCCTAATAATAAAAATAGTAATTATTATAATTATTCTTATTCTTATTTTTATTTTTATTTTTGATCAACAAAATTAAACAAAAGTTATCAAGAAGCACTAGTTTAAACAACTCAAAAGAACCATGTAATTTTTGAGCCCTCCATTCTTTTATCGAACCAGGCACTGATTTTTACAAATAACTCACTAGAGTCATTTGTCAATAGAAGAGTAATAATTTGCACCCACAGTTTGATTTCCTCACAACTGATCCAACTATTAGTGTATTGTAAGTAATCTAAAATAACTTTTCTAAGATGTATATATATATATATATATATATATATATATATATATAATACTAAAAAAAACCATGAGCTTCAATAGGAAGATATTCAACCTACACAATTTTAGAATTTCATCTCAACACCTAAATCAAACTAGAAGTAATGCACTAACATAACTACAAAATTAGAAAACAAAAGAACAGATGCATAGGCTGGAATGCTGGATTTATAATGTTCATGAGCGTGTATAACTAAAAGATGCATCATGAAGCCAGACAAGCATATATAAGCTATAAGGTCAACAAATAGGTTCTATGCGGTATCAGTGTGAAGAAAAACCAACTACTGCAGTGTGCTTTCCATGATTTAATTGAAGCATAAAGTGTATCAGGGAGCATTTACTTAGGATGATCAATCCAAATTATTAGCACAATAAAAAAGAAAACAAAATGTTTATTTAAAAAAAGGGAAAGATTAAATTTTGAAGCAGAGAAACTTGAAAAAATGAGATCAAAGTCGCACAAAAGATCAAGCAACTCATCATATTCAATATCCAATTATTATAGTTTGAACAAACTCAAACAAAGTCAGAGAATGGTCTACAATGAGAATGATATAGTTACCACCTTAGTAGAAAGAGATATTATTACAACACATACATCAACTTAACAATCAACATTTGATTTTCCAACTTGGATATTGATACCAAACTTCAAAGATGAAAAATAAGGAACAGATGTAAACTATGCTTAGCGGATAAGCAACCATGAATAAATAATACATAATTAGAAGAATAGGATTACCTAGAAATGCCAGATGCCTTGAGGCATAATCACAAAGTCACTAGTCCAATTCTAAGCAACTATCAAGAAAAAGGGAAGAGAATATGATTAAAGCGTACCTCAATGAAATTGTGAAACTGTGAACATTCTGAACATAAGCTTAGCCAATGAAATATTCCCCCTGATCAAAATGACAACAGTACAACAAACCGCAATAAAAGAATTTTTCTGAAGAGAAATCCTACCCGGATTGATCAAAGTGTACATGGGGATAGCGAACAACTACAGGCTGGATAGGATAACCAGGAACAAATGCACCAAGTTGAAATGAGATGAGAGCTCTTCCATTGGTTGTGGTTCCTTCAGAAAATAAAAGCACTCAGAGGAAATCTATTGCAAGAAGTCTTTCTCTGTATTCAGATCCTTGAAAGCACATTTTTGTATCAAATAGCTTATATATTGACAAAATTTAAAGGATTTGGAAAAGAAAGATGCATCCTAAACCTAGAGGATACCACATAACCACAAATAACAAGCCACTAGCCACTAACTTAATTTCTTTTTCTATACTTTTGAGTACTGGCAACAATTTCAGGATCAAGCATTTTCCAAAAGCTTTGCTTATATTATTTTTTTAGTATCCTTAACCAGTATTAATAAAGTACATAGTGTGATCTTAATAACTGCTGTCACTTAAAGAGCCAAACAAATGAGTTCAAATGAGCCCGAGTAGCTTGCTGAAGTTAGAGAGCAACTCGAGCTCAATTGAAGGGGAAATAGCTAAACAAATGCTAGCGAGCTAATCCATTATTAACATAAGCTATGCAAAAAAAATTCAAGCTCAAGCTAACAAAGACTCTACTTTGGCAAGCCAAAGCTTGACTCAACTTACTCTTTACAGGTCTACTTAGACTATAGTCATTTGTTTTATCAAATATAAAAAAACTTAACTGCAGTGTATTTGGGGGAGGGAGTTAAAATATCACCATGACAATTCAATTTCAAATATTATTGATCCATCACCTTTTTCTTTTCTAACTAACTTTTTGGCTTACAACTCATCTTGAGGTTAAGTATTATACTTTGGGATCTTAAAATCAAAAGCTAAAGATGCTACAACCTACAACTAGAGTTATTCAGTGCATGAACAAAGATTCATCTTTTCTCAAGCTTGGCACCAAGACTTTCCCTTCCTTGGTCTTTAGTATTTAGTTTTTTTTGTTTTGAATGGGGTGGGGGGTTAGTCAATTAGGAGTATTATTTATTTAGTATATTAGAACACAAAATAATAGGAGGCAAAGAAGGACAAAATATGTTCACAGTATAATACTAATGATCAAGAAACAAATTCATCGAATGAACAATTGATAAAAACTAGTCAGAAAAGGAATAAAAGCTTCCTACCTTTATTTCACTAATAGCATGGTTCCTAGATGATGGTGCAAATCTATTGACGTAGATCACCTAAATACATAGATGTTAGAGAAACAAAATGCAAGAGCAGTATATCAAAAAATTACAAGTAGTGAGCTCAAGACACACATAATGTTGTAGTGTTTAAAATTATGCAATTTATATAAATAATAATTAATAATAATTATGTGATAATCTTGAGAAATGCATAATTAAAATTTTGCTGAAAGGAATAAAGGGGGCCGTCAAATTATTGACATTGCATTATTTAGTTTTTGAATCTACAAGAAAACACTCGAACCAAATTTGTTTAGATTAGTAATATTCCACATAAACTCATCATCAATAATCTAATTAGATGACTTGATTGTGATAATATTCAACATAAAATATGAGTATCGTACTAGTCGTACTAGTATTTCTTGTTTATTTGTTAGGCTTGTACTTTCATTCAGTGAGATTATTAAAATTTTACATAATCTCCCTCATTTCATTTGTACGATCAAGTTATAAAGTTGACGACCAAATATTAGTGTATTGTAAGTAATCTAAAATAACTCTTCTAAGATGTATATATATATATATATATATATATATATATATCTAATACTAAAAAATCCCATGAGCTTCAATAGGAAGATATTCAACCTACACAATTTTAGAATTCCATCTCAACTCCTCCTAAATCAAACTAGAAGCAATACACTAACATAACTACAAAATTAGAAAACAAAAGAACAGATGCATAGGCTGGAATGCTGGATTTATAATGTTCATGAGCGTGTATAACTAAAAGATGCATCATGAAACCAGACAAGCATATATAAGCTATAAGGTCAACAAATAGGTTCTATGCGGTATCAGTGTGAAGAAAAACCAACTACTGCAGTGTGCTTTCCATGATTTAATTGAAGCATAAAGTGTATCAGGGAGCATTTACTTAGGATGATCAATCTAAATTATTAGCACAATAAAAAAGAAAACAAAATGTTTATTTAAAAAAAGGGAAAGATTAAATTTTGAAGCAGAGAAACTTGAAAAAATGAGATCAAAGTCGCACAAAAGATCAAGCAACTCATCAGAAACTAATCATATTCAATATCCAATTTGTATAGTTTGAACAAACTCAGACAAAGTCAGAGAATGGTCTACAATGAGAATGATATAGTTACCACCTTAGTAGAAAGAGATATTATTACAACACATACATCAACTCAACAATCTACATTTGATTTTCCAACTTGGATATTGATACCAAACTTCAAAGATGAAAAATAAGGAACAGATGTAAACTATACTTAGCGGATGAGCAACCATGAATAAATAATACATAATTAGAAGAATAGGATTACCTAGAAATGACAGATGCCTTGAGGCATAATCACAAAGTCACTGGTCCAATTCTAAGCAACTATCAAGAAAAAGGGAAGAGAATATGATTAAAGCGTACCTCCATGAAATTGTGAAACTGTGCGAACATTCTAAACATAAGCTTAGCCAATGAAATATTCCCCCCTGATCAAAATGACAACAGTACAACGCAGATGTTGTCAGGAGCCTAATGAAATCCGCAATAACAGAATTTTTCTGAAGAGAAATCCTACCAGGATTGATCAAAGTGTACATGGGGTTAGCGAACAACTACAGGCTGGATAGGATAACCAGGAATAAATGCACCAAGTTGAAATGAGATGAGAGCTCTTCCATTGGTTGTGGTTCCTTCAAGAAATAAAAGCACTCGAGGAAATCTATTGCAAGAAGCCTCTCTGTATTCAGATCCTTGAAAGCACATTTTTGTATCAAATAGCTTATATATTGACAAAATTTAAATGATTTGGAAAAGAAAGATGCATCATAAACCTAGAGGATACCACATAACCACAAATAACAAGCCACTGGCCACTAACTTAATTTCTTTTTCTATACTTTTGAGTACTGCCAACAATTTCAGGATCAAGCATTTTTCAAAGGCTTTGCTTAAATTATTTTTTTGGGTATCCTTAACCAGTATTAATAAAGTCCATAGTGTGATCTTAATAACTGCTGTTACTTAAAGAGCCAAACAAATGAGTTCAAATGAACTCGAGTAGCTAGCTGAAGTTAGAGAGCAACTCAAGCTCAATTGAAGGTTAAATTGCTAAACAAATGCTAGCGAGCTAATCCATTATTAAAATAAGCTATGCAAAAAAAAAAATCAAGCTCAAGCTAACAAAGACTCTACTTTGGCAAGCCAAAGCTTGAATCAACTTACTCTTTACAGGTCTACTTAGACTATAGTCATTTGTTTTATCAAATATACAAAAACTTAACTGCAGTGTATTTGGGGGAGGGAGTTAAAATATCACCATGACAATTCAATTCAATTCAACTTCAAATAGTATTGATCCATTACCTTTTTCTTTTCTAACCAACTTTTTAGCTTACAACTCATCTTGAGGTTAAGTATTATACTTTGGGATCTTAAAATCAAAGCTAAAGATGCTACAACCTACAACTAGAGTTATTCAGTGCATGAACAAAGATTCATCTTTTCTCAAGCGCACCAAGACTTTCCCTTCCTTAGTCTTTAGTATTTAGTTTTTTTTTGTTTTTGGTGGGGTGAGGGGGTTAGTCAATTAGGAGTATTATTTATTTAGTATATTAGAACACAAAATAATGGGAAGCAAAGAAGGACAAAATATGTTCACAGTATAATACTTATAATCAAGAAACAAATTCATCAAATTCATCGAATGAACAATTGATAAAAACTAGTCAGAAAAGGAATAAAAGCTTCCTACCTTTATTTCACTAATAGCATGTTTCCTAGATGGTGGTGCAAATCTATTGACGTAGATCACCTAAATACATAGATGTTAGAGAAACAAAATGCAAGAGCAGTATATCAAAAAATTACAAGTAGTGAGCTCAAGAAAACATAATTAAGTAAATAATATATATATACCTGTATATCTAGAAAGCTTTACTATTCTATAGATTTGAATAATTGAATGCATGAATTCTATATATGATTACCTACATAGCCTTGATAATGGTTCCAACAAAGGGCATGGAATCATGTGAATCACTTGCAACAATGGTAGGAAAAAATTCATAGAAAAAGAAGATAGGATTAATGTATGATACATGATTAGATACAAATATAGGAGCCATCTCCCTTGGAGCAGGTTTCCCTCTTCGTTTTATCCAATGATAGCTGCCGCATCCAAAAGAAAAATGATCATTTTTAGTATACTGATTAAAAAAAGTCCTTCATTTACGTTATAGGAACCGAATTACTTGTTCGGTTCGGTTAATAACCGAATGCTCACCCCTACCAACCACAATAAAGTCCTTCATTTACGTTAAACAAAAGTTATCAAGAAGCACTAGTTTAAACAACTCAAAAGAACCAGCAATAGAAGGAGATTACAAGAAGAATATGACATGCAATCTATCGCTAGATCATGGATTATCTTCTGCACTATATGATGTATCATTGTCTGCACCAGCTGCCTCAACGAGTTAATGATCCCCCTCCCCTCCCCTCCCCTCCCCTCCAGTAGTGGTGAATGCTCCACGGTGAGTTAAACTTAGTGAAAGATTGCAACCACATGTATCAAAAAATCAAACACTTGGACAACCAAAAAAAATCGATATTAAACCCACACACTAAACAAAAGAAGCACTGGTTTAATCAACTCAAAAGAACCAGTAAAAGTTTAAGTCATTCATTTACGTTAAACAAAAGTTATTAAGAAGCACTGGTTTAAACAACTCCAAAGAACCAGCTAATTTTTGAGTCCTTCATTTTTTTATCAAACCAGACACTGGTTTTTACAAATAACCCAATAAAGTCCTTCGTTGTTGACGATAGAAGAGCAATAAATTTCTCCCAACTGATCCAACCAAAGTACTTCAGTACCAAATATCACTACTCCCAAAGTGAAAATATGTCAAAACTTGACTATCTTTTCTTTGCACTTTTTTGTGGTTGGGCGACATGTGATTCCTCCCCGCTTGGGAAGGGGTGGGCAATCTCCCTCCACCTCCACCTCCATCTCCACCAATGGTGAATACTGGTGCTGCTTTGATTTTTGGACTCAGTACCAAAACTGGAGGAGAAAATGGAGCCAGAGTATTAATTTGTTGGAACCAAAAACAGAGAAAAACATTAAATCAGAAATATGTATTAATTTCACTTATGTTTCTAAAGATGGAATGATGTTAAGGATGTTAATAATAAGAATGCAATGTTACCCGAACACCAGGTGGATCATTCGCTCGTTGAGGCAGCTGGTGCAGACGATGATCCATGATATGGTGCAGAAGATGATCCATGATCTAGCAATAGGAGACTACAAGAAGAATATGACATGCAATCTATTGCTAGGTCATAGATTATCTTCTGCGCCATATGATGATCATCATCATCTGCACCAGCTGCCTCAACGAGTGAATGATCCACTTGATGTTCAGGTACATTGCATTCCTCTTATTATTAAGATCATTAACATCATTCCTATCTTTAGAAACATAAGTGAAATTAATACATATTTCTAACTTGATGTTTTGGTCTCTGTTTTTTGTTCCAACAGATAAATATTCTAGTTCCATTTTCTCCTCCAGTCGTGGTAGTGAGGCCAAAAATCAAAGCAACACCAGTATTCACCGTTGGTGGAGGTGGAGGTGGAGGTGGAGGTGGAGGTGGAGAGAGATCGCCCACCCCTCCCAAACAGAGAAGAATCACATGTCGCCCAGCCACAAAAAAGTGAAAAGAAAAGACGTAAAGAAGTTTTGGCATATTTTCACTTTGGGACTTTGGTTGGATCAGTTGGGAGGAAATCAAACCGTGGGTGCAAACTATTGCTCTTCTATCGTCAACAGTGAAGGACTTTATTGAGTTATTTGTAAAAATCAGTCTGGTTTGATAAAAAAATGAAACTCAAAATTAGCTGGTTATTTTAAGTTGTTTAAACCAGTGCTTCCTGATAACTTTTGTTTAACGTAAATGAAGGACTTAAACATTCGCCGGTTCTTTTGAGTTCTTTAAACCAGTACTTCTTTTGTTTAGTGTGTGGGTTTAATATCAATTTCTTTTGGGTGTTCAAGTGTTTGAATTTTTGATACACGCGGTTGCAATCCTTCACCAAGTTTGTTTAAGTCCTTCATTTTTTGATCAAACCACTCACTGGTTTTTTCAAACAAATCAGTAAAGTCGTTCATTGCTCCGACCAACGACGGTTTGATTTGCTCCAAATTTTCTCCGAACAGATTCCACATGTTCTGCTCCCAATTGCTCAAAGCATACTTCTTTACTATTAGCGCGCGTGCCACACCCAATAGCACCGCCAAACTGAAAATGTGTCAACTTTATTTCATGACCTTTTCCTTTTTTTGATTGGGCTTTCCAACCTGTGATTCCTCGTTTGGCGATGATCCCTCTCCCTCTCCCTCTCCCTACAGTAGTGGTGAATGCTCCACGGTGTGGTGCGTTGATTTTTGGTCGTACTACCACCACCAATGGAGCAGAAAAAGTATTCATGGATGAGTTGAACTGAAGACTTGAAACAAAAACTAGACTGATAGGCGAAAACAGAGACCAAAAACAATATGTATGCATAGACGAAGCTAGGAACTTACCACGACTCTCTAACAAGGTATATCAAACCAATTTTTCAACTGTCCTGTCACCGGCTTCAGCCGATAAGTATTCTACTTGCAATATCTTTGGTGAGAAAAGCGCGACAATGGATTTCTTCATAAACAGGTCATGAAATCATCCTTGCTAATCTTCCCATCACTGAAGTTATGTCATAGTCGAATAATTTGAAGAGTTCGTGGATCTGCAATTGTCGAGTTTGACAAAAAGGTAACTCGTGTATGTGATGAAAGACGAACCGATTATTTAACCACATCTTTTTCTTGTTCTTTTTTTTTTCAATTTACTTTTTATATAGAAAAAATGTATCAAAAACAACTCTCCTCATCCTCGTTCAAGTTTGGAATTGCCAGTATGATGGAATCTCCAAACTGTTGCAAATGCATTCAAATATCAAGCATATGCAATTTAGGGTCAATAGTTTAGTGGGGAGAAAAATAAAAGGTCAATTCAATACAAGGGAAAAATAGCAAGGAGAAGAAAGAGAGAGATATATACTTCTTGCTGTGAAAGGTAATGGTTTTCATTAATGTCACAAAATAATAGGAGGCAAAGAAGGACAAAATATGTTCACAGTATAATACTTATGATCAAGAAACAAATTCATCGAATGAACAATTGATAAAAACTAGTCAGAAAAGGAATAAAAGCTTCCTACCTTTATTTCACTAATAGCATGTTTCCTAGATGGTGGTGCAAATCTATTGACGTAGATCACCTAAATACATAGATGTTAGAGAAACAAAATGCAAGAGCAGTATATCAAAAAATTACAAGTAGTGAGCTCAAGAAAACATAATTAAGTAAAAAATATATATAAACCTGTATATCTAGAAAGATTCACTATTCTATAGATCTGAATGCATGAATTCTATATATGATTACCTACATAGCCCTGATGATGGTTCAAACAAAGGGCATGGAATCATGGGAATCACTTGCAACAATGGTAGGAAAAAATTCATAGAAAATATAAAAAACCTAGAACGGGGAGGAATCATGGGAATCACTTGCACATGATCTCCCTCTCCCTCTCACCTTGCGACATGTCTTCTTAGAATTTAAAGTTTGATAATTTGAAGCTATCTAGAACCACAGGTTGAGCTTATTTATTTATTTTATTGTGAAAATGGAGATGTAGTAAACAGAGAACAAAATCGGCTTGTATATGGAGAAAACAGAGAGCAAATAGGCCCTTAGGATGACCAATACACTTTCCCCAAAACAAACCATAGATTTCTTTCAAATCAAAGAGAAATTACAAAATTAAGTAGGAATCTTTACCTTCCGATTCTCTTTGTAGGAATCTTTACGTTCTGATTTGCAACAAAACCTGTTCGATCGCCTTTTCGCCTTCCGATTTGCTTCAGGCTGCTTTGAGAGTGGTAGATTTGAGAGAGAGGGAAGAGTGAGAGAACGCGGATGGTTGAAACTGATATGGCATGGGTTTTTGACCCGCCTGTTTTATTTTGCTTCAGCTCGTAAATTGCTTTAGTCCGTTTTTAATCCGTTTGTTTAGTCCGCTTCTGAAAGGAATTCATTTCCTTAAATTTTCTCATGACTAGAATTAATTTGAGCTATTTGCAGTTTTTGTTCAGTTCAGGTCATGTTCCGAAGCAACCATTGTTCCGACGAGCATGTCAATTAGCATTAAACCTAAACCCTCAACCAGATATCCAAGATAAACCAGATTGGTAACTCACTGTCACTTCTTTAAACTCTAGTTGGGATATGATTAAGCATTTATACAACTAAATGTTTATCACAAACATATTCAAGAGCTAGAATTAAAAACTTCTATTCCATAACCCAATATAGTAAGTATATGCAAATACCACACATATCACTGCCTTCAACTTGATATCATCCTTTAAAGAAGGCTTTTCAGACCAATAGCAAAATGAGACATGGATCGACCAGATTATTGATAGCACTATCCTCAATATCAATATACAGATTAAATTTACGTGTGAGCAATTGCATGAGAACAAAATCTAAATTCAGAAAATCTAGCAATTACAAAGATCAGAAATATGAAAAGTAACGGGTGAGTAAAGGTTAACGGCCAAGGAATATAGGAGCAAAGCACCCTATACTAACAGAGAGGTTGTGTGGGATATTGATATAAAATTTAGAAAAATTTCAAACATCATGCAAATATATTAAACATTCAGGTATTCAACTCGGTAAACTATGTTTCTCCCTCAAAAGAACTTTGTGAATCACTTCATATTGAACATTATGTGGATAACTTCTGAATGATCTAAAACCTCAACATTTTTCTTTTTGTTATATTTTTCCCTTTTGGTAAGAGCTCATCTTCTGAAACTAAAACAATTTTAGTTTGAATTGTTTGTTACAATCTGAATCAAGTTAATCAGAGTACTTTATATACAACACTCAAGGCAAGTACAAATGTACTTGATGCAGAAGAAACATGTAATAACTAGTACTTAACAAATGTATCTAGATAGACAAGTTTGTGAAATGAAATTTTTTTGTCAATAAAGTTTAATTTTCTGAATTTACACCAACTTCATGTTAACCAATTGCTTGCCACGCTGAGCAAAAGATTAATAGTTTACCAAGGTTAGATTAATAGTTTACCAAGGTTTTTGCCAGTGATGTACTGACTACATGTTAAAACCAAGTGAGAGATTGAAGTTAGGTAAAGTGTTAGCTCATGACAGTTTGTTAACACCTGGAACAACCAATATATTCCATAAAGATGCGCACCTGTCTATTACATAAACAACCAATATATTCCATGAAGTAATCAAGAAACACTAGTTTAAACAACTCAAAAGAACCAGCAAAAATTTAAGTCATTCATTTACGTGTATCAATAAAATCAAATAAAAGCGATTAAGAAACACTGGTTTAAACAACTCAAAAGAACAAGGTAATTTTTGAGTCCTCCATTCTTTTATCGAACTAGACACTGATTTTTACAAATAACTCAATAAAGTCTTTCGTTGTTGTCAATAGACTTAAACCTTCGCTAGTTCTTTTGAGTTGTTTAAACCACTGCTTCTTTTGTTTAGTGTGTGGGTTTAATATCAATTTCTTTTGGGTGTCCAAGTGTTTGATTTTTTGATACACGTGGTTGCAATCCTTCACTAAGTTTGTTTAAGTCTTTCATTTTTTGATCAAACCACTCACTGATTTTTCCAAACAAATCAGTAAAGTTGTTCATTGCTCCGAATAGAAAAGCAATAGTGTCCAACAACGGTTGATTTGCTCCAATTTTTCTCCGAACTGCTTCCATATGTTCTGCTCCCAATTGCTCAAACCATACTTTACTATTAGCACACGTGCCGCACCCAATAGCACCGCCAAACTGAAAATGTGCCAAAACTTTATTTCATGGCCTTCTTTTCCCTTTTTTGATTGGGCTTTCACGACCTGTGATTCTTCGTTTGGAGGACGTTGGCGATGATCCCCCTCCCCTCCCGTCCCGTTCCGTCCCGTCCCGTCCCGTAGCAGTGAATGCTCCACGGTGTGGTGCGTTGATTTTTGATCGTACTACCAGAAAATGAAGCAGAAAAAGTTTTTCTAATTACCTGGTGTTTCATGGAATAATTTTCTCATTTTAATGGAATAATTTTCTCATTTTAGATTGCATGTCTCCTCCTATTGCTAAATCATGGATCATCTTCTGCGCCATATGATGGATCCATATGATGGATCATCGTCTGCACCAACTGCCTCAACGAGTGATCCACCTGGTGTTCAGATAACATTGCATTGCTCTTAGTATTAATATCTTTATCATAACCATCTTTAGAAACATCGAGTGAAATTAATACACATTTCTGATTTGATGTTTTGGTCTCGGTTTTTGATTCCAACAGATTAATACTCTGGCTCCATTATCTCCTCAATCGTGGTAGTAATACCAAAAATCAAAACAGCACTAGTATTCACCATTGGTGGAGGGAGAGGGAGAGATCGTCCACCCCTCTCCCAAACGGGGAGAATCACATGTCCAACCACTAGGACTGAGCAAAAAACGGGTATAACCGAAAAACCGAACCAAACCGAAATAATTTAACCGAAATTTTCTGACAATTAGGGTATTTTTAACATTTCGGTTATATCCGAATTTTTTTACGGTTTTTGATTAGTTTGTACGGGTATTACTTTTGGGTTATTCGGTTAACCCGAATAACCGAATAAAACTTTGTAAAGATGAAGTATTTACATAACCGAACAAAGACTACTTTACTAAATTAATTACTAGTTACTACTGATAGCCCACTCTCTGAGTCTCTGAACAAACAAAGCACACTTCACACTTGAACTCTCTCAGATCTACTTTACTTTCTCTGTCTCTCAGATCTCGAACTCTCTAAAATCCAAACGACCGGACCAGACGGCAGACGCCTAGACCCAGATCTCAATTTCTATCATCGGTCGACGCTGACGGCCATCGGCCATCGCCTCGGTCCTTCATCTCGACGGCCAATCGACAGACGCCCGGTACGGAGTTTCCTTCAACTTTGATTCTTTGACTGTGAGAACTGAGAAGTTCTTTCTTCAAGGGAATTGAGATGTTTCCATGGCGAAAGAGATTGCCGGAGAGTTGGAATCTCCAGCCATGGCTTCTCAAAGATGTTTGGAAGTCTTCCGCAGGCTGCCATGGTATGCCTCTGTATTATTATCCTTTTTTGGATGATAAAGTGGACAAACAAATAGAACAGGAGTAAACAAATAGATAAGTTCCTTTTTTTAGAGAGAGAAAGACATAGGAGAGAGAGAGAGGCTATGGAGGATAGATAAAGTCAAAAAGAAGGTGCCATTTGTTGTGGGATGTTGTTTTTTAGGGTACATCGTATAGTGTTTGGTATAATAGTTCTAATTTAATAGCCAGCCAACCATGGTCTCAGTGAATGCCTACTTCTGTTTTTTTATGTTTAAATTTGGTTATTAACCGAATAACCTATTCGGTTATTGGACATTTCAGTTATTTATTCGGATAGCAAAACCAGGACATTTTCGGGTATCGGTTATAACCGAATTACTTGTTCGGTTCGGTTAATAATCGAATGCTCACCCCTACCAACCACAATAAAGTCCTTCATTTACGTTAAACAAAAGTTATCAAGAAACACTATTTTAAACAACTCAAAAGAACCAGCAATAGAAGGAGATTACAAGAATATGACATGCAATCTATTGCTAGATCATGGATTATCTTCTGCACTATATGATGGATCATTGTCTGCACCAACTGCCTCAACGAGTTAATGATCCACCTCCCCTCCCCTCCCCTCCCGTAGTGGTGAATGCTCCACGGTGAGTTAAACAAACTTAGTGAAAGATTGCAACCACGTGTATCAAAAAATCAAACACTTGGACAACCAAAAAAAATCGATATTAAACCCACACACTAAACAAAAGAAGCACTGGTTTAATCAACTCAAAAGAACCAGTGAAAGTTTAAGTCCTTCATTTACGTTAAACAAAAGTTATTAAGAAGCACTGGTTTAAACAACTCCAAAGAACCAGCTAATTTTAGAGTCCTTCATTTTTTTATCAAACCAGACACTGGTTTTTACAAATAACCCAATAAAGTCCTTCGTTGTTGACGATAGAAGAGCAATAATTTGCACCCACGGTTTGATTTCTCCCAACTGATCCAACCAAAGTACTTCAGTTTCTGTGTCGCACCAAATATCACTACTCCCAAAGTGAAAATATGTCAAAACTTGACTATCTTTTCTTTGCACTTTTTTGTGGTTGGGCGACATGTGATTCCTCCCCGCTTGGGAAGGGGTGGGCAATCTCCCTCCACCTCCACCTCCATCTCCACCAATGGTGAATACTGGTGCTGCTTTGATTTTTGGACTCAGTACCAAAACTGGAGGAGAAAATGGAGCCAGAGTATTAATTTGTTGGAACCAAAAACAGAGAAAAACATTAAATCAGAAATATGTATTAATTTCACTTATGTTTCTAAAGATGGAATGATGTTAAGGATGTTAATAATAAGAATGCAATGTTACCCGAACACCAGGTGGATCATTCGCTCGTTGAGGCAGCTGGTGCAGACGATGATCCATGATATGGTGCAGAAGATGATCCATGATCTAGCAATAGGAGACTACAAGAAGAATATGACATGCAATCTATTGCTAGGTCATAGATTATCTTCTGCGCCATATGATGATCATCATCTGCACCAGCTGCCTCAACGAGTGAATGATCC
Organism: Panax notoginseng; assembly: GCA_016801055.1. Lineage (NCBI taxonomy): Eukaryota > Viridiplantae > Streptophyta > Magnoliopsida > Apiales > Araliaceae > Panax > Panax notoginseng. The sequence continues at coordinate 1,276,529 of CM029021.1, read as the reverse complement.
ACTTGATGTTCAGGTACATTGCATTCCTCTTATTATTAAGATCTTTTAACATCATTCCTATCTTTAGAAACATAAGCGAAATTAATACATATTTCTAACTTGATGTTTTGGTCTCTGTTTTTTGTTCCAACAGATAAAAATTCTGGTTCCATTTTCTCCTCCAGTCGTGGTAGTGAGGCCAAAAATCAAAGCAACACCAGTATTCACCGTTGGTGGAGGTGGAGGTGGAGGTGGAGGTGGAGGTGGAGGTGGAGGTGGAGGTGGCCCACCCCTCCCAAACAGAGAAGAATCACATGTCGCCCAGCCACAAAAAAGTGAAAAGGAAAGACATAAAGAAGTTTTGGCATATTTTCACTTTGGGACTTTGGTTGGATTAGTTGGGAGGAAATCAAACCGTGGGTGCAAACTATTGCTCTTCTATCGTCAACAGTGAAGGACTTTATTGAGTTATTTGTAAAAATCAGTCTGGTTTGATAAAAAAATGAAACTCAAAATTAGCTGGTTATTTTAAGTTGTTTAAACCAGTGCTTCTTCATAACTTTTGTTTAACGTAAATGAAGGACTTAAACATTCGCCGGTTCTTTTGAGTTCTTTAAACCAGTACTTCTTTTGTTTAGTGTGTGGGTTTAATATCAATTTCTTTTGGGTGTTCAAGTGTTTGATTTTTTGATACACGCGGTAGCAATCCTTCACCAAGTTTGTTTAAGTCCTTCATTTTTTGATCAAACCACTCACTGGTTTTTTCAAACAAATCAGTAAAGTCGTTCATTGCTCCGACCAACGACGGTTTGATTTGCTCCAAATTTTCTCCGAACAGATTCCACATGTTCTGCTCCCAATTGCTCAAAGCATACTTCTTTACTATTAGCGCGCGTGCCACACCCAATAGCACCGCCAAACTGAAAATGTGTCAACTTTATTTCATGACCTTTTCCTTTTTTTGATTGGGCTTTCCAACCTGTGATTCCTCGTTTGGCGATGATCCCTCTCCCTCTCCCTCTCCCTACAGTAGTGGTGAATGCTCCACGGTGTGGTGCGTTGATTTTTGGTCGTACTACCACCACCGATGGAGCAGAAAAAGTATTCATGGATGAGTTGAACTGAAGACTTGAAACAAAAACTAGACTGATAGGCGAAAACAGAGACCAAAAACAATATGTATGCATAGACGGAGCTAGGAACTTACCACGACTCTCTAACAAGGTATATCAAACCAATTTTTCAACTGTCCTGTCACCGGCTTCAGCCGATAAGTATTCTACTTGCAATATCTTTGGTGAGAAAAGCGCGACAATGGATTTCTTCATAAACAGGTCATGAAATCATCCTTGCTAATCTTCCCATCACTGAAGTTATGTCATAGTCGAATAATTTGAAGAGTTCGTGGATCTGCAATTGTCGAGTTTGACAAAAAGGTAACTCGTGTATGTGATGAAAGACGAACCGATTATTTAACCACATCTTTTTCTTGTTCTTTTTTTTTTCAATTTACTTTTTATATAGAAAAAATGTATCAAAAACAACTCTCCTCATCCTCGTTCAAGTTTGGAATTGCCAGTATGATGGAATCTCCAAACTGTTGCAAATGCATTCAAATATCAAGCATATGCAATTTAGGGTCAATAGTTTAGTGGGGAGAAAAATAAAAGGTCAATTCAATACAAGGGAAAAATAGCAAGGAGAAGAAAGAGAGAGATATATACTTCTTGCTGTGAAAGGTAATTTTGCTGTGAAAGGTAATGGTTTTCATTAATGTCACAAAATAATAGGAGGCAAAGAAGGACAAAATATGTTCACAGTATAATACTTATGATCAAGAAACAAATTCATCGAATGAACAATTGATAAAAACTAGTCAGAAAAGGAATAAAAGCTTCCTACCTTTATTTCACTAATAGCATGTTTCCTAGATGGTGGTGCAAATCTATTGACGTAGATCACCTAAATACATAGATGTTAGAGAAACAAAATGCAAGAGCAGTATATCAAAAAATTACAAGTAGTGAGCTCAAGAAAACATAATTAAGTAAAAAATATATATAAACCTGTATATCTAGAAAGATTCACTATTCTATAGATCTGAATGCATGAATTCTATATATGATTACCTACATAGCCCTGATGATGGTTCCAACAAAGGGCATGGAATCATGGGAATCACTTGCAACAATGGTAGGAAAAAATTCATAGAAAAAGAAGATCGGATCAATGTATGATACATGATTAGACACAATTATAGGAGCCATCTCCCTTGGAGCAGGTTTCCCTCTTCGTTTTATCCAATGATAGCAGCCGCATCCAAAAGAAAAATGATCATTTTAAGTATACTGATAAGAAAAAAAGTAACCAAAGATTACACAAAGAAAACCTAATTGAACTCTGGAAAACCTCTGTACATTTCACATAAACTTTTCTTCATGAATACGTTTTAGAAGTGGGAACGATTGGAAGCCTATAGTGAGTGTCCCCACATCAAGTACAATAACATGTTTATACGGCCCAAATAATTGCAGATGGCTACACAGATTAATTCTTTCCATTCAGTCAAATTTTAAGGCACTTTTTGATATAGAGGATTGCCTATAACCACATTTTACCATCCAAATAGAAGGATCAGTGTTCCAGCAACATTTGACTAAGAGGTCCACAGGTTTGCTGCCTATCACAGTTCTCCCGTCTCCGTGCTTAAAAACGTGTCTATGAAAAAATCAAGAAAAAATCAAGGAAAAACAAAACCTTTGAAAATAGAGGGAAAATTGGGTCCACAAAGTTACACGGACACAGATAGGGTGCCAGTCGGTTTGGACTGACCTTCACTTACTCGATGACTGAAGGACCTATCAACTTGCATTAATTAGGATCCTTATTCCCACCTCTGGCTGGGCTGGTCAATAGGGAGAACTCTATGATATTTCTTGATAAAAGCTTCAAGTCTATAATACATACTTAACTATAAAGTATCACAATCGATTCCTCCATGTAGCTAAGTTCCTATGTATTTTTGTACAATACGCCAGGGAAAAATTACCAAACTCAAGAGAAAGATGCTGGTATAGACATCAAGTAAAATGGACCTAACCACATCTATAGTAAGGTCAAAAGTAAAAATTTCTGGCAATTTAACCATCTCAAACAGATCATCAAAAAAAATAAAAATAAGCCACACCATTAACACAATCCACATCAGATTACCAAAAAAGACCCACATACACAAAGACAGATAATTTAGCATAAAGTAGCTAACCGACAAGAGGATATACCCACAAAGTATGTAAATTATACAACCCAAATAGCTTACCCAAAACAGAACAGAATCCCACGGGTGGCTAAACGGGTAACCCACATGACCCTGCACCTCCATTTAGGCATCAGATTCTCCTTATTTTTCCAACCCTGAAGAGCAATCTTTGTGGCCACAAACCCAACTGACATACACAACCCAAACAACACCAACCAAACCAACATAATCGGCAAACAAATCCCAATCGTCACCCACTCATAAACCCCTTCAATATTTAACGTATTGTTTCTAAACGGATCCACAGTTATCGATCCGGGCAAGTCAAACCCGGATAACCCAAGAAACTCAAATGGGTTCTCAAGAACATCCAAATGGGTACCAAACCCATTGGGTATTTGCTGTTGGCTTTGCGGTTCTTGACTGGGAAATTGCTTGTCATGTACGGTGAGAATCACTTGGGGCTCACCATTAAACGGCTGTGATAGAACTATTTACCTATGCACCGTCCGTACAAAGAAAGCAAAGATTAGAACACATTAGGCCATAATCTTGCTTAATTATTTGCCTTTCCATTCCATCACCAGCAAACACACCTGAAAGAACAATGAAGACCAAGTTAAACCAACTTACAAGAACTTATGTATGTATTCAAGTGATGACATGTAGCCGTATTTACATAGCCTGTTAGAGATACAAGGGTTTCTCAGAAAACTCCCTCCCATCGTAGAAGGAAAATCATCAAAAGCCCAAATATCTATCAGATTTCGACCATCTTGAGTTGTGTCTCCGCCAAGGATGGCATCTATTGAAGCATCCCAGTTGCCATCCATATATGGCATCTGAAAGAACTTCATCTCGGACTCGAAACCAGAGAGCTCTTGAGACGACTTCTCAGTATTTTCTTCACCAGACACTAAATCTAAAGAGTTAGACTTCAGTTTCTTTACAGGGTTAGCATCTTCCACATAATCAGCTTCATCGCCTTCTAGAGTAGCCGAGAGAACATATGTTATTTCTGCATTCTTTGAGGAGTGTTCTCCCCAACCGAAGTCAGAGTAATCAAAGGAGTTACTTGTGAGTATTAATGGAGGTAGGGGAGCATGTGAGTATTAATTGTGGTTTCAGCTCACCACTCTAAATGTGAGACTTGAGATGAAGAGGCATTAATTGATAAATTGATGACAGAAGGAATATAAAGAAAGAGTTAAAAACATACAGAGAAGAGAATTGATTTGGGGATAGAGATAGGGTTTAGGATAATCAATATTCCTTAGCAAAGGTTACGATAATCAATAGATTGCGTTTTATACGACAATTATTAATTTTCAAAAAATAGAATGGCAAGCCAAATGCAAAGAAAATAACGACAACATTGAATTGAATATTCTATATTGATGCTTAAAATGTTCTATATTAATCTCAAGCTCTAGACACCACATAATGTAGTTCCTATAGCACATATTCATATTCAAGTTGAGAAAGCTACAAGTAAAGCGTCTTAATTTGAGCTTTGCTGGATTTAAACATACCTGGTGAGAAAAATATACTTTTCCAGTAACAAACAGATATTTTTGCTTCAAAGTTTTCAATAATCTGATCCCATATTATTTCAAAATTAGAGAAAATCTTGAAGAAATTTGAAGAATCATCATCAAGGATCTCAACATTTACCATCAATTTGAAGAAATTTCCATGTTATGTAAAGGAATAACTCAACTTCTACCCAATTCACATCTCTTCCAAAGGCTAGAAAAGTAACATGAAGTCATTACCTGCAGCATTGTGACCTGTGCAGAGAGGGTGCACTTTCCTCTCCAACTCATTTGTATAACCTATTTTTCGTTCCTTTGAACGCGCTGCAGATTGTCTATTTGCAAGAATCCTGAAATAACAAATAGACGGAGTCTTTTGAAGAACTTTCTCAATTACTTCTAAAGAGCACAACTAAAACACCAACTTGTTCACATTCAAGCCACTAATTATCAAAAGTCTAAAGTTAGCAACTTCAAGGTATATGAAACCATAAATATAGAATAAGTAATACATATAATAAAATAAAACAGTAGAAAGAGACACCATGAGACTTAATTCATTGTTCTAATATTTTCCTTTTCTGCTTTATCAGTAGCCAAAATAAAGACTCGTAACCCCAACCCAAAATTTAATTAATTATTAAAAAGAAAAAAGAAAGAAATTGTTCTAGTTGCTACCCAAATACCCCATGAATCCAGGAACCTTCTTTAAATCTCACACTCACACACACTCCCAAAAAAACATGGATAAGAGAGGATCAAGAGACATTAATTATAAACTTCCATCAAATCAATCTTTATAAAACCCATTAAAAAAATCACATCTTCATAAAACAGAAATGATTGAAAATGATTTATTCCAGAAAATGTTTGTGCTATTTTCTGAAAGACTTCATGAATTTGAAAAGAAGAAATATCAATTGTAATGAACCTTTGAAACTGTCACATATGAGAAACCCGAAACAAAGAAATGTGAAAAGAAGAAATATCAATTGTAATGTATTTGTGGTTGATGATTTATACAGCTTATCCTCTCATGCTTAAATGTTATCCCCTTTTTTTTATTTTGTTCCAAGGATGTTTCTCGACACCGTGAAAAGGCTTACAAATTATGAAGACCTTCGATTCTAATGGACTTGGTAGTTGGTATGCACATAAATGTTATCGTATTTTGGTGCCTATCTTGCAAATGTTATTTGCTTCCTTCCCTTCTAATTCAAGTCAATTATTTATTGCAGTTCCAAGGTTCCGAGAAAGACATGACAGACAAAAGTCTAAGCCCGTTTAGCATCACTGCTGAAGAAATAGCATAGGAAAATAGAGATATTAAAGAGTTGGAGTATTTTTCTTGGAAGTGCCTACATTTTGTTATTTCCAAAAGGTTTCCTTTTTTTGGCACCACCTTTTTGCCTTCATTCTTCTTATGTTCCTTTCTTGTAAGCCATATTCAATTTAGCTTTAGCTCTCCTCTGTCCAACACAAGTTCATACATGACTGCATAGTTGCTTATCATCAGTTTCTTACCTTGTCAATATGAGGTTGCTTTAATTTTCTTAGAGTTTGCTGCAAATCAATCGTGCGTCCGTATGTTCGTGTAATTTTAAATTATTTTCCATTTCATATTTCTTTTTGCTTAATGATCTTCCTTTTAAGATAATTAAATGGTGAACTGTACTGCAATAATGATCAAGTTGCGCAAGAAATGAAGGAGACTCATGCAGCATGCTAAGCTAGGTCCTGTTTATTTCAACTTTGGGTCTTTTCTTCGACTTATTAACTTGTCTGTCTAACAAATCCTGAAGAAAAGCAAAAAGCTCTATATTAACTTTTACCTTTTCCTCAACTTATATATGCAGATGGAGAATGTAATTGACCCACCATATCAAGTTCATTTTCCTGTTTCAGATTATAATACCCCATGTAAGCCTGTAAAATGAATCGGTTTCGATTCTTACTCAACTAAAAGTTTGATTTGAGCTCAACTTGAAACATAAATTATTTAAATATGATTAAATTTTAAAGTTCGATAAATTATTCGAACCTTTTCAAATTGTAATTATTTATTCATATTAGGATCATATTTGCTCGAAAAGTTTAAAGTACTCGGACTCAATTCGAGACAGAATTTGTTTAGAAGTGCGTGGAATTCAGATGGGCACAGACGAAATGATTCACATTGAGCTCTAGATAATTGAGCACAAACATATTTTAGCATTCATGAAGTCTTTCAGAAAATATGTTTGCATAAAATGGTCAACTAATTAGACTACATGATACAGAAAAGATCAAACCTTTTAGCTCTTTTGGGATCAATCATCATAGTCATCTCCGAGTCAAAACGACAACACGCTAGACCCATCCATCGAAAAAGCACTGATACCCAACAGAGCAAAAATACCCATGATTCAGTTGCCTATAAATTACCTAAAAAATGTGAACTAGTTTGAACAGAAAACACCACAACATTACACGCAAATCCAATTCGAGACACGTCTCTACGGAGAGAGCCTGGTTAAAACAAAAAATAAAAAGAGGAAACAAGAACAGATCTATGATTTTTACCCACGTTGAGTCCTCAAAGGCACTCCAAATCCATCACTTGTCCGTAATGCGAGAGACGAGAGTGGATTTATCGAAGCGGTGCATATTATAAGCCTTCATCATCGATATTTCAAGGCTGAAATCGGGGGATACTAGTGGTAAAATCTGAGATCTGAGGGTTCGGTGCTTGTGATTAGTGGAGAGAGAAAGCGGGAGGAAACGAGAAAGAGAAGGAAGAATAACCATCGAGAGGGGTGAGTTACCGACTTGTAGCAGGTTTATTGTGAAAGTGAGAATAACCATTTGGTGGCGCGAAGCCGCAAACACACTGGAGTAGGGAGGAATTGAGATGAAATTAGGGTTATCAAGATGAGATATGCTTCTTTCTTTTTCCCAAAAATTGTGGAACTATGGGCCATGGGCCACTTTTTGGTGCCCGTCCAAAAGAATTGGCCCCTTCAAATTTAAAACCTTATTTGACTTATCAGGCCCATTATACAAATATTAAATTCCTTTTTTTTAATGAATATGTTCTGTTATCGGGTAACCATGATTTTAATAATCGGACCCGAATACTAAATACCAAATAAGAATTCGGATATAACCGAATTATAAAAAATAACCGAATTATCAAGAAATTTCAGTTAAAATTCGGTTCGATTCGGTTATTCGATTATATCCGTTTTTTTCTCAGACAAATATATATAGAGATTGGTTGTCGTACCTGTAGAGCTTTACAACGGATTTTTTACAAACCCTAACAGAGTGATAGACAGGACGGACGACAACGAGAGAAAAAGACTTTGCTACGAATTCATAGTCCTGGTCAATGACTTTAGTGCCTCGCAAAACGATGTCGTAAAGATCTATGGTCAGTGGAATTTGATGAGCATATTTTAAAATTTTAACTATTCAACCTTATTTCCTTGCTAATTACCCTTAGGTAATTATAATCTTAAGTTCAAAAAAGGAATTATAATTCAAAAAAAGTAATAAGGTTATGATATACTTATCTTTTATGTTTAAGAACAATTTAATAGAAATACGTTATAAAATCTTAATTTCGCAAAATATATATATAGAGAGAGAGAGAGGATAGCTCTCCACTGTAGGGGTGTTCAAAAAATTTGATACAACCAATTTTTTACCTGTACCTACCTGTTCGGTATGAACAATTTGGTAAAATTTAAAATCAATCCGATAACGGTATAAAAAATCGATATCGATATTTTTTTTTCAAACGATACATATCATACTGAACTAGTTTATGATGGTTATACTATATATATATATATATATATATATATATGTATAGTATAAATATTTATATTTATTCATCAAGAAGTATTACAGGAATTAAAAAACAAGATAATTGGTGAAATTTACATTTAAAAATTATCCAAAAAAAAAACTCATATACCACAACATCAAGAGTAGAAAAGTATTAAAAAAAATAAAAATAAAATTCAAGCATACAATGGCACATGAGTGTACTGCCTAGTGAAAATAATACTCCCTCCATTCCATATTATTATTAATATTTTTTTAAAAAAAATTAAACTCAAAGTGATAATTGAACCAAAAATCTAAAGGTAACAGTACCTCACACTTAATCACTGGACCAAGATCTTATCCGTCGTTCCATATTATTTGATGATTATTTACTTTTTAAAGTCAACTTAAGAGATTTTTAAATTCAAAATTGACATAAATTTTCAATATTGTAAACTATCTAAAAAGAATTACGCAGTGTAAATTTTATTATTTCATATTTTTTAATGAGTAATCTCAATTTTGAATTTCAAAATATCTCAAATTAATTTTTAAAAAACAATAATGTTCATATAATTTGTAACGTATGTAGTACTTCATAAAAATATAGAGCGACTTTTTACGTTCACAAACTATGTATAAACAGTTGCGCACAAACACTATTACCTCATGTATTAAATAATAATAAAAATAATATAAGAGATTAATTAATCTTATTTTTTCAATCTTTATGCATAATTTGCGCACATAGAATTCATCTTAAAGAAAAAATAAAAATTGCTGCACCTAAAAACAGACTTGAGACTACAAGTGAAATTTCCTAGTGAGTATAACGAACTCAAGTTCTCACATGATGGCAGGAAAAAAAATCAGAGATTCAAGACAACCTTTAATAAAACATCTACATACAATCAATATGAAAATGTGAACTACTTTGAACAGAAAACACCACAACATTACACGCAAATCCAATTCCAGACACGTCTCTACGGAGAGAACCTGTTTAAAACAGAAAATAATAAGAGGAACCAAGAACAGATCTATGATTTTTACCCACGTTGAGTCCTCGAAAGCACTCCAAATCCATCGCTTGTCCGTACTGCGAGAGACGAGAGTGGATTTATCGAAGCGGTGCATATTATAAGCCTTCATCATCGATATTTCGGGGCTGAAATCGAGGGATAGTAGTGGTGAAATCTGAGATCTGAGGGTTCGGTGCTTGGGATTAGTGGAGAAAGAAAGCGGGAGGAACCGAGGAAGAGAAGGAAGGGGCGAAGGTGCCGGAGGAGAGATTGAGGGATCGAGAGGGGTGAGTTACCGACTTGTAGCAGGGTTTATTGTGAAAGGGAGAATAACCATTTGGGGGCGCGAAGCCGCAAACACACAGGAGTAGAGAGGAACTGAGATGGAATTAGGGTTATCAAGATGAGATATATTTCTTTTTTCCCCCAAAAATTGTGGATCTATGGGCCATGGGCCACTTTTTGGTGATTCTTGGCCCATCCAAATTTAAAACATTATTTGACTTATCAGGCCCATCATCCAAATATTAAATTCCTTTTTTTAATGAATATGTATGTTATTCAGGTAACCGAATAAGATGATTTTAATAACCGGACCCGAATAAGAATTCGAATATAACTAAATTACGAAAAATAACAGAATTACCAAGAAATTTCGGTTAAAAAAATTCGGTTCGATTCGGTTATATCGGTTTTTTGCTCAGTCCTACCACTGAAGTGCAACTTGTTGATTCTATGGGACCAACCAGCACTCAGGATTAAAATAGGAGTATCATATATGGAGACTGCGCTCAGGAAATGGCACCACTACTTATGCGCATGGCTGCTATCTTAGGAACAGTTCCTTTTGCCTTTTTCATCAAGTTGTTGTCAGTCATTCGTTCCATCTAGAGCTCAATTGTCTTTTCCTCTCCCATCATGAACGAATCAAAGACTTTGCAAGTGTCCAATTATTATTATTTTATTATCTTTTATTTTGTATTATATTATATTATTTAATTAAATTATTTTAATTTATTATTAGAAATAATTTAAGTTATTTCATTTAGTTTTATTTTTTTAAAAATTTATTTTATTACTACTTACACCTTACTACTTTCAACTTACTAGTACTTGCAACTTACTACTTTCAACTTAATTATATATTTACATATTTGTGCAACCAGCGCCTGCATGCAAGCCCTCTGCAGTACTCAGACTCTAGACTTTTTTTTCTTTTTTTGCTAAATGGAGACGATAGCAATCCTTGAAATTATGAAAAGAACAAAAAAATTAGGAGAAAGACTTGCTTGTTCTCGATTTTTGTCTTTTTCGCTTTCCACCCAAGCTTTGATAAAGAAGAATCTATTATTATATTTATATTATTATTATTATTACTATTATTATAATTATTACTATTATTATATTTATATTTATTATTATTGTTATTACTTTTATTATAATTATTACTATTATTATAATTATTATTATCGTTGTTAATAACAATTATTATTATTATTATATTAGTATTAATATTACTATTATAATTATAATAATATTATAATTATAATTACTATTACTATTATTATAATAATTACTATTATTACAATTATTGTTATTATTATAATAACAATAATAATAATAACAATAATCGCATGGTTAATTCTTATACCACTACAGTTCGCTGTAGTACCAACGCATGGTTAATTCTTATAGAGCAGCAGGCTAGCTAAGAGTGAAAAAAAAATTATCAGCACTTTTTACTAGCACTTCAACACTATCGCCTATATATACTTGCACTTCAACAGTTCCAACAGTCGAGCAACAATTTTTCAAGTATGGTCTCTGTTTTTGTTTTCGTTATGCATGTATGATCTCTGTTTCTATTTTTACCATTTTTGTTTCTGATCTATATATATTTACCAGCACTTCAACACTTCAACAGTACTTCTCAAGCAACAGTTCTCAAGTTATGTATGATCTCTATTTTTGTTTTCGTTATGCATGTATGATCTCTATTTTTTATTTTTAACATTTTTGTTTTCAACAGATAAGATGAATACTCTTTCTTGACAATATTGTGCTCCAGTAGTGGTGACTCCAAAAATTAAGGTATCGCCACTATTGAGCATTAATAGTATTGGAGTTGGTGGGAGAGGGGGATGGAGGTGGAAGGGAAAGGGGAGGGGGGGCCGATCATTGCTACCCACAGGAGGAATCAAAGGGAGAAAAAAAGATGAAGAAAAAGGAAAAAAAGATCAGATAAAATTTTTGCATCTTTAAGTATAACAATACTAGTATGTACTTGAAAATGGGAGATTGTACTAGAAAAGATGTTTTATTTGAATATTCCGGTCACTCGGGTCAATTGGGTAAAATATAAACCCATGCTGGAATCTATTTACAGTTAATTACCGCAGGGGTAAAAGTTGTATGGTTTGATAGAAAACTAGCCTGGGATGGTTCTTCAGGGGTGATAATAGCTAGCATTTTAAAATGTAGTTTTTATAAAACACAGTTTTTAAAAAATGCAGTTTTTATTATTAAAATGCAGTTATTTTAATAATAAAAACTACATTTATTTTTAATACATTTTTATTATTAAAAAAACTTCATTTATTAAAACTATTTTTTTAATACTAAAATTTTTATTATTAAAAAAAACTACATTTTTTTTATTAAAAAAAATGCGTTTTAATTTATTTTTATTAAAAAAAATGCGTTTTAATTTATTTTTATTAAAAATATTTATTTTTATTAAAAAAAATTGCGTTTTAATTTTTTTTTAATAAAAATAAAAAAAGCCAATTATTTTTATTAAAAAAATGCATTTTTAAATTTTTATTAAAAATAATTATTTTTATTTATTTATTTTCTTGTTTTTTTCACTAATTTTTATAATTTATATTATACTTTAAAATATTTTTTTCCATTTTTTCATAAAAATTTTCCTCCAAATCCACATCTTCACTGCCACGTCGCATACTAACTGCCACATAAGCTTTTTTTTAGACCACATCATCATTTCCGTTAAGTCAACCTTGACTTAACGGTTTTTGTAACTTTTTATTAGTAAACTAAAGTTCAATGAGTTGACTGCAAGAAAAAAAAAGTTCAGTGACCCATTTGTAAGTCGACTTATAGTATAGTGACCTAGAAAGTATTTAACCCAAACTTCCAGCATAAGTTTATATTTTTCCCAATCGACCAGAGTATACATCTTTTCTTATACATTTTTTCTTTTCTAGTACTTGCTTCCATTTCCAAGCACATAGCAGTATTGTTATAGCCAAAAGATGCGAAAATTTTACGTCATGTTTTTCTCCTTCAACTTCAGGTCTTTTTGTTCTCTCTTTTATTCCTCCTATGGGGTGGCCATGATCGACCACGCCCACCCCCTCCCATTTCCCTCTCCCTCTCCCTCTCCTTCTCCCTCTCCCTCCAATACTATTAATGATCTATACGCACGAGTACTGTGGTGATACCTTAATTTTTAGAATCAACACTAGTGGAGCATAATATTGCCAAGAAAGAATATTCATCTGATCTGTTGGAAACAAAAATGTTAGAAACAGAAAAACAGAGATCATAACTAACGAAAACAAAAACCAAGCTATTGTGCCATTTTATTATTATTAATATTATTATTATTATTCTTATTATTACTTTTATTATAATTATTACTATTATTATAATTTCTATTATTATTATAATTATTATTGTTAATATTATTACTATTATTATTATCATAATTATAATTATTACTATTATTACTATTATAATTATTATTACTATTACTATTATTATAATAATTTCTATTATTACAATTATTGTTATTATTAGAATAATAATAACAATAATAATAATAATAAGAAAAAAATGTATGTACACAGCTGTATATTACACAGTAGGGCTATAGCAACGATTTCACTGTTGTCATAGCTATTCTGGACTATAGCGATAAAAGAACCGTCACTATAGCCAAAAAATCAATCGCCATAGTCCCCTACGGTGTAATACAGAGCTGTGTATATACATATAGCCCTAGTAATAATAATAGTAAATATTATAATTATTACTTTTGTTCAACAAAATTAAACAAAAGTTATCAAGAATCACTGGTTTAAACAACTCAAAAGAACCATATAATTTTTGAGTCCTCCATTCTTTTATCGAACCAGACACTGATTTTTACAAATAACTCAATATAGTCCTTTGTTGTTGTCAGTAGAAGAGCAATAATTTGCACTCGCGGTTTGATATCCAACCAAAGTACTTCAGCTTCATTGCCGCACCAAATACCAGTGAAGATTTACCAGAACTTGACCTCATGTTTTTTCTGTTCACTTTTTTGTGGTTGTTCGACATGTGATTCCTCCCCGTTTGGTAGGGCGGTAGCGATGATCCCCCTCCCCCTTCCCACTCCCCCTCTCCCAATGGAGAATGTTCGATATTCCCTCCACCAAGTAGAATTTGGGAGAAGGTTCAAAATGCCCCTGACATTTTTTCCAACGTCTACCGAGCACCCTATACTTTTTTTTTGTCCAAAATTATCTTTAACGTTACGTTTTTTGGGTCGATTGTACCCCTGCCGTTGACAGTTGGACATTTGATAACCTGGCTGCCACATGAAAGTCAAAATACTAAAATTCAAAACATATTTGATGACGTGACTGCCACATGGAAGTCAAAAATACTAAAAATACTAATTAAAAAATTACTAAAATACTATAAAAAATCAAATTAAAAAATTTAGTATATTTATATTTAGTATATTTAGTAAATTTACATATGTATATTTAGAATTAAAATGCTTATTCTTCTATAATCATATATACATATATATAGAATCCCTCTCTCTTCACTGTCATCATCTTCTTCCTCCAAAATCCAGATCTCCAGCTACTAGGATGGTGTCGAAGAAGAGAAGATATGTTGCTTGTCTATGATTTAATGCATAATGAAAGCTTAGATAAGTACATTTACGATGTACCAAAGATATTCTGACTTGGGAGCACAGGTTCAAGATCATAAAAGGCGTGGCTTCTGGGATGCATATGAAATTCCCAGTTTGGCCTACTACATCAAGTCCCGCTAAACCATCAACAATATAGGCCATGAAAAATCCCACCATTGTAGACATATTTGCCCTTTTTATATATAATCAGACCTCTCTTTGTACTTCTCTTTCGTTTTATTTCAGTAGAGCAGCCAATTATTTTCAATAGAACATAATTGGGTTAGGGTCTTAGGATTATGTTTGAGTTTAGATTTAAATTTGAGGGAAGTGAAAAAGTTATTTTGGGTAATTTTTCAAAGTCTGATTGTTTGGGGAGAGCGAAATAGAGAGACGATATAAGTTTTCCTTCAAATCTTATACAACTTTAGGTGATTTGGTGTTCTAGGTGGTTTTATTGTGGTGTACTGGGTTTTATGGCATTAGGGTTTACTATGGTGGCCGAGTGAAGATGGTGGTGCTTTACGGGAGCAAAGGTTCAAGGTGGTAGTGGATCTATTGATGGCGTGATTTTGAGAAGCGGCCGTGCATAGTGGTGGATTTGTTGGTGATGATCTGAATTTTGTTGGTGGATTATACGGATCTGAATTTTGTTGGTGTTGATGTCCCTAGTGGTGATATTAGATGGTGGTGGTGGTGGTGGTGGTGGTGGTGGTGGACTGGGTGGTTCACATTGGTCATTTTACACAATACAATTTTTAATAAATAAAACTTATTAATAAAATACACATAATAAATAATTTATCAAATATATATAAAATATTATTTTTATACACATCAGATGGTACAATAGCATTTTTTATTTTAATTATTTGACACGTCAGCAAAATATGCCCAACTGTCAATCCCATTTGTCTATTTGGCATGTCTATCAACGGTAGGGGTACAATCGACCCAAAAAACGTAACGTTAAAGGTAATTTTGGACAAAAAAAAAGTATAGGGTTCTCGGTAGACATTGAAAAAAACGTCAAGGGCATTTGGGAACCTTCTCCCAGAAGAATTTTGGCATAATCACTTCGAGAGTACTGCTACTTGGTGCGGCACGGGAACTAATGCTAAAGAAGTTTGGTTGGATCAGTAGAGAGGAAATCAAACCGTGACAGCAAATTATTGCTCGAGTTATTTGTAAAAATCAGTATGATTTAATAAAAATAAATGAAAGACTCGAACATTCGCTTGTTCTTTTGAGTTGTTTAATCTAGTGCATCTTGATAACTTTTGCTAAATATCAATTTCTTTAGGGTGTCCCAAGTGATAGATTTTTTGATACACGTAAATGAAGGACTTAAGTCTTCGCTGGTTCTTTTGACTTGTTTAAACCAGTGCTTCTTGATCACTTTTGTTTAATATCAATTTCTTTTGGGTGTTCAAGTGTTAATTTTTTTAATGCACGTGGTTGCAATCAATTTTGTTGAATGTATGTTGTCTGAAGTAAATTATTGACTTTTGGGCATTTCTAAAGTAAATCCCGGAAAAGAAAGAATCATTCATGTCCATCACATTTCGCACAGCTTCAAGTCTCCTCATCCATGCACCTCTGAGTATCGTACTAGTATTTATAATAAAATAATGTTGTAGTGTTTAAAATTATGCAATTTATATAAATAATAATTAATAATAATTATGTGATAATCTTGAGAAATGCATAATTAAAATTTTGCTGAAAGGAATAAAGGGGCCGTCAAATTATTGACATTGCATTATTTAGTTTTTGAATCTACAAGAAAACACTCGAAACAAATTTTTTTAGATTAGTAATATTCCACATAAATTCATCATCAATAATCTAATTAGATGACTTGATTGTGATAATATTCAACATAAAATATGAGTATCGTACTAGTCGTACTAGTATTTCTTGTTTATTTGTTAGGCTTGTACTTTCATTCAGTGAGATTATTAAAATTTTACATAATCTCCCTAATTTCATTTGTACGATCAAGTTATTAAGTTGACGACCAAATATTAGTGTATTGTAAGTAATCTAAAATAACTTTTCTAAGTTGTATATATATATATATATATATATATATATATATATATATCTAATACTAAAAAATCCCATGAGCTTCAATAGGAAGATATTCAACCTACACAATTTTAGAATTTCATCTCAACTCCTTGTAAATCAAACTAGAAGCAATACACTAACATAACTACAAAATTAGAAAACAAAAGAACAGATGCATAGGCTGGAATGCTGGATTTATAATGTTCATGAGCGTGTATAACTAAAAGATGCATCATGAAACCAGACAAGCATATATAAGCTATAAGGTCAACAAATAGGTTCTATGCGGTATCAGTGTGAAGAAAAACCAACTACTGCAGTATGCTTTCCATGATTTAATTGAAGCATAAAGTGTATCAGGGAGCATTTACTTAGGATGATCAATCTAAATTATTAGCACAATAAAAAAGAAAACAAAATGTTTATTTAAAAAAAGGGAAAGATTAAATTTTGAAGCAGAGAAACTTGAAAAAAGGAGATCAAAGTCGCACAAAAGATCAAGCAACTCATCAGAAACTAATCATATTCAATATCGAATTTGTATACTTTGAACAAACTCAGACAAAGTCAGAGAATGGTCTACAATGAGAATGATATAGTTACCACCTTAGTAGAAAGAGAAATTATTACAACACATACATCAACTCAACAATCTACATTTGATTTTCCAACTTGGATATTGATACCAAACTTCAAAGATGAAAAATAAGGAACAGATGTAAACTATGCTTAGCGGATGAGCAACCATGAATAAATAATACATAATTAGAAGAATAGGATTACCTAGAAATGACAGATGCCTTGAGGCATAATCACAAAGTCACTGGTCCAATTCTAAGCAACTATCAAGAAAAAGGGAAGAGAATATGATTAAAGCGTACCTCCATGAAATTGTGAAACTGCGCGAACATTCTAAACATAAGCTTAGCCAATGAAATATTCCCCCCTGATCAAAATGACAACAGTACAACGCAGATGTTGTCAGGAGCCTAATGAAATCCTCAATAACAGAATTTTTCTGAAGAGAAATCCTACCAGGATTGATCAAAGTGTACATGGGGTTAGCAAACAACTACAGGCTGGATAGGATAACCAGGAATAAATGCACCAAGTTGAAATGAGATGAGCTCTTCCATTGGTTGTGGTTCCTTCAAGAAATAAAAGCACTCGAGGAAATCTATTGCAAGAAGCCTCTCTGTATTCAGATCCTTGAAAGCACATTTTTGTATCAAATAGCTTATATATTGACAAAATTTAAATGATTTGGAAAAGAAAGATGCATCATAAACCTAGAGGATACCACATAACCACAAATAACAAGCCACTGGCCACTAACTTAATTTATTTTTCTATACTTTTGAGTACTGGCAACAATTTCAGGATCAAGCATTTTTCAAAGGCTTTGCTTAAATTATTTTTTTTGGTATCCTTAACCAGTATTAATAAAGTCCATAGTGTGATCTTAATAACTGCTGTTACTTAAAGAGCCAAACAAATGAGTTCAAATGAACTCGAGTAGCTTGCTGAAGTTAGAGAGCAACTCAAGCTCAATTGAAGGTAAAATAGCTAAACAAATGCTAGCGAGCTAATCCATTATTAAAATAAGCTATGCAAAAAAAAAAATCATGCTCAAGCTAACAAAGACTCTACTTTGGCAAGCCAAAGCTTGACTCAACTTACTCTTTACGGGTCTACTTAGACTATAGTCATTTGTTTTATCAAATATACAAAAACTTAACTGCAGTGTATTTGGGGGAGGGAGTTAAAATATCACCATGACAATTCAATTCAATTCAACTTCAAATAGTATTGATCCATCACCTTTTTCTTTTCTAACCAACTTTTTAGCTTACAACTCATCTTGAGGTTAAGTATTATACTTTGGGATCTTAAAATCAAAAGCTAAAGATGCTACAACCTACAACTAGAGTTATTCAGTGCATGAACAAAGATTCATCTTTTCTCAAGCTTGGCACCAAGACTTTCCCTTCCTTAGTCTTTAGTATTTAGTTTTTTTTTGTTTTTGGTGGGGTGAGGGGGTTAGTCAATTAGGAGTATTATTTATTTAGTATATTAGAACACAAAATAATGGGAAGCAAAGAAGGACAAAATATGTTCACAGTATAATACTTATAATCAAGAAACAAATTCATCAAATTCATCGAATGAACAATTGATAAAAACTAGTCAGAAAAGGAATAAAAGCTTCCTACCTTTATTTCACTAATAGCATGTTTCCTAGATGGTGGTGCAAATCTATTGACGTAGATCACCTAAATACATAGATGTTAGAGAAACAAAATGCAAGAGCAGTATATCAAAAAATTACAAGTAGTGAGCTCAAGAAAACATAATTAAGTAAAAAATATATATATACCTGTATATCTAGAAAGCTTTACTATTCTCTATAGATTTGAATAATTGAATGCATGAATTCTATATATGATTACCTACATAGCCTTGATAATGGTTCCAACAAAGGGCATGGAATCATGTGAATCACTTGCAACAATGGTAGGAAAAAATTCATAGAAAAAGAAGATAGGATCAATGTATGATACATGATTAGATACAATTATAGGAGCCATCTCCCTTGGAGCAGGTTTCCCTCTTCGTTTTATCCAATGATAGCTGCCGCATCCAAAAGAAAAATGATCATTTTTAGTATACTGATTAAAAAAAAGTGAAAAAAAATTACACAAAGAAAACCTATTTGAACTCTGGAAAACCTCTGTACATTTCACATAAACTTTTCTTCATGAATACGTTTTAGAAGTGGGAACGATTGAAAGCCTACAGTGAGTGTGCCCACATCAAGTACAATAACATGTTTATACGGCCCAAATAATTGCAGATGGCTACACAGATTAATTCTTTCCATTCAGCCAAATTTTAAGAAACTTTCTGATATAGAGGATTGCCTATAACCACATTTTACCATCCAAATAGAAGGATCAGTGTTCCAGTAACATTTGACCGAGAGGTCCACAGGTTTGCTGCCTATCACAGTTCTCCTGTCTACGTCCTTAAAAAAGGGTCTATGAAAAAATCAAGAAAAAACAAAACCTTTGAAAATAGAGGAAAAATTGGGTCCACAAAGTTACACGGACAAAGATAGGGTGTCCAGTCGGTTTATCAACTTAAATTAATTAGGATTCTTATTACCACCTCTGCCTGGGATGGTCAATAGGGAGAACTCTATGATATTTCTTGATAAAAGCTTCAAGTCTATAATACATACTTAACTATATAGTATCACAATCGATTCCTCCATGTTGCTAAGTTCCTATGTATTTTTGCACAATACGCCAGGGAAAAATTACCAAACTCAAGAGAAAGATGCTGGTATAGACATGCACACTTAACATCAAATAAAATGGACCAAACCACATCTATAGTAAGGACAAAAGTCAAAATTTCTGCCAATTTAACCATCTAAAAAAGATTATCAAAAAAAAAAAAAACTAACACAATCCAAATCAGATTACCAAAAAAGACCCGCATACACACACAGACATATAATTTAGCATAAATTAGCTAACCGACAAGAGGGTATACCCACAAAGTATGTAAATTATACAACCCAAATAGCTTACCCAAAAGAGAACAGAATCCCACCGGTGGCTAAACAGGTAACCCACATGACCCTGCACCTCCATTTAGGCATCGGATTCTCCTTATTTTTCCAACCCTGAAGAGCAAATCTTTGTGGCCACAAACCCAACCGACATACACAACCCAAACAACACCAACCGAACCAACATAATCGGCAAACAAATCCCAATCTTCGCCCACTCATATACCCCTTCAATATTTAACGTATTGTTTCTAAACGGATCCACAGTTGTCGATCCGGGCAAGTCAAACCCGGATAACCCAAGAAACTCAAATGGGATCTCAAGAACATCCAAATGGGTACCAAACCCGTTGGGTATTTGCTGTTGATGTTAGCTTTGCGGCACTTGAGTGGGAAATAGCTCCTCATGTACGGTGAGGATCACTTGGGGCTCACCATTAGACGGCTGTGATAGGCCTTCAGAGGTTAAAAAAAGAGCGGAGAGATCTTAATCCGCCATTGTTGGTTGATTATGAAGTTTGGGGCCAAGAGGGCGGAGATTTAGAGGAATCCAGAAAGTTTTAGAGAGAAAAAGCGACTAATGGATTGGAGACGGGAAGGTGGAGACAGAGAAAGGAGGAGATTCAGACATTATCGCTGCTTTTATGCTTTTATAAAAAAAAATTTGGATAACGTGCTATGGATATGTAGATTTTATAGACATGTGGATAACGTGCTATGGATATTAACTAGACCTGGCAAACGGGCCGGGCCAAAATGACCTGGATTTTGGTGGGCTAGAATTAAGCGGCCCGCGGCCCGGGTTGGGCCAGTCCGGCCCGACCCGTGGGTTTTTTCATTTCTTTTTTTTTTTAATCTGTAAATCACAAATTCACAATAATATTTAAATTTTAATCAATCATTCTCTCCTGTCTCCACTTTCTTTCTAGAGAAAGTTCAGTTGCTGTAACATATTACAATTTACATACAATGATACATATCAC
This sequence comes from Panax notoginseng, assembly GCA_016801055.1. Classification (NCBI taxonomy): domain Eukaryota; kingdom Viridiplantae; phylum Streptophyta; class Magnoliopsida; order Apiales; family Araliaceae; genus Panax; species Panax notoginseng. The sequence continues at coordinate 1,255,352 of CM029021.1, read as the reverse complement.
AAATGAGACAAACTAATCTTTGAAGTGCTTTGATTGATAAATGATAAAGTACACAAATTCAAACCAAGACAACAAGACTATTCATTTAATTTGACATGTCACCATCAACAGAAATAAGCTCCAAATGCATACTTGCAATCCCATCTGCTAGTGAAAGAATGGCTTGACATCCTGTGCAAAAAGATTCATAAATGTGTCATTATATATGGACCATCTTATAATTGATTCATCCATTTAGCCACAATCAACAAAATAAAGCCAAAAACTAAGCACAAATTTATCTAGACACATAAAAAGAGTTAATAAAATTAAAAGTACAAAAATTACTACCAAGTGTACTGCAATCTGCCATGAAACTAATAATTTAAATGCAACACTTTTGGAGTGATGAGACTTTAAAGGCAGAAAGGCAAAGTATATTTTGACATTAATACAAAGTAGACTAGTTTTGGTTGTTTACATAATTACCTCACCTGAAATGAGAACAATATATGGTTACTGAATCAAAAAAATAGCTCAACTACCATTCATAAAATGAGAAAAATAATACTACAATTCCTTGTCAAATGTACACGTGGTAAGAGACTAATAAATGTTACCTATTAAGGTGCATCCATAAAGATTAAGCCCTGGGCTCATTCCAGAAGTAACCTGAAAAAGAAAAAGTGTTGCATTAATATCCATCAATGTACGAGACTACCAAGTGTGTTGCATTAATGATGAGACTTTAAATATGAACTTCCATCAATGTAAAGTATTAAGGAGATATCAACTGGAGAGTGGAGACCAAAGAAGGCCATTACAACATTAATGAATGTATTTATGCAGTGTACATGATGAATATATTTGTGCAGTGTACATGATGAATGTACAGACCAACTAGAGAGTGCAGTGTACATGATCAACTTCCATCAATGTATAAGCACTGCTCTGGACTGCCCTTATCATCTAGCATAATAGTTAACAAATAAAGCTGCTATCTTTAACATTTTATCAAGCAGTTTCTGAGCAGCTCTTTAGGTTCATCATACAGGGATTATATATACGCATAACACATAACCACCTCCTAATTTCTAGCCTTATGCCTCTCTGACCCTTCTTGGTCCCCATTCACAAAAACACAACTAACCACCAGAAACAAAACATAGTATATATATGATCAGAACCGAACACAGTTATGAACTTGTATAGGAAAATAATGTGATTGTATCTTACCTCTTTCAGGCTTAGTGGACTGATTCTTAATACCTCTTTCAGGTTCATATACTTGATTTCAGGCTTTCAGCCATTGATCTTAACCCCTGCAGCTTCCAATACTTCGGGTAGAATTACAAAATAAATTAAGAACAGAAATATAAAAAAAACAGAACGAACAGAATAACAATAGAAAGATCAGTAAGATAGGAGGTTGAATGCATCTGAACAGTGTATATATATTGGTATCGATGCTCACAAAATGATGATACTCAAGAGGCCCATAACCCCAACAAAAGATTTTATCCAATAACAAAATAGGCGACAGCAGCCAAACCATAGAACAAAATCAACTTCAAAACAAGGTAACTCAAACGAAAAACGGAAAAACTAAAAAACCAAAAAGTTAAGACTGAAAAACGAAGAGAAAACAAAGGGAAAAAGGTAGATCCTTCAACCAAAAATGAAAAAGGTAAGCCATTTAATCAGTCAATAGTAACTCAAACCAACTACCTGTAGAGAAGAAGCTACACAGTCGTCACTCGGCCATCGTCGGGTCGATCGATCGAAGTGTGGATCGTTGTCTCTCACTCTCTCTGAGTCTCTATTGAGGACTCTCGCTCTCTCTCTCAGTTTCAGTCTTTCATATCTGAGATCTAGATCTAAAAAAAAAGACCCTTTTACTTTATTAGCGAGTCTCGACTCTCGAACATAGCCAGAAATCAAATCAGAATAAGGTTTTTTTTAAAAAGGACCGGGCGCCCACGGGCGGGTTATTTTTGGGCCGGGCCAAAATTAAGCCGGGTCAAAAAGGTCTAAATTTTAGTGAACCGGAAAAGTGAAGCCCATAGCCAAATTTTTTAAGGACAGGCTGGCCCAGCCCGCGGGTCTGGACCGATTTTGCCAGGTCTAATATTAACATTCAGTATTTATAGACATGTGGATAACGTGCTATGGATATTAATATTCGGTATGTGTAGACATGTAGATAACGTGCTATGGATATTAACAATTTTTGATATTTTTATAACAAAATTATCATTATAATAACTATACGATTTACTGTGAAAATATTATTTTCTGTTATAAAAATATCAATTTTCATCTCTAAATTATCAATCCTAGTTTGGTAGAAGAAAATAATAGATATAAAATGATATTACTAATTATATTTTATCGCATTATTTTTTATAAAATTCTTTTATCATCATAACAATACTCTTAAAATAGATAAATCCTTTTATCATTATAGCAATACTTTTAAATTATATAAAATCTTTTATCATTATAAACTTTAAACGATATAAATTAAATTATTTGTATTTATATACTCTTCATCATAAAGGATCCGCTTGCCCCGAAATGACCTGGACCAATAGGGAAATCCCAATTCATTGGACCTTTCGATACAATCAAATAGAAAATACATATATATCCATAATAGTGTTTTTTTTTTGTTCCACATATGATATGGATTAGGTGCGAATATGAATCCAATTGTCATTAATTGCTCATCTTAACTGAATATGGAAAACTAATAATAATTACAAACTCCACACAAATGTGAAAAAATTATGAATAATAGTAGAGACATAAACTATTTTATAAATATTTTAAAAACTGTTGATATACTTCACTCAAGCGTATTGTGTGGGGTCGAAGACTACATTGAAACAATTTGTTGATCAATATGTTGAGATTAAGGCTGTAAAATGAGCAAACAGTTCGGGCTCGATTCGTACTCGCTCAACTAAAAGTTTGATTCGAGCTCGACTCGAAATATAAATGAGTCAAATATGAGTACATTTTAAAGTTCGACAAATTACTCGAACCTCTTCAAATTATAATTTTCTATTAATACTCGGATCATATTCGTTGGAAAGTCCAAACTGCTCGGGCTCGATTCGGAATCGTGCTCGACTCGGTAGCTAAATGAGCCTCAATCTAACCTTATTTTATACTCGATAAATTTTATGAACCAAATCTGAGCAACTCAATACTCGGATCGACTCGGTTCGTTTACACCCTTAGTTGAGATGGAGTATGTCACATTAACAATTTATAAAATAATTTGTGTCTGTAGCATTACTCAAAAATTATTGGTCAAATGAAACCAAATGAGAATAATTGTCACACGGTCTAAGATCGTTAAAAAGGTGATGTATTAATAATGAAAACAAAATTCCCCACATATTTGTAATAGTGGACAATTTTAATTTAAGATAATTCAAAAATAATTAATAAAACAATGGAAGTGGGTTATTACAAAATTAAGTTCTCATACATTTAGAATAGCCAAAAGTTAACATGATCCACACACCTCTTATACGTAAATAATTTGCTTGGTACTTACTATTCCTCAATTTTATGTTAAAAATATATATTCCCTCCCTCCCTTCGAGAATAAAATTCTGGTTGATTTGTTGTGCATATTGATGATAAAATTGTCAATATTTAAATTATCGTTTAACTGATGATTTTATGCATACTCCATAAATATGCATAGAGAATAGAATGACTTTATTAAATTGTAATATTGGAAAATTCTAGTTACTTTATGCACGTTGCATTATAGTTTTAGACGCACTCTGCATGTAGTTTTTTTCTCTCTATTCATTTTAATATAATTTATAATTTTGATCTCTATTCTTCTTCATATAATTTAAAATTTTATGTTGTTATTGTTTCACAAACACTAATAAAAGTACATATTATCTTTGGTTTGAATTCATTGATTAACCCGTTCTAGTAAATTAGGAACGAATATTATCTTAAGGAAACAGTGGTCTGATTCAAAAGTATCCATTAATATTTGTTGTGATACTTGAACCCTTATCCAAAAGGTCATTCTGGGCACTAGAAGTGGTACAAATTTAAAGTGGACTCTAAGAAAACATTGATGATAACACTTGTACTGATGTGGTCTTCTCCTTTCGAGTAGATCTATATACCCACTCCACTCCCGTACATGATGAATATGGATGGACCCATAATTGTATGATGGAACAATTTCTTTTCACCTACATATGCGCCATGCTTGGAAAGAAAAACCATATATTCCCCCTCCACGCCCCACTCTTTTACTTGAAATATAAGATTATTATTGACTTTATAAAATTAATTTAAAATATTTTTAAATTTAAAATTGACATAATTTTTTAAAATTTTAGTCAATACAATGATGAATAAAGTACTTTAAATAAAAAGTATTATTAATTGTAATATTTATTGTCTCGTAATTTCTAATAAATCATCTCAATTTTAAATTTTAAAATGTCATAAATTAACTTTCAAGACAATAATAATCTTATAATTTAGAATAAAAAGAGTATTATGTTATTCGCAAAGGCACAAAGAGATCTAGAATGGGAGGCAAAATAAAACCTTTAAAACTTTTGGTTTAGAGAATTATCACTAATGTTAAATTAAACAAGTTAAATTATTGATTATGTTAGTTCCCAGAGGGCACAATAGATCTAGAAAGGGGGGTTGAATAGATCATTTTTATTTCAAATACTTTTCTTGTTTATATTATATTGCTCATAATTAACATATGACAAACATAAGAATCTTTTCAAGCACAGCGGAATAAGTAAAAGATTCCCTTCATTAATATATTCATAATCATACATACATTGTTCGTAGAATAAGTTTAGTTGTAAGCAGTTAAAACATACATAGAAGTTATAGTAGTTATAGTACATGATATAAATGACATAATGTAAAAGACACAAGGGGTTTTAAGTGGTTCAGAGACTCAAGCTCCTAATCCACTATTCTGCTTTCAACTAGCAGGATTTACACTAAGGAATGTCAGCACCCTGAATCACTAAGATTCCTTTTTAAGGCCAGCAGTCTTGGAACTTCTCCAGTTCTCTGGGAACTCTTCAAGACCAGCATGCTTGGAACTTCGTTTAGTCCCTCCGGACAAGGACCCTTCTGGCCCTGCTTCATTTAGTCCCTCTAGACAAGGACCCCTCAGGCACTGGCTGTTGATGTAAGACCCCGAATTTTATGAAATAAAAGTATTCAATTTTTCTTATAATTACAATTCAGTAAATGGTTAAATTGATAAATGTTAAAGTTAAGGGTGATATATGAATTTTTTTCAAAATAAGCAAGTGGTTATAAAATAATCATTGTTGTCGGGGAATATTCGTTGGTCGTGAAATATTCTTTCTGTCGGAGAATATTCGTATGACGGCGCAGCCATTTGTGGGACCCAAAACAGAATAACTGTCGGATGAAGAAAACGACAAATTTGAGTTTTTATAAACAACGGCGTAGTTGTTACCGTTAACACTGTTGGAATACCCGGTGGTTAAAATACAGTAATACGCGTTATTGCACAGTAGCACACGGTATTGCACAGTATTTTTAAAATTATTGATTCTTACGTAAGAAGGAACTACTCATTAATTGTTACAGTAGTTACTGTTCAATAATTTATTTTATTGATTCAATAATTGCTGCGTTGATATTTTATATTATTGTTGTTTTAATAATTGTTGCTGCACAGTACTTTCCATTATCAGATCAATAATTCATATTATTTAAATAATATTATTAGATAGCATTATTGGTAATGTCTAGAAAGTTCTGTCTAAGGAGAGGTTTGGTCATCTAATTGTGCGCCAATAAGGAGAAATCCTTATTGGAAAGCCCCCTCTTTCCTGGGAACGGCCTGGTTGTCATAAATGTGATTTTGTAATATTATTTGTGAATAATTAATTATTGATTCATATGATAAGGAAATATTTATTTTATGTGGATATAAATATGGGATATATTTTTGTGGTTAAAAATGAAGGAGTTAATGTTTAGGTTTTTATCGGTATTTTTGTCGGAATGGAGGTATTAAAAATCAGGGTTTTTGAGATATTTTGCGGGGGTTATAATTTTTAATCCGACCATTGGATCGTGGTAATTTTTGGATATGTTATACATATATAAGTTGAGTATATGTTCACAAATTTTGAACCGTTAAAAATGAACGTATGATTTGTTATGAATTTTACAAGATGACTGGTTCAGAAATTGTTGAATTTCGGAGTTAATCATTTTGGTGGAAAATTCTAGAATTGGTGGGCCCCACTTGTGGTTGGTGAAGAAATGTGCTGAATTATATTTTAAATATGGTGGGTGGGAATAGTAGCAGGTAAAGCCATCAGGTTGCAGGTCAAGCCTACTAAAATTTTCCTATAAATAGAGGGCTAAGTTAGAATTGAAAATCACACCAGAAACAAGTTTTCTCTCTTTCTCTCTCTATATTATGAAGCATATTTTATGAGTATTTAGATACTTTGAGAGTTGCTATTCAGTGCAAGTTTCCTTCGGCTTTGCATTCCAGTCAGAAATACTGCACTTTTGAGGTAAGGGATAGTAAGGGATTTTAAGGGTTGTTATGATTTTCAGTTTCGTAATTTTTCTGAACTTCAAAAATTCTGGAAAAATTTGAAATGATTAATTGATGAGTTTTCTTGATTGTGTCTAAAAATGACGATTTTTGGATGTATAGATTAAGAGTTATGAATTTTATGAGAAAAGACTATTTTAAAAGTAACCGCTTATAATTCCTTGTGGTTAACTCCAAAATTGATAAAAATTTTATTGGGAGTACATCTATATAATATTAGTGTACTCTGTAAATTTCGGAATTTTTGGATAAAAGTACAATTTATGATAAATATCTAAATATTCGGCGGTTTTGGTCATATGAAAAATAGTAAATGAGTTTTAAAAATTATGAGAAAAATATATGTTCAATATGGGACTATATTCTGCTAAATCCCAGAAAAGAAAAATTTTTGAACTGATTTGGTATTTTTTATGAAAATAGACTAGTTATGAGTAAATGAATTAAATATGTTATGTAAAGTAAGAAAGTTGAAAAATAGGATTTTATGGCTTGAGAATCCTATATGAGGTATATGCAGATTTTTGATGAGGGTTTTGGTTATTGGTGATGAAATCCTATGAGTTTGACATTTTAGGATAATTAAATGCATTATTTAGTAAAGTGTAAACAATTAAAATAAATTGTTTATAAGCTTAAGAAATGTTATTCTTTCAATATCATTATACCGAAATATTGGTATAGATTTTATTGTGGAATTTTTACCTTTTTGTGCCGGGGTTACTATTCATGAGTTACTATTCACGAGTTACTATTCACGGGTACTATTCATGATAAAAAATTAGTTTCTTTTTCTGACCAAATTATAATTGTTGCTCTTGAAAATAAATACAGTTGTTGATCATATTGTTTTTATTATTTTTTTATAACCCTGATGTTGAAGTTCTCTTTCACTTGAGTGTAAAGATGGGTAGATTATTGGTATGACCATGACTAGGGTTCTCTTTGGCCAGTAGTGGAAAAGTTGAATTGTGACTGGTATGATCATGACCATTGAATTTATAATTGAATATCTTTAGCTTAAGTGCAAAGGTGAATTGATCAACATGGTTATAATTATTGTTTATATAAATTCTGAAATGATTATATATTTCTTTGAGATATTAATATATTTGGCCTGTAGTGCACATATGAACTGTTGATGAATATATTTGGCCTGTAGTGCAAATATGAACTGTTGAGGAATATCTTTGGCCTATAGTGCAAAGATGAATTGTTGATGAATATCTTTGACCCATAGTGCAAAGATGACTTGTTGTTGAATATCTTTGGCCTGTAGTGCAAAGATGAAATGATAATGAATATCTTTGGTCATAGTGCAAAGATGAAATTGTTAGTATGATTATGAACAGGAACTGTGATTTGGTATAACCATGATCTTTGATGTTTCAGGTAAAGACATGTGATGAAAATTATCTTCGTCCTGGATGCGAAGAGGAATTTAGAATTACAATTATGATTATGAGTTATTCATATAATTGTGGAAATGAACTGTTGATTAATGTTACAGGAATAAAACATTGTTGGTGGACTTTTAATGTGGAGAAGATAATAGACTTTATGGTCTATTTGACTCGTCTAATGGATTGCTCGTTCCGCTGCAACTATGGTTGAAATTTTTATCATCTACCATATGTTCTAAATCTCTGATTTATTACTGATGAAGACTATTGATAATTTATTTATCTTTAGTTATGATATTCTTTACTGGGCTAGTTGCGCTCACCCTTTTGTTTCACAATTCCTTTCAGGTAATAAGAGTGTAGCTGGGTCGAGCGGGGGTAATAAGGGAATAGAACGGTGGTCATCATTTAGTAGTTATATTTGGTGAAGAAAATAGGGTGAGGCTAACCCAACGTTGGAAGGGTGTTTTGCCACTATCATACAAGATGTCTAATAACATACAACCTCGTGTCATCATAAGATAGGATTGTGCTCATCCACTTGCTGAGTATATATACGAGCACTACTTATATAATTTTGGTGTTTGTTTGAAGTATAATTCTCAATTAGAGACAGTGGAGACAATGATATGTCAAGAGAAGACTCACCATTGGGAAGAATATGATAGTAATCTTCTCGTTTTTCTTTGGGGTCTATTGGGTCAACCAAGGATAATTCTGTGGCCATATGATATCTATCATAACCTAGACGCGTGGTGTGACGCCCCCAAAATTAGGTATACATCACCCATCTTGGGTCGTCATATACATGGTACAAAATACAAATACAACTTACTAATACAACTGTCGTGTACAATACGACAAAACATAAACTGTGAGTTTGAATACAAATATTATCTTCTAGAGAGTATTCATACTCAAAAGGAGTCCTCAATACATTTATTAACACACCATTACATAGAATAGTGAGGACTACTAACTAATACTATCATTCGGACCATCACTCCGTTCCCCGACTTGCCCCAGCTACGTTCTCATTTCCTGAAGAGAACAGTGAAAGAAAGGGTGAGCTCAACTAGCCCAGTAAGAAATATTATGACTAAGATAATGCAGAATAAATTATCATTAGTCTTCAACAATGTTAAACAGATAAAATATAATAGACATCAAGTTTAACTGCAGCGGAACAAGCAATCCATTAAAAGAGTCAAGTAGAAAATAAACTCTACTATCTTTTATGATTTAAAAGGTTTTTCAACACTGTTATCGCTGGGACTCAGCTTAATAAAATAATCCACATCATCGAATCACCCCTGCACTACGGCCAAGGATATTCGTGTATTCATTAATGGTCATGATCATGCCAACAACTGTCCATCAATGCACTACGGGCCAATGAGGACTTTTACCACATCATTTGTAACATTACGGTCATGATTATACCGAATAATCCTTGGTCATAATCATACCAAGTCCATCTATGCACTACAGGCCACAGATGACTTTCAACATTTTATAAACATGAGGATGATGACAATGATATAAGAATTCAATAAAACAAGTTCAAGAATTAGTTTATCCAGAAATTAATAACGTCCAAATTGTCAACATGATACTGTTTTGCGGAGTAAACTTCAAGAATGATCAGGAGAATATTTTCATGAATAGATACTAGATGAAGTGCAAATATCAAGGATATTCCACTAATTTCATGGAGTATAGAAGTCAAAGTTTTAATCAACCGAGTATAAAAAGAAATCACCATGCATGCGATAGACCGCACAGTCAGGTTATTCTTAACAGAATAATAATAATGGAACCAGGTTCGGCGTAAACGCACAGACAGGATATTCCGACAAAATAATAAATAATGGAACCAGGTCCGGTGTAAAACACACAGACAGGATATTCCGACAGAATAACAAATAATGGAACCAGGTCCGGTGTAAAACACACAGACAGGATATTCCGACAGAATAATAATAAAGACGGAACCAGGTCCGGCGTAAAGCACAGACAGGATGTTCCAACGGAATAACAAAGACAGAATAATAGAAGAATGTCACCAAGTATAGGGTATTCCGCATATACAAGTTATTCCAACAGAATAATAAGAAATGGAATAACAACAGTTCTCTTCATGAATAAGAAAGAATAACACCCCTTACCGTTTTAAAGAACTGGATATTGGAAAAGTGAAGTAGCAGAATACTTTTATTCTCTCTCTCTTATTCTCTCTATACTTTCTCTCTCTATAGCTTGAATGAATTCGTGAAAAATAATGAAGCCCTAGGCCTCTATTTATAGAAAAACTGAGGGTGACTCTTGGTCTTAACGAAGGGTTAAATGACTCTTGGTCTTAACGAAGGGTCAAATGACTCTTGGTAATATTGAAGGGACAACTACTATTGACGAAAGTAATTACTATTGACCAAGGTAAATACTATTGATGAAGGTAATTACTATTAACGAAGGTAAATACTATTGACCAAGGTAAATACTATTGACCAAGGTAAATACAATTGACGACGGTAATTACTATTGACGACGGTAATTACTATTGACGAAGAGACTCTTAGATGATGACATATGGCCCCCCATAAAAATAACCAAACTTACCACAACGTCTCAATTATTGATTTAATAATATAACATATTATACAGATAATACTATGACAATAATTTAAGAGATATGATGCAACAATTACTGTAGCAATAATTGAGTATAGCTGAGTGACTTCTCACGTAAGCATCAATAATCAATACCGTGTGCTACTATGCAACCACGCGTATTACTGTACTTTTACTACCGGGTAGTTCAACAGTATCAATTGTAAAACTTCCGCCTTTATTTTTAATAAAATATTTTTATCGTTTTCTCAATCCGACAATAATTTCGTTGTGGGGTCCACCAATAATTGTGCCGTTGTACGAATATTCCCTGTTAAAACGAATATTTTCCGACCAATCGAATATTATATAACAACTTGCGTACTTTGCAAAATTTATAAATATTACCCACAACTATAACATTATATCAAATTAACTCCATAATATTCAAAAATGATATTTATAGAAAATTCATCTTTATTTATAAAAGTTGGGGTCTTACTGTAAAACCCCAACTTTTTGAATAAAGATGAATTTTCTATAAATATTATTTTTAAATATTATAGAGTGAAATTGATATAATGTTATAGTTGTGGGTAATATTTATAAATTTTGCATAGTATGCAAGTTATATTATATTCGATTGGTCGGGGAATATTCGTTTTGTCGGAAAATGTCCGTACGACGGTTCAATCATTGGTGGACCCCACAACGGAATTATTGTCGAATTGAAAAAATAATAAAAAATACTTTATGAAACTAACGGTGGAAGTTTTACCGTTAACTGTTGAAACACCCGGTGTTAAAAGTACAGTAATACGTGTGGTTGCATAGTAGCACACGGTATTGATTATTGATACTTACGTGAGAAGTCACTCAGTTTTGCTTATTATTTGGATCCCTATTTATCCGCTTTTCAAAATTATCGGACGAAAGTTATAAAGTATATATATATATATATTTGACTTTTGTGTGTGTGTGTGTGTGTGTTTTCGTGTGTGTAGGAGTGTGTGTGTGGTAGTGGGTTTTGGTGGGAGAATTATTATGTAGTGGTGTGTTGTGGGTGGAGGAGTATATTATTGGCAGGTGTGTGATTGTTATATATATATTTATGTTAGTGGGTTGTGGTGGAGAGAAGCATTATTATTTTATATATATTTATATGATAGTGGGATGTTGATTGGAAAGAAAAGAAGAAGAAAGAATTGGCAGGATTCAGGATGATTTTTCCAAGCTTGAATATTATTGGCCAAATTTTTTTCAATCATGCAGCAGATTTGGCAACTCGTACATTATGGAGCATTTTAATTGGTCAAGGCTTTTAATGTTGCATGTGTTCATTTTTTTCATTGGCTAACTCTTTGACAAAGATTACTGATGCGTTGGATCAATGGAGCTGTGAATCAGCAACTGATTTCGTCTGAATTCCTACTGTACAGTCCAATAGTATCCTTCAATTCTCCTATAAATAGAAGCTCATTCCTTCATTATTTCTTACGAATTCACTGAACTCTAGAGAGAAAAACTATAGAGAGAAACTATAGAGAGAGAGAAGAAGAGTATTCTGCTACTTAACTACTTCCTTATTTCAGCTCTTCTTTAAAACGGTAAGGGGTGTTATTCTTTCTTATTCATGAAGAGAACTTTTGTTATTCCATTTCTTATTATTCTGTTGGAATAACCTGTATACGCGGTCTACCCTATACTTGGTGACATTCTTCTATTATTCTGTTGGAACATCTTGTATGTGTGTTTTACACCGGACCTGGTTCCGTCTTTATTATTATTATTCTGTTGGAACATCCTGTCTGTGTGTTTTACATCGGACCTGGTTCTGTCTTTATTATTATTCTGTTGGAACATCCTGTCTGTGTGTTTTACACAGGACCTGGTTCCGTCTTTATTATTATTCTGTTGGAATATCCTGTCTGTGCGTTTTACGCCGGACCTGGTTCCATTATTTATTATTCTGTTGGAATAACCTGTCTGTGCGGTCTATCGCATGCATGGTGATTTCTTTTGTTATTCCATTCTTTATTATACTCAGTTGGTTAAGTTTTGATTTCTATACTCCATGAAATTTGTGGAATATCCTTTATAATTGCGTTTCATCCAATATCTTTTCATGAAAATATTCTTCTAAGCATTCTTGAATTTTACTCCACAAAGCAGTATCATGTTGACAATTTGGATATTGTTAATTCTTTGATAAATTAATTCTTGAACTTGTTTTATTGAATTCTTATATCATTGTCATCATCCTCATGTTTATAAAATGTTGAAAGTCATCTGTGGCCTGTAGTGCATAGATGGACTTGGTATGATTATGACCAAGAATTATTCGGTACAATCATGACCGTAATGCTACAAATGATGTGGTAAAAGTCTTCATTGGCCCGTAGTGCATTGATGGACAGTTGTTGGCATGATCATGACCATTAATGAATACACGAATATCCTTGGTCGTAGTGCAGGGGTGATTCGATGATGTGGATTATTTTATTAAGCTGAGTCCCAGCGATAACAGTGTTGAAAAACCTTTTAAATCATAAAAGATAGTAGAGTTTATTTTTTACTTTACTCTTTTAATGGATTGCTTGTTCCGCTGCAGTTAAACTTTATGTCTATTATATTTTATCAGTTTAACATTATTGAAGGCTAATGATAATTTATTCTGCATTATCTTAGTCATAATATTTCTTACTGGGCTAGTTGAGCTCACCCTTTCTTTCACTGTTCTCTTCAGGAAATGAGAACGTAGCTGGGGCAAGTCGGGGAACGGAGTGATGGTCCGAATGATAGTATTAGTTAGTAGTCCTCACTATTCTATGTAATGGTGTGTTAATAAATGTATTGAGGACTCCTTTTGAGTATGAATACTCTCTAGAAGATAATATTTGTATTCAAACTCACAGTTTATATTTTGTCGTATTGTACACGACAGTTGTATTAGTAAGTTGTATTTGTATTCTGTACTATGTATCTGACGTCCCAAGATGGGTGATGTATACTTAATTTTGGGGGCGTCACACTTACAACCTCCCCTTCTTATGAAATTTCGCCCTCGAAATTAGGGTACGTACCTGGTATGTCGAAGAGGTAAGGATACCTTGATTTCATTTTAGATTCTAACTCCCAAGTTATTTCCTCAACATCGTGGTTTCTCCACAAAACTTTGACTTGAGGTATAACCTTGGAGCGTAGAATATGTTCTTTCTTATCCAAGATTTGAACAGGAACTTCTTCATACGTCAAATCCTCTGCTATTTCGTCCGGTTCTAACTCAATAATGTGGTTCGGGTCTTCCACATATTTGCGTAACATGGATATGTGAAAAACGTTATGAACACGAGACATACTTGGCGGTAAAGCGAGTCTATAAGCTACAGTTCCTACTCGATCGAGGATTAAAAATGGACCGATAAATCGAGGATTGAGCTTTCCTCTCTTTCCAAATCTCGTAACTCCTTTCCATGGAGCAACACGTAAGAACACATGATCTCCTACATCAAATTCCACGTCCTTTCGATGAAGATCAGCATAACTCTTTTGTCGATCTTGTGAGGTTTTTATACGTTGTCGGATCGTTCGAATCTTTTCTGTAGTCATACGTATCAACTCCAGTCCCAACAACGTTGCTTCACCCACCTCATCCTAGCATACTGGAGAACGACATTTTCTTCCATACAATGCTTCGAATGGAGCCATGCCAATACTTGCTTGATAACTGTTGTTGTAGGAAAACTCCACCAATGGTAAGAACTTGTCCCAACTTCCCCTGAAGTCAAAGACACAGAGTCTTAATAGATCATCAAGAGTTTGAATAGTCATCTCTGATTGTCCGTCCGTCTGAGGATGATATGCTGAACTAAATCGTAAATCCGTGCCCATAGCTTTTTGTAAACTAACCCAAAATCGTGAAGTGAATCTTGGGTCTCGATCAGAAACTATGGATACTGGCATACCATGCAGTCTTACAATCTCGTTTATGTACATACGAGAAAGACGTTCAAGTGTATAAGTTTCTCGTATCGGTAAGAAATGAGCAGACTTGGTCAATCTATCAACAATGACCCAAATCGCATCTATACCTTGAGAAACCTTAGGAAGACCGGTAACGAAATCCATGGTAATGTGCTCCCACTTCCATTCTGGAATTTCAAGTGGTTGCAATGGACCTTTTGGTACTTGATGCTCCGCTTTGACTCGTTGACAAGTTAGACACCTTGAGATAAACAACGCTATCTCTCTCTTCATATTGCTCCACCAAAATGTATGACGAAGATCATGATACATTTTGGTACTTCCAGGATGGATTGCAAACGGTGTGTTGTGCGCCTCCATCATGATTTCATACTTTAAATCAGGGTTGTTAGGAACACAAAGTCTGGAGTTGACTCGAAGTATTCCTTCTTCATCGATTCTTGCTTCCGGCATAGAACCTTCTTGCACTTTCTTTCTCATACGCATCAGCTCCAGGTCTGTAGCTTGAGCAGCTTTAACTTTATCGATTAAAGTTGGTTCTACTCGTATATTCGCCATCATCACATGGGTCCCTGGAGTCTTTAACTCTATCTCCATCCTTTGCAAGTCACACAAAATGGGCTCTTGTGTTGACAATATTGCACTCGTACTTGCATATGATCTTCTACTCAATGCGTCAGCTACCACGTTCGCATTTCCAGGATGGTATTGAATGGTATGATCATAATCTTTCAACAATTCAAACCAACGTCGTTGTCGCATGTTGAGTTCCTTTTGAGTGAAGAAATATTTGAGGCTTTTATGATCCGTAAAGATCTCCACCTTCTTCCCATACAAGTAATGCCTCCAAATTTTAAGTGCAAAGACAACAGCTGCCAACTCTAGATCATGAGTAAGATAATTCCTCTCATATTCCTTGAGTTGTCTTGATGCATAGGCTATGACTTTTTCATGTTGCATGAGAACACATCCCAACCCTTTGCTCGAAGCATCACTGTAGATGACAAATCCCTCCGAGCCAGATGGTATTGTTAGAATAGGTGCTGAAATGAGTCTCCTCTTGAGTTCTTGAAAACTCTGCTCACATTCTTCGCTCCAACCGAACTTTGTATCTTTCCGAGTCAGCTGAGTTAATGGAGTAGCGATTCGAGAAAATCCTTCCACGAATCTCCGATAATAACCAGCTAAACCAAGAAAGCTACGTACCTCGGTCACTAATTTAGGTTGCTCCCAGCTTTGAATAGCTTCAATCTTTGCCGGGTCAACCGATATTCCACGACTTGATACTACGTGCCCAAGGAATGCTACCTCTTCCAGCCAAAACTCGCATTTCTTTAACTTGGCATAAAGCTTGTATTCACGAAGCTTTTGGAGTACCAGCCTCAAGTGTTGCTCATGAACTTCACGACTTTTGGAATAAATAAGGATGTCATCAATAAAGACGACCACAAAGTGATCCAAATATTCCTTGAATACCCGGTTCATTATATCCATAAAGGCAGCAGGAGCATTAGTCAATCCAAAGGACATGACTAGAAATTCATAATGCCCGTACCGAGTTCTAAAAGCCGTCTTTGGAATATCCTCAGTTCTAACCTTCAGCTGATGATATCCAGAACGAAGATCGATCTTTAAAAAGAATTGTGCTCCTTGCAACTGGTCAAACAGGTCATCAATACGTGGCAATGGGTACCTATTTTTGATGGTGACATGATTCAACTCTCGATAATCAATACAAAGTCGCATACTTCCATCTTTCTTCTTCACGAATAGCACAGGAACACCCCAAGGAGAAGTACTAGGACGAATAAAGCCAATGTCTAACAATTCCTGCAGTTGGATCTTTAACTCCTGAAGTTCAATAGGAGCCATTCGATATGGGGCTTTGGAAATGGGTTTTGTACCGGGTTCAAGGTCGATACAAAATTTAATTTTACGCTCTGGGGGTAGGCCAGGAAGTTCTTCAGGAAATACGTCAGGGAATTTATTAACAATAGAAATATCATTCAAAACTGACGTACTTTTGTTTAGATCCATGACATGAGCTAAGAAAGCTTGACATCCGTTTTTTAATAAACGAATAGCTTTATGGCTTGAGATGACAGCGATTGATTTTAATGGTTTGGTTGCTTGAATTCGCATAATAGGTCGATTAGGAATATGAAAGCTAACAACCTTACGAAAACAATCAATTTTTGCATGATGAGTAGTTAACCAATCAATCCCTAGAATCACGTCAAATGCAAGTATTTTTAATGAAATAAGATCGACAGGTAATGTGTGGGTACCAACTTGAACCAAACAAGACTTATAAACCGTGGATGTAATGAAGGTTTCTCCCAATGGAGTTTCAACTGCTAAGTCAAAGTCTAATTTCTCCGGAATCAAATTTAATCGATGAGCGCAAGTGGGAGAAATAAAACAATGGGTAGAACCGGTATCAAATAAAGTATAGACTTCGTTAGAGTTTATGATAAGCTTACCCGTGATGACCTCATTCGGGTTCCTTGCTCTCTGGGAGTTCACAACAAACGCTCTCCCTTGCACAACTGGTTTTGACTTTTCTGGGACGGCCTTTGGTGCCTCCATCCTAGCTGAATTTGTCTTCAGTAAACGACAAAATCGGACTGAATGACCTTCTCTTCCACAATTATAATATGCTTTGGACGACATCGCGCAGTTTGGACTGATGTGCCCCTCCCCTCCGCATTTGAAACATATGATAGGTGGTCGTTCTCCTTCCTTAACGACAGGTGCTAGTGCTGACGTCTTTCTATCATTGTTGAATCTCCTCTTCTTGAAATGCCCATTCTTATTGTTTTGGCCCTGATTACCACCGAAGTGGTTACCATTTCTGGCCTGTTGATTCCCTCCACGCTTGTTGTCACCGCTTCGATGACTGCTTTCACTGGTATTATCATTTTGCCGGCTGCTCTCTTTTGGTTGCGTTGTCTCGTTATCGCGCTCCACCAACTGAGCCCTATTTACAACATCTGAATACAAACACAGTTTATGAGAAACAAGGTGTTGACGTATCTCCGGCTTCAAACCTCTTAAAAACATCCGCGTCATTCTTTCTTCATTATCCACCAGGTGGGACGCAAACCGGGATAACTCAGCAAATTTTGCCTCGTACTGCGACACGATCATATTATTCTGCTCCAATTTGATGAACTCCACCTCCTTCATGTGACGAATACTCTCGGAAAAGTATTTGTCGTTAAACAGCTCTTGGAACTTCTCCCAAGACATCTTCAGTGCGGCAGGTTGAGTACGCTTTATCGATTCCCACCAGTAATCTGTCTCTCCTCGCAACATAAAGGCGGCAATGGGAACCTTTTGTTCCTCGGAGCAACCCAAGACATCAAATATCTTGGTAATCTGCTTTATCCATGTTTCAGCTATAAGTGGTTTGGGTTCTCCCTTAAACTCCGGTGGTCCCAGCTCCTTAAACTGTTTAGCGGTGACCGCCTGAGAGTTTCCAGTATTTCCACCTACGTTGTGGACAGGAGCCGCTTTCACCTGTTGTTGTATGAATTACATAAAGCCTCTGAACATTTGATCATTCATCATTTGGACAGTGTTGTTGTTTGCATGAGGATTATCGCCTTCCTGATGCACATTATCCTGATTATTGATATGTGGTGAATCAACAGTCGTCTATGCTCCATTGCTATTCTCAACATTCTCAGATGCCATTTTCAGATACTGCCACAAAATAAAAGTTAATTGATATGTCATATATTATCCTTACATTATGACCGACCAATAAAATACCATGCAAATAAACTTAGGTAGGTCATACTAGCGAAGGAATTCCCCGTCTCTCCCCTCCTAGTTCTATTCTCACATCTTAGCCAGGGATCATATCCCTAAGCTCTGATACCAACTGTGACGCCCCCAAAATTAGGTATACATCACCCATCTTGGGTCGTTAGATACATGGTACAAAATACAAATACAACTTACTAATACAACTGTCGTGTACAATACGACAAAACATAAACTGTGAGTTTGAATACAAATATTATCTTCTAGAGAGTATTCATTGTGACGCCCCCAGAATAGGTATACAACACCCATTCTGAGTCGTCAAATACATGGTACAGAAAGCAAACTACAACTTCAATAATACAATTATCGTGCAAAATACGACAACACATACTGTGAGTTTAAATACAAATATTGTCTTCTAGACAATATCCACACTCAAATAAATCCTCATTACAATTATTCAAACACTATTTTACAGAAATAGTGAGGACTGCTAATACATCTTTCTACAACCATCACTCCATACCCCGACTAGATCCTGCTATGTTCTCACCTCCTGAGAAGAAAAATGGAACAAAAGGAAAAGGGTGAGCTCAACTAGCCCAGTAAAGAATATTATGACTAAGATAATATACAACAAATTATCGTTAGTCTTCAACAGGGAAAAATCTGATAAAATATAATCGACAACAAGTTTTAGATCAACAACTGCAGCGGAAACAGCAAACCATTAGAAGAGTCAAGTAGAGAAAGAATTCTACTATCTTCTAAGATTTAAAAGTCCATCATCAATATTTTATCCCTGTAACATCAATTAATAATCATCTTTAACCAAATATTCATCTTTGCACTACAGGCCAAAGATATTCATTTGTATCATCAGTCGGTCATGTTCATCTCAACACCTGTTCATCTTTGCACTACAGGCCAAAGATATTCATCAAGTAATTATACATCTTTGCACTACAGGCCAAAGATATTCAGTAATATCATCATTTAGGACTGAGGATGATGAAAAATATCTTAAAGAGAACGAATCCAATGAGACAGAAGGACAAATAGTAGGGATTCGTATAACAGTTTATCCAAGATCAATAATACTTCATAATAATCAATTGTGAAGCAGAATTCAAAAATAAAGATCAAAACATGGATACAATCAAAGATAGTAACCATAATAGACATCTTGGACAAAAAGGGAAAATTTTATTTTTCGGTGAATAGTGCCGTATTCGTGAATAGTGCCGTATACGTGAATAGTGCCGTATACGTGAATAGTAACCCCCGACACAAAAAGTTCCAAATTTGATAAAAACTCATATCAATATTTCAGCATAATGATATTGAAGAAAATAATATCATTAAGAAGAAAATAATATCCCTTACCTCAAAATATCAGTACTTCTGGTCGGAATACCGGTATAAGGCTGAAAGAAACTTGCTCTGATGAATAGAAACTCTCAAAGTATCTAAATACTCACAAAATACACTCAATAATCTAGAGAGAGAAAGAGAGAAAACTTGTTTCTGGTGTGATTTTCAATTCTAACTTAGCCCTCTATTTATAGGAAAATTTTGGTAGGTTTGACCTGCAACCTGATGGCTTTACCTGCTACTATTCCCACCCACCACATTTGAAATATAATTCAGCACATTTCTTCACCAACCACAAGTGGGGCCCACCAATTCTAGAATTTTCCACCAAAATGATAAACTCCGAAAATTCAACAATTTCTGAACCAGTCATCTCGTAAAATTCATAATAAATCATACGTTCATTTTTAACGGTTCAAAATTTGTGGACATATACTCAACTTATATATGTATAACATATCCAAAAATTACCACGATCCAACGGTCGGATTAAAAATTATAACACCCGCAATATTTCTCAAAAACCCTGATTTGATTTTTAATACCTCCATTCCGATAAAAATACTGATAAAACACCTCAACATTAACTCCTTCATTTTTAACCACAAAAATATATCCCTCATTTATATCCACATAAAATAAATATTTCCTTATCATATGAATCAATAATTAATTATTCACAAATAATATTACAGAATCACATTTATGACAACCAGGCCGTTCCCAGGAAAGAGGGGGCTTTCCAATAAGGATTTCTCCTTACTGGCGCGCAATTAGATGACCAAACCTCTCCTTAGACAGAACTTTCTAGACATTGCCAATAATGTTATCTAATAATATTATTCAAATAATATGAATTATTGATCTGATAAATGAAAATACTGTGCAGCAACAATTATTGAAACAACAATAATATAAAATATCAACGCAGCAATTATTGAATCAATAAAATAAAATATTGAATAATAACTACTGTAACAATTATTGAGTAGTGCCTTCTTACGTAAGAATCAATAATTGGTGCAATACCGTGTGCTACTGTATTTTAACCACCGGGTATTCCAACAGTATTAACGGTAACAACTACGCCGTTATTTATAAACAACTTATACTTGTCGTTTTCTTCATCCAATCGCTTTCCGTTATGGGGCCCACACAAGGCTGCGTCGTCGTACGAATATTCCCCGACAGCAAGAATATTCCACGACCAACCGAATATTCACCGACCAAAAATAAATATTTTATAACCACTTGCTTATTTTGCAAAATTTGCACATTTCACCCATAACCAAAGTATTATATCAAATTAACCCCTTATTATTCACAATAATATTTAGAGAAAATTTGATTTTATTCATTAATAAGTTGGGGTCTTACAACCTCCCCTCCTTATGAAATTTCGTCCTCGAAATTGACGTACGTACCTGATGTTTCAAAAAGGTGAGGATACCTCGCTTTCATTTCTGATTCCAACTCCCAGGTCATTTCTTCAATAGCATGGTTTCTCCACAAAACCTTAACTTGTGGTATAACCTTCGTGCGTAGGACATGCTCTTTCCTATCCAAGATCTTAACAGGTACCTCCTCGTACGTTAAATCTTCAGCTATCTCGTCTGGTTCTAACTCAATAATGTGGTTCGGGTCTTTAACATATTTACGAAGCATAGATATGTGAAAAACATTATGAACACGAGACATGCTTGGAGGTAATGCGAGTCTATATGCCACATTTCCTATTCGCTCAAGAATCTCAAATGGACCAACAAATCTTGGATTGAGCTTTCCTCTCTTCCCAAATCTTGTAACTCCCTTCCATGGTGCAACACGTAACAATACATGATCCCCAATATTAAATTCCACGTCCTTCCGATGAAGATCCGCATAACTCTTTTGTCGATCCTGTGCCGTTTGTATACGTTGTCGAATCGTTTGGATCTTCTCTGTAGTAATGCGTACCAATTCTGGTCCCAACAATGTTGCTTCACCCACCTCGTCCCAGCATACTGGAGAACGACATTTTCTTCCATACAACGCCTCAAATGGAGCCATACCTATGCTCGCCTGATAACTGTTGTTGTAGGAGAATTCCACCAATGGTAGGTACTTATCCCAACTCCCTTTGAGATCTAAGACACAAAGTCTTAATAGATCTTCAAGAGTTTGAATAGTCCTCTCTGATTGTCCGTCCGTTTGAGGATGGTATGCTGAACTGAATCGTAAATCCGTGCCCATAGCTTTCTGCAAGCTAACCCAAAATCGTGAAGTGAAGTGAATCTTGGGTCACGATCCGAAACTATGGATACCGGCATGCCATGCAATCTCACAATCTCGTTCACGTACATACTAGCAAGACGTTCAAGGGAATAAGTCTCACGTATCGGTAAGAAATGAGCGGACTTGGTTAATCTATCAACAATAACCCAAATCGCATCTATGCCTTGAGAAACCTTGGGAAGACCCGTAACAAAATCCATAGTAATGTGTTCCCACTTCCATTTCGGGATCTCAAGTGGTTGCAATGGACCCTTTGGCACTTGATGCTCCGCCTTTACACGTTGACAAGTTAAACACCTCGAGATAAACTCCGCGATCTCTCTTTTCATATTGCTCCACCAAAATGTATGTCGAAGATCGTGATACATTTTGGTACTCCCAGGATGGATTGCAAACGGTGTGTTGTGTGCCTCCATCATTATTCTATGCTTCAAGTCAAAATCGTTAGGAACACAAAGTCTGGAGTTGACTCGAAGTATTCTTCTTCATCGATTCTTGCTTCTGGAATAGCACCTTCTTGCACTTTCTTCTTCATACGCATCAGCTCTATATCCGTAGCTTGAGCAGCTTTAACTTTATCGATTAAAGTCGGTTCTACTCGTATATTTGATATCATCATGTGGGTACTTGGAGCCTTCATCTCTATCTCCATCCTTTGCAAGTCATACAAAATGGGCCTTTGTGTTAAAAACATTGCACTCGTACCCGCATATGATCTTCTACTCAATGCGTCAGCTACTACGTTTGCTTTTCCAGGATGGTATTGGATGGTATGATCGTAATCTTTCAACAGCTCAAGCCAACGTCGTTGCCGCATGTTGAGTTCCTTTTGGGTGAAGAAATATTTGAGGCTTTTATGATCTGTATAGATCTCCACTTTCTCCCCATACAGGTAGTGTCTCCAGATCTTCAACGCAAAAACGACTGCTGCCAACTCCAAATCATGAGTAGGATAATTCCTCTCATATTCTTTGAGTTGTCGTGAGGCATAGGCTATGACTTTCCCATGTTGCATGAGAACACATCCTAACCCTTTGCCTGAAGCATCGCTGTAGATAACAAATCCATCTGAACCAGATGGTATTGTCAGAACAGGTGCCGAAATGAGTCTCCTCTTGAGTTCTTGGA
The DNA here is from genome assembly GCA_016801055.1 of Panax notoginseng. Classification (NCBI taxonomy): domain Eukaryota; kingdom Viridiplantae; phylum Streptophyta; class Magnoliopsida; order Apiales; family Araliaceae; genus Panax; species Panax notoginseng. The sequence continues at coordinate 1,232,195 of CM029021.1, read as the reverse complement.
AACTCTTCTCGCATTCCTCACTCCATACGAATTTTGTATCTTTCCGAGTCAGCTGAGTTAACGGAGTAGCGATTCGAGAAAATCCTTCCACAAATCTCCGATAATAACCAGCTAAGCCCAGAAAGCTACGTACTTCGATTACTGACTTAGGTTGCTCTCAACTGTGACTCATATCCCAATCTTGGATAGCACGTCACAATGACACCTATCAGTTTACTACCGCACGAATATGGCGTCCCCTATGGAGAGTCTGGATTCAGTGCATTCCACAAAGGAAGTCACCAGATAGAGGCTCGGTTATCAACTTCTATAGTTGGGTTTTTAACTCCTGAAGTTCAATAGGAGCCATTCGATATGAGATTTTAGAAATGGGTTTTGTACCGGGTTCAAGGTCAATAAAGAATTCAATTTCTCGTTCCGGGGGTAGACCGGGAAGTTCTTCAGGAAATACATCAGAAAATTCTCTAACAATAGAAATATTATTCAAATCTGACTTGTCTTTGTTCAAATCCATAACATGGGCTAAGAAAGCTTGACATCCGTTTTTCAATAAACGAATAGCTTTGTGGCTTGATATGACAGTGACTGATTTTAGTGGTTTAGTAGTTTGAATTCGTATGACAGGTTGGTTAGGAATATGAAAACTAACAACCTTACGAAAACAATCAATTTTAGCATGATGAGTGGTTAACCAATCAATTCCTAAAATCACATCAAAAGCAAGTATCTTTAAAGAGATAAGATCAACAGGTAATGTGATAGTGCCAACTTGGATCATGCAAGATTTATAAACTGTAGATGTAACGAAGGTTTCACCCAACGGGTTTCAACAGATAAGTTAAAGTCCAATTTCTCCGGAGTCAAGTTTAAACGTTGAGCACAAGCAGGAGAGATAAAAGAATGGGTAGAACCGGTATCTAGTAAAGTATAAACTTCGCAAGAATTCAAGATTAGCTTACCCGTGATCACCTCGTTCGGGTTTCTCGCGTTTTGGCCAGTAACGACAAACGCCCTTCCAGGAACCGCTGATTTCGACTTATCCGGGATAACTTTTGGAGTCACCATCCCCGCTGAACTTGGTTTTACTACAGAACACTCTCGAGCTATATGACCTTCCTTTCCACAGTTATAACATACCTTGGATTGTTGTGGGCAGTTTGGGCTGATATGTTCCTCTTTCCCACATTTGTAACATACGACCGGTGGTCGTTCTCCTCCCCTAGAAACAGTTGATGTTTGTGCTGACGTCTTCACGTTATCATTGTTGTACCTTCTCTTCTTGAAATCTCCTCCCGACTCGCTCCTTCTATTATCACGACCACGATTACCACCAGAGTGGTTACCGCTTTTGTCCGAATGTTTTCCTCCATGCTGGTTTTCATTGCTTCGATGACTGCCGCCACCGGTATGACCCTGGTTGTGGTCCCTCGGTTGCACATACTCATTATCTCGCTCTAATAATTGAGCCCTGTTTACAACATCTGAATATAAAGAAAATTTATGAGAGATAAGATATTGCCGAATCTCGGGTTTTAGACCTCTCAGAAACATCCTTGTCATTCGTTCCTCATTTTCGACCAAATGAGGTGCAAACCTGGATAACTCTGCAAACTTCGCCTCGTACTGGGACACCGTCATGTTGTTTTGTTCCAGTCTGATAAACTCTACCTCCTTCATATGACGAATACTTTCGAGAAAGTACTTGTCATTGAACAGTTTTTGAAATGTTTCCCAGGACATGTTGAGTGTGTCAGGCTGGGTACGCTTTACAGACTCCCACCAGTAGTCTGCCTCACCGCGGAACATAAAGGTGGCGAATGGAACCTTTTGTTCCTCCGTGCATCCCAAGACATCGAATATCTTGGTAATTTGCTTGACCCACGTTTCCGCCATGATCGGATCCGGCTTTCCCTTAAATTCTGGTGGTCCCAATTCTTTGAACTGCTTATCTGTGACAAACCGCGCGTTTTCATTTCCACCCGTATTCTGCACACGAGTCTCCCTCGTCTGATTTTGCATGAACTGCAAAAAGCTCCTAAACATTCCATCATTCATCGTTTGCTCGGTAACGTTGTTTGTAAGACCCCAACTTATTAATGAATAAAATCAAATTTTCTCTAAATATTATTGTGAATAATAAGGGGTTAATTTGATATAATACTTTGGTTATGGGTGAAATGTGCAAATTTTGCAAAATAAGCAAGTGGTTATAAAATATTTATTTTTGGTCGGTGAATATTCGGTTGGTCGTGGAATATTCTTGCTGTCGGGGAATATTCGTACGACGACGCAGCCTTGTGTGGGCCCCATAACGGAAAGCGATTGGATGGAAAAAACGACAAGTATAAGTTGTTTATAAATAACGGCGTAGTTGTTACCGTTAATACTGTTGGAATACCCGGTGGTTAAAATACAGTAGCACACGGTATTGCACCAATTATTGATTCTTACGTAAGAAGGCACTACTCAATAATTGTTACAGTAGTTATTATTCAATATTTTATTTTATTGATTCAATAATTGCTGCGTTGATATTTTATATTATTGTTGTTTCAATAATTGTTGCTGCACAGTATTTTCATTTATCAGATCAATAATTCATATTATTTGAATAATATTATTAGATAACATTATTGGCAATGTCTAGAAAGTTCTGTCTAAGGAGAGGTTTGGTCATCTAATTGCGCGCCAGTAAGGAGAAATCCTTATTGGAAAGCCCCCTCTTTCCTGGGAACGGCCTGGTTGTCATAAATGTGATTCTGTAATATTATTTGTGAATAATTAATTATTGATTCATATGATAAGGAAATATTTATTTTATGTGGATATAAATGAGGGATATATTTTTGTGGTTAAAAATGAAGGAGTTAATGTTGAGGTGTTTTATCAGTATTTTTGTCGGAATGGAGGTATTAAAAATCAAATCAGGGTTTTTGAGAAATATTGCGGGTGTTATAATTTTTAATCCGACCGTTGGATCGTGGTAATTTTTGGATATGTTATACATATATAAGTTGAGTATATGTCCACAAATTTTGAACCGTTAAAAATGAACGTATGATTTATTATGAATTTTACAAGATGACTGGTTCAGAAATTGTTGAATTTTCGGAGTTTATCATTTTGATGGAAAATTCTAGAATTGGTGGGCCCCACTTGTGGTTGGTGAAGAAATGTGCTGAATTATATTTCAAATGTGGTGGGTGGGAATAGTAGCAGGTAAAGCCATCAGGTTGCAGGTCAAACCTACCAAAATTTTCCTATAAATAGAGGGCTAAGTTAGAATTGAAAATTACACCAGAAACAAGTTTTCTCTCTTTCTCTCTCTAGATTATTGAGTGTATTTTGTGAGTATTTAGATACTTTGAGAGTTTCTATTCATCAGAGCAAGTTTCTTTCAGCCTTATACCGGTATTCCGACCAGAAGTACTGATATTTTGAGGTAAGGGATATTATTTTCTTCTTAAATGATATTATTTTCTTCAATATCATTATGCTGAAATATTGATATGAGTTTTTATCAAATTTGGAACTTTTTGTGTCGGGGTTACTATTCACGTATACGGCACTATTCACGTATACGGCACTATTCACGAATACGGCACTATTCACGAAAAATAAAATTTCCCCTTTTTGTCCAAGATGTCTATTATGGTTACTATCTTTGATTGTATCCATGTTTTGATCTTTATTTTTGAATTCTGCTTCACAATTGATTATTATGAAGTATTATTGATCTTGGATAAACTGTTATACGAATCCCTACTATTTGTCCTTCTGTCTCATTGGATTCGTTCTCTTTAAGATATTTTTCATCATCCTCAGTCCTAAATGATGATATTACTGAATATCTTTGGCCTGTAGTGCAAAGATGTATAATTACTTGATGAATATCTTTGGCCTGTAGTGCAAAGATGAACAGGTGTTGAGATGAACATGACCGACTGATGATACAAATGAATATCTTTGGCCTGTAGTGCAAAGATGAATATTTGGTTAAAGATGATTATTAATTGATGTTACAGGGATAAAATATTGATGATGGACTTTTAAATCTTAGAAGATAGTAGAATTCTTTCTCTACTTGACTCTTCTAATGGTTTGTTGTTTCCGCTGCAGTTGTTGATCTAAAACTTGTTGTCGATTATATTTTATCAGATTTTTCCCTGTTGAAGACTAACGATAATTTGTTGTATATTATCTTAGTCATAATATTCTTTACTGGGCTAGTTGAGCTCACCCTTTTCCTTTTTGTTCCATTTTTCTTCTCAGGAGGTGAGAACATAGCAGGATCTAGTCGGGGTATGGAGTGATGGTTCTAGAAAGATGTATTAGCAGTCCTCACTATTTCTGTAAAATAGTGTTTGAATAATTGTAATGAGGATTTATTTGAGTGTGGATATTGTCTAGAAGACAATATTTGTATTTAAACTCACAGTATGTGTTGTCGTATTTTGCACGACAATTGTATTATTGAAGTTGTAGTTTGCTTTCTGTACCATGTATTTGGCGACTCAGAATGGGTGTTGTATACCTATTCTGGGGGCGTCACAGTTGGTATCAGAGCTTAGGGATATGATCCCTGGCTGAGATGTGAGACAAGAACTAGGAGGGGAGAGACGGGGAATTCCTTCGCTAGTATGACCTGACTAAGTTTATTTGGTGTTTATTTGGTCGGTCAGAGTATAGGGATAATATATGACATGACTATTAACCCTTGTTTTATGGCAGTATTTAAGAATGGCAGCTGAGAACGTTAATAATGGAGTAAATCAGACCGTGGAGACACCTTTGATCACTACCCAGGGGAACGTGCAACAGGAAGGCAATATTCCTCCTGTAAACAACGTTACCGAGCAAACGATGAATGATGGAATGTTTAGGAGCTTTTTGCAGTTCATGCAAAATCAGACGAGGGAGACTCGTGTGCAGAATACGGGTGGAAATGATAACAACGCGCGGTTTGTCACAGCTAAGCAGTTCAAAGAATTGGGACCACCAGAATTTAAGGGAAAGCCGGATCCGATCATGGCGGAAACGTGGGTCAAGCAAATTACCAAGATATTTGATGTCTTGGGATGCACGGAGGAACAGAAGGTTCCATTCGCCACATTTATGTTCCGCGGTGAGGCAGACTACTGGTGGGAGTCTGTGAAGCGTACCCAGCCTGACGCACTCAACATGTCCTGGGAAACATTTCAAAAACTGTTCAATGACAAGTACTTTCCTGAAAGTATTCGTCATATGAAGGAGGTTGAGTTTATTAGACTGGAACAAAACAACATGACGGTGTCCCAGTACGAGGCGAAGTTTGCAGAGTTATCCAGGTTTGCACCTCATTTGGTCGAAAATGAGGAACGAATGACAAGGATGTTTCTGAGAGGTCTAAAACCCGAGATTCGGCAATATCTTATCTCTCATAAATTTTCTTTATATTCAGATGTTGTAAACAGGGCTCAATTATTAGAGCGAGATAATGAGTATGTGCAACCGAGGGACCACAACCAGGGTCATACCGGTGGCGGCAGTCATCGAAGCAATGAAAACCAGCAGGGAGGAAAACATTCGGACAAAAGCGGTAACCACTCTGGTGGTAATCGTGGTCGTGATAATAGAAGGAGCGAGTCGGGAGGAGATTTCAAGAAGAGAAGGTACAACAATGATAACGTGAAGACGTCAGCACAAACATCAACTGTTTCTAGGGGAGGAGAACGACCACCGGTCGTATGTTACAAATGTGGGAAAGAGGGACATATCAGCCCAAACTGCCCACAACAATCCAAGGTATGTTATAACTGTGGAAAGGAAGGTCATATAGCTCGAGAGTGTTCTGTAGCAAAACCAAGTTCAGCGGGGATGGTGACTCCAAAAGTTATCCCGGATAAGTCGAAATCAGCGGTTCCTGGAAGGGCGTTTGTCGTTACTGGCCAAAACGCGAGAAACCCGAACGAGGTGATCACGGGTAAGCTAATCTTGAATTCTTGCGAAGTTTATACTTTACTAGATACCGGTTCTACCCATTCTTTTATCTCTCCTGCTTGTGCTCAACGTTTAAACTTGACTCCGGAGAAATTGGACTTTAACTTATCTGTTGAAACTCCGTTGGGTGAAACCTTCGTTACATCTACAGTTTATAAATCTTGCATGATCCAAGTTGGCACTATCACATTACCTGTTGATCTTATCTCTTTAAAGATACTTGCTTTTGATGTGATTTTAGGAATTGATTGGTTAACCACTCATCATGCTAAAATTGATTGTTTTCGTAAGGTTGTTAGTTTTCATATTCCTAACCAACCTGTCATACGAATTCAAACTACTAAACCACTAAAATCAGTCACTGTCATATCAAGCCACAAAGCTATTCGTTTATTGAAAAACGGATGTCAAGCTTTCTTAGCCCATGTTATGGATTTGAACAAAGACAAGTCAGATTTGAATAATATTTCTATTGTTAGAGAATTTCCCGATGTATTTCCTGAAGAACTTCCTGGTCTACCCCCGGAACGAGAAATTGAATTCTTTATTGACCTTGAACCCGGTACAAAGCCCATTTCTAAAACCCCATATCGAATGGCTCCTATTGAACTTCAGGAGTTAAAAGTCCAACTACAGGAGTTGTTGGACATCGGTTTTATTCGTCCTAGTACGTCTCCTTGGGGTGCTCCTGTTTTATTCGTAAAGAAGAAAGACGGGAGTATGCGACTTTGTATTGACTATCGAGAATTGAACCATGTCACCATCAAGAATAGGTATCCGCTACCTCGCATTGATGACCTGTTTGACCAGTTGCAAGGAGCACAATTCTTTTCAAAGATCGATCTTCGTTCTGGATATCATCAGCTGAAGATTAAAACTGAGGATATTCCAAAGACTGCCTTCAGAACTCGGTACGGGCATTATGAATTCTTAGTAATGTCTTTTGGATTGACTAATGCTCCTGCTGCCTTCATGGATATGATGAACCGTGTATTCAAAGAATATTTGGATCAGTTCGTTGTTGTCTTTATTGATGACATCCTCATCTATTCCAAAAGCCGTGAAGATCATGAGCGCCATTTGAAGCTGGTACTGCAAAGGCTTCGTGAAAACAAGCTATATGCCAAACTGAAGAAATGCGAGTTCTGGCTTGAGGAAGTAGCATTCCTTGGGCACGTGGTGTCAAAACATGGAGTATCTGTCGACCCGGCGAAGATTGAAGCCATACAAAGTTGGGAGCAACCGAAGTCGGTAACCGAAGTACGTAGCTTTCTGGGCTTAGCTGGTTATTATCGGAGATTTGTGGAAGGATTTTCTCGAATCGCTACTCCGTTAACTCAGCTGACTCGGAAAGATACAAAATTCGTATGGAGTGAGGAATGCGAGAAGAGTTTCCAAGAACTCAAGAGGAGACTCATTTCGGCACCTGTTTTGACAATACCATCTGGTTCGGATGGATTTGTTATCTACAGCGATGCTTCAGGCAAAGGGTTAGGATGTGTTCTCATGCAACATGGGAAAGTCATAGCCTATGCCTCACGACAACTCAAAGAATATGAGAGGAATTATCCTACTCATGATTTGGAGTTGGCAGCAGTCGTTTTTGCGTTGAAGATCTGGAGACACTACCTGTATGGGGAGAAAGTGGAGATCTATACAGATCATAAAAGCCTCAAATATTTCTTCACCCAAAAGGAACTCAACATGCGGCAACGACGTTGGCTCGAGCTGTTGAAAGATTACGATCATACCATCCAATATCATCCTGGAAAAGCAAACGTAGTAGCTGACGCATTGAGTAGAAGATCATATGCGGGTACGAGTGCAATGTTTTTAACACAAAGGCCCATTTTGTATGACTTGCAAAGGATGGAGATAGAGATGAAGGCTCCAAGTACCCACATGATGATATCAAATATACGAGTAGAACCGACTTTAATCGATAAAGTTAAAGCTGCTCAAGCTACGGATATAGAGCTGATGCGTATGAAGAAGAAAGTGCAAGAAGGTGCTATTCCAGAAGCAAGAATCGATGAAGAAGGAATACTTCGAGTCAACTCCAGACTTTGTGTTCCTAACGATTTTGACTTGAAGCATAGAATAATGATGGAGGCACACAACACACCGTTTGCAATCCATCCTGGGAGTACCAAAATGTATCACGATCTTCGACATACATTTTGGTGGAGCAATATGAAAAGAGAGATCGCGGAGTTTATCTCGAGATGTTTAACTTGTCAACGTGTAAAAGCGGAGCATCAAGTACCAAAGGGTCCATTGCAACCACTTGAGATTCCGAAATGGAAGTGGGAACACATTACTATGGATTTTGTTACGGGTCTTCCCAAGGTTTCTCAAGGCATAGATGCGATTTGGGTTATTGTTGATAGATTAACCAAGTCCGCTCATTTCTTGCCGATACGTGAGACTTATTCCCTTGAACGTCTTGCTAGTATGTACGTGAACGAGATTGTGAGATTGCATGGCATGCCAGTATCCATAGTTTCGGATCGTGACCCAAGATTCACTTCACGATTTTGGGTTAGCTTGCAGAAAGCTATGGGCACGGATTTACGATTCAGTTCAGCATACCATCCTCAAACGGACGGACAATCAGAGAGGACTATTCAAACTCTTGAAGATCTATTAAGACTTTGTGTCTTAGATCTCAAAGGGAGTTGGGATAAGTACCTACCATTGGTGGAATTCTCCTACAACAACAGTTATCAGGCGAGCATAGGTATGGCTCCATTTGAGGCGTTGTATGGAAGAAAATGTCGTTCTCCAGTATGCTGGGACGAGGTGGGTGAAGCAACATTGTTGGGACCAGAATTGGTACGCATTACTACAGAGAAGATCCAAACGATTCGACAACGTATACAAACGGCACAGGATCGACAAAAGAGTTATGCGGATCTTCATCGGAAGGACGTGGAATTTAATATTGGGGATCATGTATTGTTACGTGTTGCACCATGGAAGGGAGTTACAAGATTTGGGAAGAGAGGAAAGCTCAATCCAAGATTTGTTGGTCCATTTGAGATTCTTGAGCGAATAGGAAATGTGGCATATAGACTCGCATTACCTCCAAGCATGTCTCGTGTTCATAATGTTTTTCACATATCTATGCTTCGTAAATATGTTAAAGACCCGAACCACATTATTGAGTTAGAACCAGACGAGATAGCTGAAGATTTAACGTACGAGGAGGTACCTGTTAAGATCTTGGATAGGAAAGAGCATGTCCTACGCACGAAGGTTATACCACAAGTTAAGGTTTTGTGGAGAAACCATGCTATTGAAGAAATGACCTGGGAGTTGGAATCAGAAATGAAAGCGAGGTATCCTCACCTTTTTGAAACATCAGGTACGTACGTCAATTTCGAGGACGAAATTTCATAAGGAGGGGAGGTTGTAAGACCCCAACTTATTAATGAATAAAATCAAATTTTCTCTAAATATTATTGTGAATAATAAGGGGTTAATTTGATATAATACTTTGGTTATGGGTGAAATGTGCAAATTTTGCAAAATAAGCAAGTGGTTATAAAATATTTATTTTTGGTCGGTGAATATTCGGTTGGTCGTGGAATATTCTTGCTGTCGGGGAATATTCGTACGACGACGCAGCCTTGTGTGGGCCCCATAACGGAAAGCGATTGGATGAAAAAACGACAAGTATAAGTTGTTTATAAATAACGGCGTAGTTGTTACCGTTAATACTGTTGGAATACCCGGTGGTTAAAATACAGTAGCACACGGTATTGCACCAATTATTGATTCTTACGTAAGAAGGCACTACTCAATAATTGTTACAGTAGTTATTATTCAATATTTTATTTTATTGATTCAATAATTGCTGCGTTGATATTTTATATTATTGTTGTTTCAATAATTGTTGCTGCACAGTATTTTCATTTATCAGATCAATAATTCATATTATTTGAATAATATTATTAGATAACATTATTGGCAATGTCTAGAAAGTTCTGTCTAAGGAGAGGTTTGGTCATCTAATTGCGCGCCAGTAAGGAGAAATCCTTATTGGAAAGCCCCCTCTTTCCTGGGAACGGCCTGGTTGTCATAAATGTGATTCTGTAATATTATTTGTGAATAATTAATTATTGATTCATATGATAAGGAAATATTTATTTTATGTGGATATAAATGAGGGATATATTTTTGTGGTTAAAAATGAAGGAGTTAATGTTGAGGTGTTTTATCAGTATTTTTATCGGAATGGAGGTATTAAAAATCAGGGTTTTTGAGAAATATTGCGGGGGTTATAATTTTTAATCCGACCGTTGGATCGTGGTAATTTTTGGATATGTTATACATATATAAGTTGAGTATATGTCCACAAATTTTGAACCGTTAAAAATGAACGTATGATTTATTATGAATTTTACAAGATGACTGGTTCAGAAATTGTTGAATTTTCGGAGTTTATCATTTTGATGGAAAATTCTAGAATTGGTGGGCCCCACTTGTGGTTGGTGAAGAAATGTGCTGAATTATATTTCAAATGTGGTAGGTGGGAATAGTAGCAGGTAAAGCCATCAGGTTGCAGGTCAAACCTACCAAAATTTTCCTATAAATAGAGGGCTAAGTTAGAATTGAAAATCACACCAGAAACAAGTTTTCTCTCTTTCTCTCTCTAGATTATTGAGTGTATTTTGTGAGTATTTAGATACTTTGAGAGTTTCTATTCATCAGAGCAAGTTTCTTTCAGCCTTATACCGGTATTCCGACCAGAAGTACTGATATTTTGAGGTAAGGGATATTATTTTCTTTAAATGATATTATTTTCTTCAATATCATTATGCTGAAATATTGATATGAGTTTTTATCAAATTTGGAACTTTTTGTGTCGGGGTTACTATTCACGTATACGGCACTATTCACGTATACGGCACTATTCACGAATACGGCACTATTCACGAAAAATAAAATTTCCCCTTTTTGTCCAAGATGTCTATTATGGTTACTATCTTTGATTGTATCCATGTTTTGATCTTTATTTTTGAATTCTGCTTCACAATTGATTATTATGAAGTATTATTGATCTTGGATAAACTGTTATACGAATCCCTACTATTTGTCCTTCTGTCTCATTGGATTCGTTCTCTTTAAGATATTTTTCATCATCCTCAGTCCTAAATGATGATATTACTGAATATCTTTGGCCTGTAGTGCAAAGATGTATAATTACTTGATGAATATCTTTGGCCTGTAGTGCAAAGATGAACAGGTGTTGAGATGAACATGACCGACTGATGATACAAATGAATATCTTTGGCCTGTAGTGCAAAGATGAATATTTGGTTAAAGATGATTATTAATTGATGTTACAGGGATAAAATATTGATGATGGACTTTTAAATCTTAGAAGATAGTAGAATTCTTTCTCTACTTGACTCTTCTAATGGTTTGTTGTTTCCGCTGCAGTTGTTGATCTAAAACTTGTTGTCGATTATATTTTATCAGATTTTTCCCTGTTGAAGACTAACGATAATTTGTTGTATATTATCTTAGTCATAATATTCTTTACTGGGCTAGTTGAGCTCACCCTTTTCCTTTTTGTTCCATTTTTCTTCTCAGGAGGTGAGAACATAGCAGGATCTAGTCGGGGTATGGAGTAATGGTTCTAGAAAGATGTATTAGCAGTCCTCACTATTTCTGTAAAATAGTGTTTGAATAATTGTAATGAGGATTTATTTGAGTGTGGATATTGTCTAGAAGACAATATTTGTATTTAAACTCTCAGTATGTGTTGTCGTATTTTGCACGACAATTGTATTATTGAAGTTGTAGTTTGCTTTCTGTACCATGTATTTGGCGACTCAGAATGGGTGTTGTATACCTATTCTGGGGGCGTCACATTGTTTACAGGAGGAATATTGGCTTCCTGTTGCACGTTCCCCTGGGTGGTGATCAAAGGTGTCTCCACGGTCTGATTTACTCCATTATTAACGTTCTCAGCTGCCATTCTTAAATACTGCCATAAAACAAGGGTTAATAGTCATGTCATATATTATCCCTATACTCTGACCGACCAAATAAACACCAAATAAACTTAGTCAAGTCATACTAGTGAAGGAATTCCCCGTCTCTCCCCTCCTAGTTCTTGTCTCACATCTCAGCCAGGGATCATATCCCTAAGCTCTGATACCAACTGTGACTCTCATGGTGCTTCAACCACAGCACCTCACAGTGGTACCTATCAGTTTGCCACCGCAGAACGGCGTCCCCTACGGAGAGTCTGGCTTCGGTGCATCCCCCATCAACAGGAAGTCACCAGCGAGAGGCTCGGGGCTCTTTACTTATAGCTTTGATACCAACTGTGACGCCCCCAGAATAGGTATACAACACCCATTCTGAGTCGCCAAATACATGGTACAGAAAGCAAACTACAACTTCAATAATACAATTGTCGTGCAAAATACGACAACACATACTGTGAGTTTAAATACAAATATTGTCTTCTAGACAATATCCACACTCAAATAAATCCTCATTACAATTATTCAAACACTATTTTACAGAAATAGTGAGGACTGCTAATACATCTTTCTACAACCATCACTCCATACCCCGACTAGATCCTGCTATGTTCTCACCTCCTGAGAAGAAAAATGGAACAAAAGGAAAAGGGTGAGCTCAACTAGCCCAGTAAAGAATATTATGACTAAGATAATATACAACAAATTATCGTTAGTCTTCAACAGGGAAAAATCTGATAAAATATAATCGACAACAAGTTTTAGATCAACAACTGCAGCGGAAACAGCAAACCATTAGAAGAGTTAAGTAGAGAAAGAATTCTACTATCTTCTAAGATTTAAAAGTCCATCATCAATATTTTATCCCTGTCACATCAATTAATAATCATCTTTAACCAAATATTCATCTTTGCACTACAGGCCAAAGATATTCATTTGTATCATCAGTCGGTCATGTTCATCTCAACACCTGTTCATCTTTGCACTACAGGCCAAAGATATTCATCAAGTAATTATACATCTTTGCACTACAGGCCAAAGATATTCAGTAATATCATCATTTAGGACTGAGGATGATGAAAAATATCTTAAAGAGAACGAATCCAATGAGACAGAAGGACAAATAGTGGGGATTCGTATAACAGTTTATCCAAGATCAATAATACTTCATAATAATCAATTGTGAAGCAGAATTCAAAAATAAAGATCAAAACATGGATACAATCAAAGATAGTAACCATAATAGACATCTCGGACAAAAAGGGAAAATTTTATTTTTCGGTGAATAGTGCCGTATTCGTGAATAGTGCCGTATACGTGAATAGTGCCGTATACGTGAATAGTAACCCCCGACACAAAAAGTTCCAAATTTGATAAAAACTCATATCAATATTTCAGCATAATGATATTGAAGAAAATAATATCATTAAGAAGAAAATAATATCCCTTACCTCAAAATATCAGTACTTCTGGTCGGAATACCGGTATAAGGCTGAAAGAAACTTGCTCTGATGAATAGAAACTCTCAAAGTATCTAAATACTCACAAAATACACTCAATAATCTAGAGAGAGAAAGAGAGAAAACTTGTTTCTGGTGTGATTTTCAATTCTAACTTAGCCCTCTATTTATAGGAAAATTTTGGTAGGTTTGACCTGCAACCTGATGGCTTTACCTGCTACTATTCCCACCCACCACATTTGAAATATAATTCAGCACATTTCTTCACCAACCACAAGTGGGGCCCACCAATTCTAGAATTTTCCACCAAAAATGATTTACTCCGAAAATTCAACAATTTCTGAACCAGTTATCTCGTAAAATTCATAATAAATCATACGTTCATTTTTAACGGTTCAAAATTTGTGGACATATACTCAACTTATATATGTATAACATATCCAAAAATTACCACGATCCAACGGTCGGATTAAAAATTATAACACCCGCAATATTTCTCAAAAACCCTGATTTGATTTTTAATACCCCCATTCCGATAAAAATACTGATAAAACACCTCAACATTAACTCCTTCATTTTTAACCACAAAAATATATCCCTCATTTATATCTACATAAAATAAATATTTCCTTATCATATGAATCAATAATTAATTATTCACAAATAATATTACAGAATCACATTTATGACAACCAGGACGTTCCCAGGAAAGAGGGGGCTTTCCAATAAGGATTTCTCCTTACTGGCGCGCAATTAGATGACCAAACCTTTCCTTAGACAGAACTTTCTAGACATTGCCAATAATGTTATATAATAATATTATTCAAATAATATGAATTATTGATCTGATAATGGAAAATACTGTGCAGCAACAATTATTGAAACAACAATAATATAAAATATCAATGCAACAATTATTGAATCAATAAAATAAAAGATTGAACAATAACTACTGTAACAATTATTGAGTAGTGCCTTCTTACGTAAGAATCAATAATTGGTGCAATACCGTGTGCTACTGTATTTTAACCACCGGGTATTCCAACAGTATTAACGGTAACAACTACGCCGTTATTTATAAACAACTTATACTTGTCGTTTTTTTCATCCAATCGCTTTCCGTTATGGGGCCCACACAAGGCTGCGTCGTCGTACGAATATTCTCCGACAGCAAGAATATTCCACGACCAACCGAATATTCACCGACCAAAAATAAATATTTTATAACCACTTGCTTATTTTACAAAATTTGCACATTTCACCCATAACCAAAGTATTATATCAAATTAACCCCTTATTATTCACAATAATATTTAGAGAAAATTTGATTTTATTCATTAATAAGTTGGGGTCTTACATTCATACTCAAAAGGAGTCCTCATTACATTTATTAACACACCATTACATAGAATAGTGAGGACTACTAACTAATACTATCATTCGGACCATCACTCCGTTCCCCGACTTGCCCCAGCTACGTTCTCATTTCCTGAAGAGAACAGTGAAAGAAAGGGTGAGCTCAACTAGCCCAGTAAGAAATATTATGACTAAGATAATGCAGAATAAATTATCATTAGTCTTCAACAATGTTAAACTGATAAAATATAATAGACATCAAGTTTAACTGCAGCGGAACAAGCAATCCATTAAAAGAGTCAAGTAGAAAATAAACTCTACTATCTTTTATGATTTAAAAGGTTTTTCAACACTGTGATCGCTGGGACTCAGCTTAATAAAATAATCCACATCATCGAATCACCCCTGCACTACGGCCAAGGATATTCGTGTATTTATTAATGGTCATGATCATGCCAACAACTGTCCATCAATGCACTACGGGCCAATGAGAACTTTTACCACATCATTTGTAACATTACGGTCATGATTATACCGAATAATCCTTGGTCATAATCATACCAAGTCCATCTATGCACTACAGGCCACAGATGACTTTCAACATTTTATAAACATGAGGATGATGACAATGATATAAGAATTCAATAAAACAAGTTCAAGAATTAGTTTATCCAGAAATTAATAACGTCCAAATTGTCAACATGATACTGTTTTGCGGAGTAAACTTCAAGAATGATCAGGAGAATATTTTCATGAATAGATACTAGATGAAGCGCAAATATCAAGGATATTCCACTAATTTCATGGAGTATAGAAGTCAAAGTTTTAATCAACCGAGTATAAAAAGAAATCACCATGAATGCGATAGACCGCACAGTCAGGTTATTCTTAACAGAATAATAATAATGGAACCAGGTCCGGCGTAAACGCACAGACAGGATATTCCGACAAAATAATAAATAATAGAACCAGGTCCGGTGTAAAACACACAGACAGGATATTCCGACAGAATAATAAATAATGGAACCAGGTCCGGTGTAAAACACACAGACAGGATATTCCGACAGAATAATAATAAAGACGGAACCAGGTCCGGCGTAAAGCACAGACAGGATGTTCCAACGGAATAACAAAGACAGAATAATAGAAGAATGTCACCAAGTATAGGGTATTCCGCATATACAAGTTATTCCAACAGAATAATAAGAAATGGAATAACAACAGTTCTCTTCATGAATAAGAAAGAATAACACCCCTTACCATTTTAAAGAACTGGATATTGAAAAAGTGAAGTAGCAGAATACTTTTATTCTCTCTCTCTTATTCTCTCTATACTTTCTCTCTCTATAGCTTGAATGAATTCGTGAAAAATAATGAAACCCTAGGCCTCTATTTATAGAAAAACTGAGGGTGACTCTTGGTCTTAACGAAGGGTCAAATGACTCTTGGTCTTAACGAAGGGTCAAATGACTCTTGGTAATATTGAAGGGACAACTACTATTGACGAAAGTAATTACTATTGACCAAGGTAAATACTATTGACGAAGGTAATTACTATTGACCAAGGTAAATACTATTGACCAAGGTAAATACTATTAACCAAGGTAAGTACTATACACGACGGTAATTACTATTGACGACGGTAATTACTATTGACGAAGAGACTCTTAGATGATGACATATGGCCCCCCATAAAAATAACCAAACTTACCACAACGTCTCAATTATTGATTTAATAATTAACATATTATACAGATTATACTATGACAATAATTTAAGAGATATGATGCAGCAATTACTGTAGCAATAATTGAGTATAGCTGAGTGACTTCTCACGTAAGAATCAATAATCAATACCGTGTGTTACTATGCAACCACGCGTATTACCGTACTTTTACTACCGGGTAGTTCAACAGTATCAATTGTAAAACTTCCGCCGTTATTTTTAATAAAATATTTTTGTAGTTTTCTCAATCCGACAATAATTTCGTTGTGGGGTCCACCAATAATTGTGCCGTTGTACGAATATTCCCTGTTAAAATGAATATTCCCCGACCAATCGAATATTATATAACAACTTACGTACTTTGCAAAATTTATAAATATTACCCACAACTATAACATTATATCAAATTAACTCCATAATATTCAAAAATGATATTTATAGAAAATTCATCTTTATTTATAAAAGTTGGGGTCTTACACGTGGTCTCCCATGTACGAAGGTTTCCTTGAGCACTTCCCAAAGATTCTAATTTCTAAAACAGTTTTTGACTATACCTTTATGTAAGGTGTCATTGTGAGGTGATGTCCACGGTTGGAACATGAGTCACATTTGGTATATATTTGTATCCAAACTCACAGCATATGTGTTGTTATATTTTGCACGACAATTGTTGTAATAAAGTTGTAGTTATTTTCTGTACCATGTATTTGATGACTCAGAATGAGTTGGGTGGAATGGACCTATTTTGGGATCGTTACAGTTGAGTTATTTGTTGTTGTTGTTGTTGTTGGAGTCGGTGCTGAGCTGCTAAGATGTCTTCATGCTCTGAACATCTTCTATACTTAGCAGCTTGGCTTGATCATCCTTGAAGTGCAGCTGAGTGTTGCATGATGCTCAGCTTCTTCGGTTACTTAACCACTTCGGATGACCCCTTTATGAACTGCCTTGAAGATCCTTCTCCTTGGTACTTAATGGTTGCACATGATAGGCTTCTAAGATGACTATAAGCTCTTCTGTTAGGTACTTAGAAGCTTTCTCATGCTTGACACCAAGATGGCATTTGTGATCTCCCTTCTTGCTACTTGATGCCTTCTCATGATGGACTTACTAAGATGACTGTAGGCTCTTCTCTATTGTACTTAGAGTCTTCCCATTATGGACATCAAGATGACATGATGCACTTCTTTCTCTCGGCAGTTCAGAACACTCTTTTTGTAGTAGAACTCTCACTTCCACATAGTAGAACTCTCACTTCTACTTCTTCCTTTGCATGTATCTGAGTGTTCTTGGTGGATCGTAGAGTGAGCCTTCGGACTCACTATTTCACATGGTTTAGGTCAGTCCACCTTCTCTCCAGACTCGACAACTCCAGCAACCTTCGATCTTTGAAGCTCTTCTAGATTTATACTCCTTCCCAATCCTTCCGTTGCAAAGTAGTCGTTAAAGGCTATTCAAATATCTTCACAGATCTCGAGTTAACAGAGGTAGACTGCTGATGTGACATGTCATACTTTATCTGACATTACAGTCTACTGTTTCACCTACCCGTTAGAGTTGTCACTTTAATGTCTTGGGCAGGTTGAAGACTTTATTTACTCCTTTTGATTTCTCGATCAGAGGTTGTCTTTTTGCATCGATGCTTTCAATAAGCTCTTGTCCGAATATTACCCTTCATATTGAACCGTTGCCAATGCTTCAATCTTCAGCTATTCGAACTTTACGATTCTGATGCATGTCTTCAAGGAGCTAATCGTAGTGTCTTGTTGAGTGTTGCTCATTGACTGGTAGAGTTAACACTATGATCTTGAAGAGTGTTGATTGGATCTTCAATGTAGAACCTCTTCCTTGTATCGTGCAGTGCTTCAATACTTATGTTTGCTTCGACTGTTCTCAGAGACTGATGGCCTAATTCCTTGCTTTGGGCACCTTTTAAATATCAAAACAATTTAGATTTGTGGTGTGTCTAGCTTGCTTTCTCCTTGTGATCTCTCGTTCACTTATCATTAATGAACTGACACTGCACTTAATCACTTTAGCCTTGCTCTTCAAAGGCTGACCATTATCTCGGTTCACCTTCCATCAGTTCCTTCTTTGTTTGGCAAACACTACGATCTTGGATGCTTTCAAGATCGTTGTCTTCTGTTCACTTGATAGCTACTGCATTTGATGACTTTCCTTAGTCAGCTTCTGAAGTCTTCTTTGGATCTCCTCGTGGAAGACTTCATCACGAGTGGCCTTACAACTCAATCTTGATGCTGATTGGGTTGGTGCTTAGATCTGCTGTTAGCCTGCATGCCATTCGTTGAGTGCTCTCTGGTTTCCTTGGATGTAGCTTGCAGCTTGAACCAGAGGCTTCGTTCCTTTGGATATTCTGGGAGTGCTCATTTGTCGAGAACCGTATATGCTCTACGATTCAACCTTGGCATTGTGAGCACTTCTGTTGAGGTCGCAGTTCTGCACTCTACGATTCAGCTTTGGCTTATGCAGACACTACGATCTCGAGATCAGATCTTAACACTCTACGGTTTCTGCCTTGTACTTGTTGTCTTCATCTGATCTTGCTCGACTACGATCTCTGCATGTAATCAATAGACTTTACGAACTCATAGTGTGATCTACGATCCTTGACTTGGCTTCTGAATCAGTAGACTCTACGACTCTGAATGTAGTATACATTTCTGACTTGGCTTCGGCAGAGGTTCGGTCGACTCGTAGGCAGGCTGTCTTCTACGATTCTGAACATGACTTCCTCAGCAGACTTCGGCTCTGAGGAAGTTCTTCTCGATACACTACGATCCTTCTTCGTTTCCCCTGGCAGTCTACGAACTCCGAGATCTACTATCTTGCATACTCTTATTCTGCCTTGATAGCTCTCGAGTTAACCTTGACTCTCCGAGCAGACTACGATTTTTGGTGCAGTGCTCGACGATCAGACTAGCCTATCTATTACATCATAAGATCAACCTAACATGCTTAATCTTTCTATCTTTATAGTCCTTGTACATCTTTTCTTTTTAAGGACTTTACAAAGCTGTCTTTCTTATGTAGGATCAACCTAACATATTTGATCAATTCATTCTAAGTCCTTGTACACATATTTTTATTATCTATCAAAGAACTTTACAGCTTTTCTTAATGCAAGCATACTTGCATATTATTCATTCATATATATATATATATATATATATATATATATATATATATCATAATCAAATCATATATAAATTGGAATAGCATTCACATGCTTATTCCTGACAATCTCCCCCTATTTGATTATGACAAAAATAATACGTGCATATGCATGTTATGAATGAATCTTATATATAGTGAGCAGCTGTATTTCTAAAACAGTTAATCATGAATGTCATTTATATTGATATGGCAATTTATATATTAATACATTCTACATCCTGGATCCAGAACATATCTAACTAGTTAGAGATGTACCTCTTTGGCTCCATGTATGTTTCCAGGATGCTTGTTGATCAGCTACTCAACTGTTTGTTTTGCTTGCTCTTGCTCCCCCTTGGATGATGACCTTCTGTCTTTGTTTAGCTCCTTTTCAGCATCTTTCTGATCATGCTCCCCCTCAGACTCTGCGATCATGTGATCATCATCTTTTGGCTCCCCCTCAGATGATGATACTTTTTCTGTAGCTGCTGTCTTCTTCTTTGACTTCTTCACTATTCTCTTATTTGAGTGCCTCTTGCTCTTCTTGCTCTCCCTCTTTCTATGCCTCTTTTTTTTCCCCTTTTTGTCATCAATCATTTGAGAGAGCTGCTCCATGTTGGACATAAGTTGTTCCATCAGGTAAGAGGAATTGACAACTTCAAACTTGAGTTCCTGCTGACCTAGCTCAAGTTGCACTGTGAAAGTCTGCTTTAGGTCGTTAATCTTGTCAGATAGGGCTTGAATCTGCTCTTCATTTGCTTTCTGAATTCGTAGAGCTTCAGTCTTTTGATCTTGTATATTCTTCTGATAGATGATGTCTCTCTCTTGGAGTTTGATAGATACATCTGCCATAGTGGCTTGAAGCTTGTGCTGGAATAAAATATCTCCTTCTGCTATCAGCTTCTGTGATTCTTCAGTGAGTAGAGATATCTTCTTACTCAATTCATCAGAGCTCTTCAGTAGTTCCTGCTCCAAGATAGTTTGATCCTTTTGTTGTTCAGCATCAGGTTGAGCATTGGATTGGACTCTACGATCTTCATCCTTAGACAGATTTTCGAAGGTTTGAATAATCTGAACAATCGTTGAGTACCAATTGCTTATAAAGGATGAGGGAATGTCAGATAATAATGTTTGAGTATAAGGAGGCCTCTGATTTTGGGCTTGAACATCATCAGTAGTACAGTGAACTGACTCTACGATCAGCTCCTTGGTCATGACTCTTCGTCCTTCAGAATCCACTCTACGATCGTAGGGGATGTAGAGATTTCCAGCATGTCGATAGACCTTGAAATGAGGCTGGTTTGTGATCATCTTTGTAGCATAACTTTTCACCCTTGGGAAGTTTTGAGCTACCAGCTCCAGACTTGGAAACTGCTTGTAACACCAACTGAAGTAGCTTCCATCTCTTTCAGTGTGGGCCTTTAGCCATGGCATCCACTGGAAGAACCATCTCATTAGCATTTCATCAGGATTGTAGAGAATGGTTGTGTAGTCCATTTCCATGTTGTTCTAGTTTTTAAACACCTCAAACGTAGTCATCTGTACTACCTTGAGCTGTTCATTTCCATGACTTACCCATCTTTCAGGTGGTGTCACTGATGGCTCATTTGGAACTTCTACCACTATTCTCCTGGTGAATCTAGCTGGAGAGAGGACAGGGTAAAATTCTAGTTCTTCTGATTCTTGACTTTCAGAATTTGAATCATTCTTCATTACTTCTCTCTCATGCACTGAATCATCCTGATCATTTTCAGCAGAGAGATCTTCTAGCTGTATTTCATCTCCAGAATCTTCTTCAGATTCATCTTCTTCATTGCTGGTTTTTTCTTCAGTGTTTTCTCCCTGGGCTACAGACTCATCATCACTCAATTCAGTGATGGCATTTGATTGACCACTACTCCTTTTGGAGGCAAACTTGGCTTACAGTCTGTAGCTTTTCCTTCTTCTTGGAGGTTCAGGTTTGGGAGAGTCAGACTCTTCTTCTTCTTCAGATTCTGACTTCTCTGGTTTAGCAGACAGATGTCTTTGAGGTTCAGCACTGGCAGGGACAAACTCTTCTTCTGTCATCTCATCAACTTTTGATTCATCATGGGGGCTTTCTGGATTTGAGGAGGCATTCTCTTCTTCTCTTAGAACAGCACTGTCCGACCCATTATCTGGGCTTGTTGGGCAGTTGCATTTGGGGATGCAATTTGGTCATCTTGGATTTCTTCTTTATCATCAGAGTGACTACTCTGAGAATTAGCCACTCGGCTTGCACATTTCTCTTCTTCAGCAGATACTGAATTTTCATACATTAATCCAGCTTCATCTTCGCTGCTGGATCTTGTAAGACCCCAAATTTTTATAAATAAAGATGAATTTTCTATAAATATCATTTTTGAATATTATGGAGTTAATTTGATATAATGTTATAGTTGTGGGTAATATTTATAAATTTTGCAAAGTACGCAAGTTGTTATATAATATTGGTCGGGGAATATTCGTTTTAACAGGGAATATTCGTACAACGACACAATCATTGGTGGACCCCACAACAGAATTATTGTCGGATTGAGAAAACGACAAAGATAGTTTATTAAAAATAACGGCGGAAGTTTTACCATTGTTACTGTTGAACTACTCGGTAGTAAAAGTACAGTAATACGTGTGGTTGCATAGTAGCACTCGGTATTGATTATTAATGCTTATGTGAGAAGTCACTCAGTTTGATTCCATTATTGTCAGTTAATAATATGAATTATTTAGCGATAATGACGTTTTGTTTTATTCGTATTATTAACGTAATAAAACAGAAACATCTTTTTATATAAAACAAAATACTTTATTAAAGTTATTCTATAAATAGAATATATTATATTTTATTTAAAAGATTTTTCTTTAAATATGGACCGTCAGATTAAAGTAATCAATCTGGACCGTTCATGGATTAGTTACTATGCATTCTATTTTTCTATAAATAGCAGCTCATTCCTTCATTATTTCTTACGAATTCACTGAACTCTAGAGAGAGAAACTATAGAGAGAAACTATAGAGAGAGAGAAGAAGAGTATTCTGCTACTTAACTACTTCCTTACTTCAGCTCTTCTTTAAAACGGTAAGGGGTGTTATTCTTTCTTATTCATGAAGAGAACTGTTGTTATTCCATTTCTTATTATTCTGTTGGAATAACCTGTATACGCGGTCTACCCTATACTTGGTGACATTCTTCTATTATTCTGTTGGAACATCCTGTCTGTGTGTTTTACACCGGACCTGGTTCCGTTTTTATTATTATTCTGTTGGAACATCCTGTCTGTGTGTTTTACACCGGACCTGGTTCCGTCTTGTTATTATTCTGTTGGAACATCCTGTCTGTGTGTTTTACACCGGACCTGGTTCCATTATTTATTATTCTGTCGGAATATCCTGTCTGTGCGTTTACGCCGGACCTGGTTCCATTATTTATTATTCTGTTGGAATAACCTGTCTGTGCGGTCTATCGCATGCATGGTGATTTCTTTTGTTATTCCATTCTTTATTATACTCAGTTGGTTAAGTTTTGACTTCTATACTCCATGAAATTTGTGGAATATCCTTGATATTTGCGCTTCATCCAGTATCTTTTCATGAAAATATTCTCCTGATCATTCTTGAATTTTACTCCACAAAGCAGTATCATGTTGACAATTTGGACGTTGTTAATTCCTGGATAAATTAATTCTTGAACTTGTTTTATTGAATTCTTATATCATTGTCATCATCCTCATGTTTATAAAATGTTGAAAGTCATCTGTGGCCTGTAGTGCATAGATGGACTTGGTATGATTATGACCAGGGATTATTCGGTATAATCATGACCGTAATGTTACAAATGATGTGGTAAAAGTCCTCATTGGCCCGTAGTGCATTGATGGACAGTTGTTGGCATGATCATGACCATTAATGAATACACGAATATCCTTGGCCGTAGTGCAGGGGTGATTCGATGATGTGGATTATTTTATTAAGCTGAGTCTCAGCGATCACAGTGTTGAAAAACCTTTTAAATCATAAAAGATAGTAGAGTTTATTTTCTACTTGACTCTTTTAATGGATTGCTTGTTCCGCTGCAGTTAAACTTGATGTCTATTATATTTTATCAGTTTAACATTGTTGAAGGCTAATGATAATTTATTCTGCATTATCTTAGTCATAATATTTCTTACTGGGCTAGTTGAGCTCACCCTTTCTTTCACTGTTCTCTTCAGGAAATGAGAACGTAGCTGGGGCAAGTCGGGGAACGGAGTGATGGTCCGAATGATAGTATTAGTTAGTAGTCCTCACTATTCTATGTAATGGTGTGTTAATAAATGTAATGAGGACTCCTTTTGAGTATGAATACTCTCTAGAAGATAATATTTGTATTCAAACTCACAGTTTATGTTTTGTCGTATTGTACACGACAGTTGTATTAGTAAGTTGTATTTGTATTCTGTACTATGTATCTGACGACCCAAGATGGGTGATGTATACCTAATTTTGGGGGCGTCACAGTTGGTATCAGAGCTTAGGGATATGATCCCTGGCTAAGATGTGAGAATAGAACTAGGAGGGGAGAGACGGGGAATTCCTTCGCTAGTATGACATACCTAAGTTTATTTGCATGGTATTTAATTGGTCGGTCATAATATAAGGATAATATATGACATATCAATTAATTTTTATTTTGTGGCAGTATCTGAAAATGGCATCTGAGAATGTTGAGAATAGCAATGGAGCACAGACGACTGTTGATTCACCACATATCAATAATCAGGATAATGTGCATCAGGAAGGTGTCAATCCTCATGCAAACAACAACACTGACCAAATGATGAATGATCAAATGTTCAGAGGCTTTATGCAATTCATGCAACAACAGGTGAAAGCGGCTCCTGTCCACAACGTAGGTGGAAATACTGGAAACTCTCAGGCGGTCACCGCTAAACAGTTTAAGGAGCTGGGACCACCGGAGTTTAAGGGAGAACCCAAACCACTTGTAGCTGAAACATGGATAAAGCAGATCACCAAGATATTTGATGTCTTGGGTTGCTCCGAGGAGCAAAAGGTTCCCTTTGCCGCCTTTATGTTGCGAGGAGAGGCAGATTACTGGTGGGAATCGATAAAGCGTACTCAACCTGCCGCACTGAAGATGTCTTGGGAGAAGTTCCAAGAGCTGTTTAACGACAAATACTTTCCCGAGAGTATTCGTCACATGAAGGAGGTGGAGTTCATCAAATTGGAGCAGAATAATATGACCGTGTCGCAGTACGAGGCAAAATTTGCGGAGTTATCCCGGTTTGCGTCCCACCTGGTGGATAATGAAGAAAGAATGACGCGGATGTTTTTAAGAGGTTTGAAGCCGGAGATACGTCAACATCTTGTTTCTCATAAACTGTGTTTGTATTCAGATGTTGTAAATAGGGCTCAGTTGGTGGAGCGCGATAACGAGACAACGCAACCAAAAGAGAGCAGCCGGCAAAATGATAATACCAGTGAGAGCAGTCATCGAAGCGGTGACAACAAGCGTGGAGGGAATCAACAGGCCAGAAATGGTAACCACTTCGGTGGTAATCAGGGCCAAAACAATAAGAATGGACATTTCAAGAAGAGGAGATTCAACAATGATGGAAAGACGTCAGCACCAGCACCTGTCGTTAAGGAAGGAGAACGACCACCTATCATATGTTTCAAATGCGGAGGGGAGGGGCACATCAGTCCAAACTGCGCGATGCCGTCCAAAGCATGTTATAATTGTGGAAGAGAAGGTCATTTAGCCCGATTTTGTCGTTTACCGAAGACAAATTCAGCTAGGATGGAGGCACCAAAAGCCGTCCCAGAAAAGTCAAAACCGGTTGTGCAAGGGAGAGCGTTTGTTGTGAACTCCCAGAGAGCAAGGAACCCGAATGAGGTCATCACGGGTAAGCTTATCATAAACTCTAAAGAAGTTTATACTTTATTTGATACCGGTTCAACCCATTCTTTTATTTCTCCTACTTGCGCTCATCGATTAAATTTGATTCCGGAGAAATTAGACTTTGACTTATCTGTTGAAACTCCATTGGGAGAAACCTTCATTACATCCACTGTTTATAAGTCTTGTTTGGTTCAAGTTGGTACCCACACATTACCTGTCGATCTGATTTCATTAAAAATACTTGCATTTGACGTGATTCTAGGGATTGATTGGTTAACTACTCATCATGCAAAAATTGATTGTTTTCGTAAGGTTGTTAGCTTTCATATTCCTAATCGACCTATTATGCGAATTCAAGCAACCAAACCATTAAAATCAATCGCTGTCATCTCAAGCCATAAAGCTATTCGTTTATTGAAAAACGGATGTCAAGCTTTCTTAGCTCATGTCACAGATCTAAACAAAAATACGTCAGTTTTGAATGATATTTCTATTGTTAATAAATTCCCTGACGTATTCCCTGAAGAACTTCCTGGCCTACCCCCAGAGCGTGAAATTGAATTTTGTATCGACCTTGAACCCGGTACAAAACCCATTTCCAAAGCCCCATATCGAATGGCTCCTATTGAACTTCAGGAGTTAAAGATCCAACTGCAGGAATTGTTAGACATTGGTTTTATTCGTCCTAGTACTTCTCCTTGGGGTGCTCCTGTTCTGTTCGTGAAGAAGAAAGATGGGAGTATGCGACTTTGTATTGATTATCGGGAGTTGAATCATGTCACCATCAAAAACAGGTACCCATTGCCACGTATTGATGACCTGTTTGACCAGTTGCAAGGAGCACAATTCTTTTCAAAGATCGATCTTCGTTCTGGATATCATCAGCTGAAGGTTAGAACTGAGGATATTCCAAAGACGGCTTTTAGAACTCGGTACGGGCATTATGAATTCCTAGTCATGTCCTTTGGATTGACTAATGCTCCTGCTGCCTTCATGGATATGATGAACCGGGTATTCAAGGAATATTTGGATCACTTTGTGGTCGTCTTTATCGATGACATCCTTGTTTATTCCAAAAGCCGTGAAGATCATGAGCAACACTTGAGGCTGGTACTCCAAAAGCTTCGTGAATACAAACTTTATGCCAAGTTGAAGAAATGCGAGTTCTGGCTGGAGGAGGTAGCATTCCTTGGGCACGTAGTATCAAGTCGTGGAATATCGGTTGACCCGGCAAAGATTGAAGCTATTCAAAGCTGGGAGCAACCTAAATCAGTGACCGAAGTACGTAGCTTTCTTGGTTTAGCTGGTTATTATCGGAGATTCGTGGAAGGATTTTCTCGAATCGCTACTCCATTAACTCAGCTGACTCGGAAAGATACAAAGTTTGGTTGGAGCGAAGAATGTGAGCAGAGTTTTCAAGAACTCAAGAGGAGACTCATTTCAGCACCTGTTCTAACAATACCATCTGGCTCGGAGGGATTTGTCATCTACAGTGATGCTTCGAGCAAAGGGTTGGGATGCGTTCTCATGCAACATGGAAAAGTCATAGCCTATGCATCAAGACAACTCAAGGAATATGAGAGGAATTATCCTACTCATGATCTAGAGTTGGCAGCTGTTGTCTTTGCACTTAAAATTTGGAGGCATTACTTGTATGGGGAGAAAGTGGAGATCTTTACGGATCATAAAAGCCTCAAATATTTCTTCACTCAAAAGGAACTCAACATGCGACAACGACGTTGGCTTGAACTGTTGAAAGATTATGATCATACCATTCAATACCATCCTGGAAAAGCGAACGTGGTAGCTGACGCATTGAGTAGAAGATCATATGCGGGTACAAGTGCGATATTGTCAACACAAAGGCCCATTTTGTGTGATTTGCAAAGGATGGAGATAGAGTTAAAGACTCCAGGGACCCATGTGATGATGGCGAATATACGAGTAGAACCGACTTTAATCGATAAAGTTAAAGCTGCTCAAGCTACAGACCTGGAGCTGATGCGTATGAAGAAGAAAGTGCAAGAAGGTGCTATGCCGGAAGCAAGAATCGATGAAGAAGGAATACTTCGAGTCAACTCCAGACTTTGTGTTCCTAACAACCCTGATTTAAAGTATGAAATCATGATGGAGGCGCACAACACACCGTTTGCAATCCATCCTGGAAGTACCAAAATGTATCATGATCTTCGTCATACATTTTGGTGGAGCAATATGAAGAGAGAGATAGCGTTGTTTATCTCAAGGTGTCTAACTTGTCAACGAGTCAAAGCGGAGCATCAAGTACCAAAAGGTCCATTGCAACCACTTGAAATTCCAGAATGGAAGTGGGAGCACATTACCATGGATTTCGTTACCGGTCTTCCTAGGGTTTCTCAAGGTATTGATGCGATTTGGGTCATTGTTGATAGATTGACCAAGTCTGCTCATTTCTTACCGATACGAGAAACTTATACACTTGAACGTCTTGCTCGTATGTACATAAACGAGATTGTAAGACTGCATGGTATGCCAGTATCCATAGTTTCTGATCGAGACCCAAGATTCACTTCACGATTTTGGGTTAGTTTACAAAAAGCTATGGGCACGGAGTTACGATTTAGTTCAGCATATCATCCTCAGACGGACGGACAATCAGAGAGGACTATTCAAACTCTTGAAGATCTATTAAGACTCTGTGTCTTTGACTTCAAGGGAAGTTGGGACAAGTTCTTACCATTGGTGGAGTTTTCCTACAACAACAGTTATCAAGCAAGTATTGGCATGGCTCCATTCGAAGCATTGTATGGAAGAAAATGTCGTTCTCCAGTATGCTGGGATGAGGTGGGCGAAGCAACGTTGTTGGGACCGGAGTTGGTACGTATGACTACAGAAAAGATTCAAACGATCCGACAACGTATAAAAACCTCACAAGATCGACAAAAGAGTTATGCTGATCTTCATCGAAAGGACGTGGAATTTGATGTAGGAGATCATGTGTTCTTACGTGTTGCTCCATGGAAAGGAGTTACGAGATTTGGAAAGAGAGGAAAGCTAAATCCTCGATTCATCGGTCCATTTTTAATCCTCGATCGAGTAGGAACTGTGGCTTATAGACTCGCTTTACCGCCAAGTATGTCTCGTGTTCATAACGTTTTCCACATATCCATGTTACGCAAATATGTGGAAGACCCGAACCACATTATTGAGTTAGAACCGGACGAAATAGCGGAGGATTTGACGTATGAAGAAGTTCCTGTTCAAATCTTGGATAAGAAGGAACATATTCTACGCTCCAAGGTTATACCTCAAGTCAAAGTTTTGTGGAGAAACCACGATGTTGAGGAAATGACTTGGGAGTTAGAATCAGAAATGAAATCAAGGTATCCTTACCTCTTCGACATACCAGGTACGTACCCTAATTTCGAGGGCGAAATTTCATAAGAAGGGGAGGTTGTAAGACCCCAACTTTTATAAATAAAGATGAATTTTCTATAAATATCATTTTTGAATATTATGGAGTTAATTTGATATAATGTTATAGTTGTGGGTAATATTTATAAATTTTGCAAAGTACGCAAGTTGTTATATAATATTGGTCGGGGAATATTCGTTTTAACAGGGAATATTCGTACAACGACACAATCATTGGTGGACCCCACAACGGAATTATTGTCGGATTGAGAAAACGACAAAAATATTTTATTAAAAATAACGGCGGAAGTTTTACCATTGTTACTGTTGAACTACTCGGTAGTAAAAGTACAGTAATACGTGTGGTTGCATAGTAGCACACGGTATTGATTATTAATGCTTATGTGAGAAGTCACTCAGTTTGATTCAATTATTGTCAGTTAATAATATGAATTATTTAGCGATAATGACGTTTTGTTTTATTCGTATTATTAACGTAATAAAACAGAAACATCTTTTTATATAAAACAAAATACTTTATTAAAGTTATTCTATAAATAGAATATATTATATTTTATTTAAAAGATTTTTCTTTAAATATGGACCGTCAGATTAAAGTAATCAATCTGGACCGTTCATGGATTAGTTACTATGCATTCTATTTTTCTATAAATAGCAGCTCATTCCTTCATTATTTCTTACGAATTCACTGAACTCTAGAGAGAGAAACTATAGAGAGAAACTATAGAGAGAGAGAAGAAGAGTATTCTGCTACTTAACTACTTCCTTATTTCAGCTCTTCTTTAAAACGGTAAGGGGTGTTATTCTTTCTTATTCATGAAGAGAACTGTTGTTATTCCATTTCTTATTATTCTGTTGGAATAACCTGTATACGCGGTCTACCCTATACTTGGTGACATTCTTCTATTATTCTGTTGGAACATCCTGTCTGTGTGTTTTACACCGGACCTGGTTCCGTTTTTATTATTATTCTGTTGGAACATCCTGTCTGTGTGTTTTACACCGGACCTGGTTCCGTCTTGTTATTATTCTGTTGGAACATCCTGTCTGTGTGTTTTACACCGGACCTGGTTCCATTATTTATTATTCTGTCGGAATATCCTGTCTGTGCGTTTACGCCGGACCTGGTTCCATTATTTATTATTCTGTTGGAATAACCTGTCTGTGCGGTCTATCGCATGCATGGTGATTTCTTTTGTTATTCCATTCTTTATTATACTCAGTTGGTTAAGTTTTGACTTCTATACTCCATGAAATTTGTGGAATATCCTTGATATTTGCGTTTCATCCAGTATCTTTTCATGAAAATATTCTTCTAAGCATTCTTGAATTTTACTCCACAAAGCAGTATCATGTTGACAATTTGGACGTTGTTAATTCCTGGATAAATTAATTCTTGAACTTGTTTTATTGAATTCTTATATCATTGTCATCATCCTCATGTTTATAAAATGTTGAAAGTCATCTGTGGCCTGTAGTGCATAGATGGACTTGGTATGATTATGACCAGGGATTATTCGGTATAATCATGACCGTAATGTTACAAATGATGTGGTAAAAGTCCTCATTGGCCCGTAGTGCATTGATGGACAGTTGTTGGCATGATCATGACCATTAATGAATACACGAATATCCTTGGCCGTAGTGCAGGGGTGATTCGATGATGTGGATTATTTTATTAAGCTGAGTCTCAGCGATCACAGTGTTGAAAAACCTTTTAAATCATAAAAGATAGTAGAGTTTATTTTCTACTTGACTCTTTTAATGGATTGCTTGTTCCGCTGCAGTTAAACTTGATGTCTATTATATTTTATCAGTTTAACATTGTTGAAGGCTAATGATAATTTATTCTGCATTATCTTAGTCATAATATTTCTTACTGGGCTAGTTGAGCTCACCCTTTCTTTCACTGTTCTCTTCAGGAAATGAGAACGTAGCTGGGGCAAGTCGGGGAACGGAGTGATGGTCCGAATGATAGTATTAGTTAGTAGTCCTCACTATTCTATGTAATGGTGTGTTAATAAATATAACGAGGACTCCTTTTGAGTATGAATACTCTCTAGAAGATAATATTTGTATTCAAACTCACAGTTTATGTTTTGTCGTATTGTACACGACAGTTGTATTAGTAAGTTGTATTTGTATTCTGTACTATGTATCTGACGACCCAAGATGGGTGATGTATACCTAATTTTGGGGGCGTCACAGATCTGATCTGCGGGGACTCAGCCTTGACATCTGTTTCCTTTTCTTCTGCTAACTCTACGTCCTTTTCTTCAGCAGAGGTACTATTTTGGGAAGCTGAGGCTGGTTTGGTTTCCACCTTAGCTTTCTTGTTGATAGGCCCTTGAAGCAGCATGTTGCTTCTCCTCTTTGTTGTTTCAACAGTTAGAGCTCTTTCTTCTTCAACTTTTTCTTTGATGGAGAGACTCCTTGGTGGGGCCTTGGCTTTCTTCACATCACCAGCTTTCTTCACACCTTTTGATTTTTTTTTGGCTGGTGTGATTTCTGCTGGTGCAGAGTCATCAGACTCAGAGCTCTCTGCCTCTTCTGTTTTCCTTTTCTTTGCATAGGCTCTGCTGCTGCTCCCAGCTGTCAGCCTTTTGTTCTCCTTAAGGATCTTCTTCCAGTTCACAAATAATTGTGGAGACATCACTTTGTGCACATTCAAATTTTCTCCCTCATCAACCTTGATTTTCCCTCCTAGCTTCTTCTTTAGCACAATACTCAGCAATCTACCATGAAACACCTTAGTCAGAGGTTTTTCGGTGGATTTCTTCTTCTCAGCCTTCTCTACCTACTTGGAGATTTGATAGAATAAGATAGCTTCAAAGTCAATTTGTTTCTTCAGAACTACAGCTGACATTATCTTCAACTGTTGGTCAATCACTGTGTGACGCCCCCAGAATAGGTATACAACACCCATTCTGAGTCGCCAAATACATGGTACAGAAAGCAAACTACAACTTCAATAATACAATTGTCGTGCAAAATACGACAACACATACTGTGAGTTTAAATACAAATATTGTCTTCTAGACAATATCCACACTCAAATAAATCCTCATTACAATTATTCAAACACTATTTTACAGAAATAGTGAGGACTGCTAATACATCTTTCTAGAACCATCACTCCATACCCCGACTAGATCCTGCTATGTTCTCACCTCCTGAGAAGAAAAATGGAACAAAAAGGAAAAGGGTGAGCTCAACTAGCCCAGTAAAGAATATTATGACTAAGATAATATACAACAAATTATCGTTAGTCTTCAACAGGGAAAAATCTGATAAAATATAATCGACAACAAGTTTTAGATCAACAACTGCAGCGGAAACAACAAACCATTAGAAGAGTCAAGTAGAGAAAGAATTCTACTATCTTCTAAGATTTAAAAGTCCATCATCAATATTTTATCCCTGTAACATCAATTAATAATCATCTTTAACCAAATATTCATCTTTGCACTACAGGCCAAAGATATTCATTTGTATCATCAGTCGGTCATGTTCATCTCAACACCTGTTCATCTTTGCACTACAGGCCAAAGATATTCATCAAGTAATTATACATCTTTGCACTACAGGCCAAAGATATTCAGTAATATCATCATTTAGGACTGAGGATGATGAAAAATATCTTAAAGAGAACGAATCCAATGAGACAGAAGGACAAATAGTAGGGATTCGTATAACAGTTTATCCAAGATCAATAATACTTCATAATAATCAATTGTGAAGCAGAATTCAAAAATAAAGATCAAAACATGGATACAATCAAAGATAGTAACCATAATAGACATCTTGGACAAAAAGGGAAAATTTTATTTTTCGGTGAATAGTGCCGTATTCGTGAATAGTGCCGTATACGTGAATAGTGCCGTATACGTGAATAGTAACCCCGACACAAAAAGTTCCAAATTTGATAAAAACTCATATCAATATTTCAGCATAATGATATTGAAGAAAATAATATCATTAAGAAGAAAATAATATCCCTTACCTCAAAATATCAGTACTTCTGGTCGGAATACCGGTATAAGGCTGAAAGAAACTTGCTCTGATGAATAGAAACTCTCAAAGTATCTAAATACTCACAAAATACACTCAATAATCTAGAGAGAGAAAGAGAGAAAACTTGTTTCTGGTGTGATTTTCAATTCTAACTTAGCCCTCTATTTATAGGAAAATTTTGGTAGGTTTGACCTGCAACCTGATGGCTTTACCTGCTACTATTCCCACCCACCACATTTGAAATATAATTCAGCACATTTCTTCACCAACCACAAGTGGGGCCCACCAATTCTAGAATTTTCCACCAAAATGATAAACTCCGAAAATTCAACAATTTCTGAACCAGTCATCTTGTAAAATTCATAATAAATCATACGTTCATTTTTAACGGTTCAAAATTTGTGGACATATACTCAACTTATATATGTATAACATATCCAAAAATTACCACGATCCAACGGTCGGATTAAAAATTATAACCCCCGCAAATATATCTCAAAAACCCTGATTTTTAATACCTCCATTCCGACAAAAATACTGATAAAAACCTCAACATTAACTCCTTCATTTTTAACCACAAAAATATATCCCTCATTTATATCCACATAAAATAAATATTTCCTTATCATATGAATCAATAATTAATTATTCACAAATAATATTACAGAATCACATTTATGACAACCAGGCCGTTCCCAGGAAAGAGGGGGCTTTCCAATAAGGATTTCTCCTTACTGGCGCGCAATTAGATGACCAAACCTCTCCTTAGACAGAACTTTCTAGACATTGCCAATAATGTTATCTAATAATATTATTCAAATAATATGAATTATTGATCTGATAAATGAAAATACTGTGCAGCAACAATTATTGAAACAACAATAATATAAAATATCAACGCAGCAATTATTGAATCAATAAAATAAAATATTGAATAATAACTACTGTAACAATTATTGAGTAGTGCCTTCTTACGTAAGAATCAATAATTGGTGCAATACCGTGTGCTACTGTATTTTAACCACCGGGTATTCCAACAGTATTAACGGTAACAACTACGCCGTTATTTATAAACAACTTATACTTGTCGTTTTCTTCATCCAATCGCTTTCCGTTATGGGGCCCACACAAGGCTGCGTCGTCGTACGAATATTCCCCGACAGCAAGAATATTCCACGACCAACCGAATATTCACCGACCAAAAATAAATATTTTATAACCACTTGCTTATTTTGCAAAATTTGCACATTTCACCCATAACCAAAGTATTATATCAAATTAACCCCTTATTATTCACAATAATATTTAGAGAAAATTTGATTTTATTCATTAATAAGTTGGGGTCTTACAACCTCCCCTCCTTATGAAATTTCGTCCTCGAAATTGACGTACGTACCTGATGTTTCAAAAAGGTGAGGATACCTCGCTTTCATTTCTGATTCCAACTCCCAGGTCATTTCTTCAATAGCATGGTTTCTCCACAAAACCTTAACTTGTGGTATAACCTTCGTGCGTAGGACATGCTCTTTCCTATCCAAGATCTTAACAGGTACCTCCTCGTACGTTAAATCTTCAGCTATCTCGTCTGGTTCTAACTCAATAATGTGGTTCGGGTCTTTAACATATTTACGAAGCATAGATATGTGAAAAACATTATGAACACGAGACATGCTTGGAGGTAATGCGAGTCTATATGCCACATTTCCTATTCGCTCAAGAATCTCAAATGGACCAACAAATCTTGGATTGAGCTTTCCTCTCTTCCCAAATCTTGTAACTCCCTTCCATGGTGCAACACGTAACAATACATGATCCCCAATATTAAATTCCACGTCCTTCCGATGAAGATCCGCATAACTCTTTTGTCGATCCTGTGCCGTTTGTATACGTTGTCGAATCGTTTGGATCTTCTCTGTAGTAATGCGTACCAATTCTGGTCCCAACAATGTTGCTTCACCCACCTCGTCCCAGCATACTGGAGAACGACATTTTCTTCCATACAACGCCTCAAATGGAGCCATACCTATGCTCGCCTGATAACTGTTGTTGTAGGAGAATTCCACCAATGGTAGGTACTTATCCCAACTCCCTTTGAGATCTAAGACACAAAGTCTTAATAGATCTTCAAGAGTTTGAATAGTCCTCTCTGATTGTCCGTCCGTTTGAGGATGGTATGCTGAACTGAATCGTAAATCCGTGCCCATAGCTTTCTGCAAGCTAACCCAAAATCGTGAAGTGAATCTTGGGTCACGATCCGAAACTATGGATACTGGCATGCCATGCAATCTCACAATCTCGTTCACGTACATACTAGCAAGACGTTCAAGGGAATAAGTCTCACGTATCGGCAAGAAATGAGCGGACTTGGTTAATCTATCAACAATAACCCAAATCGCATCTATGCCTTGAGAAACCTTGGGAAGACCTGTAACAAAATCCATAGTAATGTGTTCCCACTTCCATTTCGGAATCTCAAGTGGTTGCAATGGACCCTTTGGTACTTGATGCTCCGCTTTTACACGTTGACAAGTTAAACATCTCGAGATAAACTCCGCGATCTCTCTTTTCATATTGCTCCACCAAAATGTATGTCGAAGATCGTGATACATTTTGGTACTCCCAGGATGGATTGCAAACGGTGTGTTGTGTGCCTCCATCATTATTCTATGCTTCAAGTCAAAATCGTTAGGAACACAAAGTCTGGAGTTGACTCGAAGTATTCCTTCTTCATCGATTCTTGCTTCTGGAATAGCACCTTCTTGCACTTTCTTCTTCATACGCATCAGCTCTATATCCGTAGCTTGAGCAGCTTTAACTTTATCGATTAAAGTCGGTTCTACTCGTATATTTGATATCATCATGTGGGTACTTGGAGCCTTCATCTCTATCTCCATCCTTTGCAAGTCATACAAAATGGGCCTTTGTGTTAAAAACATTGCACTCGTACCCGCATATGATCTTCTACTCAATGCGTCAGCTACTACGTTTGCTTTTCCAGGATGGTATTGGATGGTATGATCGTAATCTTTCAACAGCTCAAGCCAACGTCGTTGCCGCATGTTGAGTTCCTTTTGGGTGAAGAAATATTTGAGGCTTTTATGATCTGTATAGATCTCCACTTTCTCCCCATACAGGTAGTGTCTCCAGATCTTCAACGCAAAAACGACTGCTGCCAACTCCAAATCATGAGTAGGATAATTCCTCTCATATTCTTTGAGTTGTCGTGAGGCATAGGCTATGACTTTCCCATGTTGCATGAGAACACATCCTAACCCTTTGCCTGAAGCATCGCTGTAGATAACAAATCCATCCGAACCAGATGGTATTGTCAAAACAGGTGCCGAAATGAGTCTCCTCTTGAGTTCTTGGAAACTCTTCTCGCATTCCTCACTCCATACGAATTTTGTATCTTTCCGAGTCAGCTGAGTTAACGGAGTAGCGATTCGAGAAAATCCTTCCACAAATCTCCGATAATAACCAGCTAAGCCCAGAAAGCTACGTACTTCGGTTACCGACTTCGGTTGCTCCCAACTTTGTATGGCTTCAATCTTCGCCGGGTCGACAGATACTCCATGTTTTGACACCACGTGCCCAAGGAATGCTACTTCCTCAAGCCAGAACTCGCATTTCTTCAGTTTGGCATATAGCTTGTTTTCACGAAGCCTTTGCAGTACCAGCTTCAAATGGCGCTCATGATCTTCACGGCTTTTGGAATAGATGAGGATGTCATCAATAAAGACAACAACGAACTGATCCAAATATTCTTTGAATACACGGTTCATCATATCCATGAAGGCAGCAGGAGCATTAGTCAATCCAAAAGACATTACTAAGAATTCATAATGCCCGTACCGAGTTCTGAAGGCAGTCTTTGGAATATCCTCAGTTTTAATCTTCAGCTGATGATATCCAGAACGAAGATCGATCTTTGAAAAGAATTGTGCTCCTTGCAACTGGTCAAACAGGTCATCAATGCGAGGTAGCGGATACCTATTCTTGATGGTGACATGGTTCAATTCTCGATAGTCAATACAAAGTCGCATACTCCCGTCTTTCTTCTTTACGAATAAAACAGGAGCACCCCAAGGAGACGTACTAGGACGAATAAAACCGATGTCCAACAACTCCTGTAGTTGGACTTTTAACTCCTGAAGTTCAATAGGAGCCATTCGATATGGGGTTTTAGAAATGGGCTTTGTACCGGGTTCAAGGTCAATAAAGAATTCAATTTCTCGTTCCGGGGGTAGACCGGGAAGTTCTTCAGGAAATACATCGGAAAATTCTCTAACAATAGAAATATTATTCAAATCTGACTTGTCTTTGTTCAAATCCATAACATGGGCTAAGAAAGCTTGACATCCGTTTTTCAATAAACGAATAGCTTTGTGGCTTGATATGACAGTGACTGATTTTAGTGGTTTAGTAGTTTGAATTCGTATGACAGGTTGGTTAGGAATATGAAAACTAACAACCTTACGAAAACAATCAATTTTAGCATGATGAGTGGTTAACCAATCAATTCCTAAAATCACATCAAAAGCAAGTATCTTTAAAGAGATAAGATCAACAGGTAATGTGATAGTGCCAACTTGGATCATGCAAGATTTATAAACTGTAGATGTAACGAAGGTTTCACCCAACGGAGTTTCAACAGATAAGTTAAAGTCCAATTTCTCCGGAGTCAAGTTTAAACGTTGAGCACAAGCAGGAGAGATAAAAGAATGGGTAGAACCGGTATCTAGTAAAGTATAAACTTCGCAAGAATTCAAGATTAGCTTACCCGTGATCACCTCGTTCGGGTTTCTCGCGTTTTGGCCAGTAACGACAAACGCCCTTCCAGGAACCGCTGATTTCGACTTATCCGGGATAACTTTTGGAGTCACCATCCCCGCTGAACTTGGTTTTACTACAGAACAC
Organism: Panax notoginseng; assembly: GCA_016801055.1. Classification (NCBI taxonomy): domain Eukaryota; kingdom Viridiplantae; phylum Streptophyta; class Magnoliopsida; order Apiales; family Araliaceae; genus Panax; species Panax notoginseng. The sequence continues at coordinate 1,194,238 of CM029021.1, read as the reverse complement.
TCTCGAGCTATATGACCTTCCTTCCACAGTTATAACATACCTTGGATTGTTGTGGGCAGTTTGGGCTGATATGTCCCTCTTTCCCACATTTGTAACATACGACCGGTGGTCGTTCTCCTCCCCTAGAAACAGTTGATGTTTGTGCTGACGTCTTCACGTTATCATTGTTGTACCTTCTCTTCTTGAAATCTCCTCCCGACTCGCTCCTTCTATTATCACGACCACGATTACCACCAGAGTGGTTACCGCTTTTGTCCGAATGTTTTCCTCCCTGCTGGTTTTCATTGCTTCGATGACTGCCGCCACCGGTATGACCCTGGTTGTGGTCCCTCGGTTGCACATACTCATTATCTCGCTCTAATAATTGAGCCCTGTTTACAACATCTGAATATAAAGAAAATTTATGAGAGATAAGATATTGCCGAATCTCGGGTTTTAGACCTCTCAGAAACATCCTTGTCATTCGTTCCTCATTTTCGACCAAATGAGGTGCAAACCTGGATAACTCTGCAAACTTCGCCTCGTACTGGGACACCGTCATGTTGTTTTGTTCCAGTCTAATAAACTCAACCTCCTTCATATGACGAATACTTTCAGGAAAGTACTTGTCATTGAACAGTTTTTGAAATGTTTCCCAGGACATGTTGAGTGCGTCAGGCTGGGTACGCTTCACAGACTCCCACCAGTAGTCTGCCTCACCGCGGAACATAAAGGTGGCGAATGGAACCTTCTGTTCCTCCGTGCATCCCAAGACATCAAATATCTTGGTAATTTGCTTGACCCACGTTTCCGCCATGATCGGATCCGGCTTTCCCTTAAATTCTGGTGGTCCCAATTCTTTGAACTGCTTAGCTGTGACAAACCGCGCGTTATCATTTCCACCCGTATTCTGCACACGAGTCTCCCTCGTCTGATTTTGCATGAACTGCAAAAAGCTCCTAAACATTCCATCATTCATCGTTTGCTCGGTAACGTTGTTTACAGGAGGAATATTGCCTTCCTGTTGCACGTTCCCCTGGGTGGTGATCAAAGGTGTCTCCACGGTCTGATTTACTCCATTATTAACGTTCTCAGCTGCCATTCTTAAATACTGCCATAAAACAAGGGTTAATAGTCATGTCATATATTATCCCTATACTCTGACCGACCAAATAAACACCAAATAAACTTAGTCAGGTCATACTAGCGAAGGAATTCCCCGTCTCTCCCCTCCTAGTTCTTGTCTCACATCTCAGCCAGGGATCATATCCCTAAGCTCTGATACCAACTGTGACGCCCCCAGAATAGGTATACAACACCCATTCTGAGTCGCCAAATACATGGTACAGAAAGCAAACTACAACTTCAATAATACAATTGTCGTGCAAAATACAAATAACAACACGTGAATACTGTACACAATACATAATTACAAAATGAGTTTAAATACAAATATTGTCTTTAGACAATATCCACACTCAAATAAATCCTCATTACAATTATTCAAACACTATTTTACAGAAATAGTGAGGACTGCTAAATATCTTTCTAGAACCATCACTCCATACCCCGACTAGATCCTGCTATGTTCTCACCTCCTGAGAAAAATGGAACAAAAAGGAAAAGGGTGAGCTCAACTAGCCCAGTAAAGAATATTATGACTAAGATAATATACAACAAATTATCGTTAGTCTTCAACAGGGAAAAATCTGATAAATATAATCGACAACAAGTTTTAGATCAACAACTGCAGCGGAAACAGCAAACCATTAGAAGAGTCAAGTAGAGAAAGAATTCTACTATCTTCTAAGATTTAAAAGTCCATCATCAATATTTTATCCCTGTAACATCAATTAATAATCATCTTTAACCAAATATTCATCTTTGCACTACAGGCCAAAGATATTCATTTGTATCATCAGTCGGTCATGTTCATCTCAACACCTGTTCATCTTTGCACTACAGGCCAAAGATATTCATCAAGTAATCATACATCTTTGCACTACAGGCCAAAGATATTCAGTAATATCATCATTTAGGACTGAGGATGATGAAAAATATCTTAAAGAGAACGAATCCAATGAGACAGAAGGACAAATAGTAGGGATTCGTATAACAGTTTATCCAAGATCAATAATACTTCATAATAATCAATTGTGAAGCAGAATTCAAAAATAAAGATCAAAACATGGATACAATCAAAGATAGTAACCATAATAGACATCTTGGACAAAAGAAGAAAAATTTATTTTTCGGTGAATAGTAATTCGTGAATAGTAATACGTGAATAGTAACCCCGACACAAAAAGTTCCAAATTTGATAAAAACTCATATCAATATTTCAGCATAATGATATTGAAGAAAATAATATCATTTAAGAAGAAAATAATATCCCTTACCTCAAAATATCAGTACTTCTGGTCGGAATACCGGTATAAGGCTGAAAGAAACTTGCTCTGATGAATAGAAACTCTCAAAGTATCTAAATACTCACAAAATACACTCAATAATCTAGAGAGAGAAAGAGAGAAAACTTGTTTCTGGTGTGATTTTCAATTCTAACTTAGCCCTCTATTTATAGGAAAATTTTGGTAGGTTTGACCTGCAACCTGATGGCTTTACCTGCTACTATTCCCACCCACCACATTTGAAATATAATTCAGCACATTTCTTCACCAACCACAAGTGGGGCCCACCAATTCTAGAATTTTCCACCAAAATGATAAACTCCGAAAATTCAACAATTTCTGAACCAGTCATCTCGTAAAATTCATAATAAATCATACGTTCATTTTTAACGGTTCAAAATTTGTGGACATATACTCAACTTATATATGTATAACATATCCAAAAATTACCACGATCCAACGGTCGGATTAAAAATTATAACCCCCGCAAAATATCTCAAAAACCCTGATTTTTAATACCTCCATTCCGACAAAAATACTGATAAAAACCTCAACATTAACTCCTTCATTTTTAACCACAAAAATATATCCCTCATTTATATCCACATAAAATAAATATTTCCTTATCATATGAATCAATAATTAATTATTCACAAATAATATTACAGAATCACATTTATGACAACCAGGCCGTTCCCAGGAAAGAGGGGGCTTTCCAATAAGGATTTCTCCTTACTGGCGCGCAATTAGATGACCAAACCTCTCCTTAGACAGAACTTTCTAGACATTGCCAATAATGTTATCTAATAATATTATTCAAATAATATGAATTATTGATCTGATAATGGAAAATACTGTGCAGCAACAATTATTGAAACAACAATAATATAAAATATCAACGCAGCAATTATTGAATCAATAAAATAAAATATTGAACAATAACTACTGTAACAATTATTGAGTAGTGCCTTCTTACGTAAGAATCAATAATTGGTGCAATACCGTGTGCTACTGTGTCGTATTACTGTATTTTAACCACCGGGTATTCCAACAGTATTAACGGTAACAACTACGCCGTTATTTATAAACAACTTATACTTGTCGTTTTCTTCATCCAATCGCTTTCCGTTATGGGGCCCACACAAGGCTGCGCCGTCGTACGAATATTCCCCGACAGCAAGAATATTCCACGACCAAACGAATATTCCCCGACAAAATGAATATTTTATAACCACTTGCTTATTTTAAAAATTTGCACATTTCACCCATAACCAAAGTATTATATCAATTTAACCCTTATTATTCACAATAATATTTAGAGAAAATTTGATTTTATTCATTAATAAGTTGGGGTCTTACACATAATACGACAACACATACTGTGAGTTTAAATACAAATATTGTCTTCTAGACAATATCCACACTCAAATAAATCCTCATTACAATTATTCAAACACTATTTTACAGAAATAGTGAGGACTGCTAATACATCTTTCTAGAACCATTACTCCATACCCCGACTAGATCCTGCTATGTTCTCACCTCCTGAGAAGAAAAAATGGAACAAAAAGGAAAAGGGTGAGCTCAACTAGCCCAGTAAAGAATATTATGACTAAGATAATATACAACAAATTATCGTTAGTCTTCAACAGGGAAAAATCTGATAAAATATAATCGACAACAAGTTTTAGATCAACAACTGCAGCGGAAACAACAAACCATTAGAAGAGTCAAGTAGAGAAAGAATTCTACTATCTTCTAAGATTTAAAAGTCCATCATCAATATTTTATCCCTGTAACATCAATTAATAATCATCTTTAACCAAATATTCATCTTTGCACTACAGGCCAAAGATATTCATTTGTATCATCAGTCGGTCATGTTCATCTCAACACCTGTTCATCTTTGCACTACAGGCCAAAGATATTCATCAAGTAATTATACATCTTTGCACTACAGGCCAAAGATATTCATTTGTATCATCATTTAGGACTGAGGATGATGAAAAATATCTTAAAGAGAACGAATCCAATGAGACAGAAGGACAAATAGTAGGGATTCGTATAACAGTTTATCCAAGATCAATAATACTTCATAATAATCAATTGTGAAGCAGAATTCAAAAATAAAGATCAAAACATGGATACAATCAAAGATAGTAACCATAATAGACATCTTGGACAAAAAGGGAAAAATTTTATTTTTCGGTGAATAGTGCCGTATTCGTGAATAGTGCCGTATACGTGAATAGTGCCGTATACGTGAATAGTAACCCCCGACACAAAAAGTTCCAAATTTGATAAAAACTCATATCAATATTTCAGCATAATGATATTGAAGAAAATAATATCATTAAGAAGAAAATAATATCCCTTACCTCAAAATATCAGTACTTCTGGTCGGAATACCGGTATAAGGCTGAAAGAAACTTGCTCTGATGAATAGAAACTCTCAAAGTATCTAAATACTCACAAAATACACTCAATAATCTAGAGAGAGAAAGAGAGAAAACTTGTTTCTGGTGTAATTTTCAATTCTAACTTAGCCCTCTATTTATAGGAAAATTTTGGTAGGTTTGACCTGCAACCTGATGGCTTTACCTGCTACTATTCCCACCTACCACATTTGAAATATAATTCAGCACATTTCTTCACCAACCACAAGTGGGGCTCACCAATTCTAGAATTTTTCACCAAAATGATAAACTCCGAAAATTCAACAATTTCTGAACCAGTCATCTTGTAAAATTCATAATAAATCATACGTTCATTTTTAACGGTTCAAAATTTGTGGACATATACTCAACTTATATATGTATAACATATCCAAAAATTACCACGATCCAACGGTCGGATTAAAAATTATAACACCCGCAATATTTCTCAAAAACCCTGATTTGATTTTTTAATACCTCCATTCCGATAAAAAATACTGATAAAACACCTCAACATTAACTCCTTCATTTTTAACCACAAAAATATATCCCTCATTTATATCCACATAAAATAAATATTTCCTTATCATATGAATCAATAATTAATTATTCACAAATAATATTACAGAATCACATTTATGACAACCAGGCCGTTCCCAGGAAAGAGGGGGCTTTCCAATAAGGATTTCTCCTTACTGGCGTGCAATTAGATGACCAAACCTCTCCTTAGACAGAACTTTCTAGACATTGCCAATAATGTTATCTAATAATATTATTCAAATAATATGAATTATTGATCTGATAAATGAAAATACTGTGCAGCAACAATTATTGAAACAACAATAATATAAAATATCAACGCAGCAATTATTGAATCAATAAAATAAAATATTGAATAATAACTACTGTAACAATTATTGAGTAGTGCCTTCTTACGTAAGAATCAATAATTGGTGCAATACCGTGTGCTACTGTATTTTAACCACCGGGTATTCCAACAGTATTAACGGTAACAACTACGCCGTTATTTATAAACAACTTATACTTGTCGTTTTCTTCATCCAATCGCTTTCCGTTATGGGGCCCACACAAGGCTGCGTCGTCGTACGAATATTCCCCGACAGCAAGAATATTCCACGACCAACCGAATATTCACCGACCAAAAATAAATATTTTATAACCACTTGCTTATTTTGCAAAATTTGCACATTTCACCCATAACCAAAGTATTATATCAAATTAACCCCTTATTATTCACAATAATATTTAGAGAAAATTTGATTTTATTCATTAATAAGTTGGGGTCTTACACACTGTGTCATGTGCAGTGTTCTTGCACAGTATGCACTTTCCAACTATTTCAGCAAGGAATTCATACTCTTCAGGAAACTCCTTCTTCTTCATGTCTTTAAGATTAGTTCTTTGGTACCCCATAATCTCCTTCGCTTGTTCAGTATTGACATTATCAAGGTTCTTCAGCCCTTGGTTAGGAAAACCTAGGCATTGATTGAGGTCAGAAGATTTTAACTTCAGAGACTGACCTTTAACCTTGGTAGTAAGGGTTTCAGAGATGATGGAGGCGTTTGAGTAGAACTCTTTAACCAGGTCGATGTAGACTCGAGTATTTGCCTCAAGACATTCCGAGAATCCAAGCTCGAGAATATCCCTGAACTTCTTTTCGAATTTCTCAAACGATTTGGTTCTAAGCTGAATGCCAGTGATTACTTGCCAGTTTTCCATTTGAGTAGTTCGAAGAATGTGGGTATCTGATTTAGAGATATTTATACGAGATGGCTGAATGTGATTTGGTAAGGCTCTGGAAGATTAACTGATTTTGGCTCTTGAGAGGATTCTAGGGTTTGAAAATGGGAGGGAGAAAGGTTCGATAGCTTTTGGTAACTGTCTGCAGATTCGAAATTATCTTTAAGGTAGTTCCTTCCAACTCTGCATACTCAGTGATGTGTCAGCTGTTCATTGGTTGCACGTTGCCCAGTAATGAGCTGTAACTCCCCCATAACTTTTCAGTTAGATATTTCCTTTTAGAAGAGTAAACGTTTAATTGTCGTGGCTTTGACCGTTGACCTTTTTATTCGTAGAGTAGCATGGTAAGACAGCTATGAACTCTACGATTCCCTTTGTTGACTCAACGATCAACTTTTGAGAGATGCTGCAGTGGATAGCTTTGTCCTTTATCCTTACTTTGATGCAGCATAGCTCAATCACTGATGCATTCAAACTTATCTCCTTAACTTGATTGGTTTAGCAAATTTCTCACTTTCCAAACTCCTTGTGAACCAGAGTACCATTTGGTAGGATTACGATCGTCGAGTTGTATTCTACGATCGCTGAGGTTGTACTACGATCGTTGAGGTAACACTACGATCGTTTAGTTATCTTCAAACTCGACTCTACGATCGTTGACTGACTTGGTCCTTGAGATGAACTAGATCAAACATTCCTTCTGGGTCAAGGTAGCTCAGGAAGGGCCAACCTCTTAGAGTGAGCTAAGGGTTAGGTGTAAGACCCCGAATTTTATGAAATAAAAGTATTTAATTTTTCTTATAATTACTATTCAGTAAATGGTTAAATTGATAAATGTTAAAGTTAAGGGTGATATATGAATTTTTTTTCAAAATACACAAGTGGTTATAAAATATTCATTGTTGTCGGGGAATATTTGTTTGGTCGTGGAATATTCTTTCTGTCGGGGAATATTCGTACGACGGCGCAGCCATTTATGGGCCCCATAACAGAATAACTGTCGGATGAAGATAACGACAAAAATTGAGTTTTTATAATTAACGGCGTAGTTGTTACCGTTAACACTGTTGGAATACCCGGTGGTTAAAATACAGTAATACGCGTTATTGTACAGTAGCACACGGTATTGCATAGTATTTTTGAAATTATTGATTCTTACATAAGAAGGCACTAGTCAATAATTGTTACAGTAATTACTGTTCAATATTTTATTTTATTGATTCAATAATTGCTACGTTGAAATTTTATATTATTGTTGTTCAATAAGTGTCATTGCACAGTATTTCCTATTATCAGATCAATGATTCATATTATTTGAATAATATTATTAGATAACATTATTGGCAATGTCTAGAAAGTTCTGTCTAAGGAGAGGTTTGGTCACCTAATTGCGCGCCAGTAAGGAGAAATTCTTATTGGAAAGCCCCCTCTTTCCTGGGAACGGCCTGGTTGTCATAAATGTGATTCTGTAATATTATTTGTGAATAATTAATTATTGATTCATATGATAAAGAAATATTTATTTTATGTGGATATAAATGAGGGATATATTTTTGTGGTTAAAAAAGAAGGAGTTAATGTTGAGGTATTTTATCTGTATTTTTGTCGGAACGGAGGTATTGAAAATCAAATTAGGATTTTTGAGATATTTTGCGGGGGTTATAATTTTTAATCCGACCGTTGGATCGTGGTAATATTTGGATATGTTATACATATATAAGTTGAGTATATGTCCACAAATTTTGAACCGTTAAAAATGAACGTATGATTTGTTATGAATTTTACAAGATGACTGGTTCAGAAATTGTTGAATTTTCAGAGTTAATGATTTTGGTGGAAAATTCTAGAATTGGTGAGCCCCACTCTTGGTTGGTGAAAAAATGTACTGAGATTTTTATTCTAATGTGGTGGGTGGGAATAGTAGCAGGTAAAGTCATTAGGTTGCAGGTTAAGTCTGCTTCGGCGTGCTAACATTTTCCTATAAATAGAGGGCTAAGTTAGAATTGAAAATCACACCAGAATTCATAAGTTTTCTCTCTTTCTCTCTCTATATTATGAAGCATATTTTGTGAGTATTTAGATACTTTGAGAGTTGCTATTCAGTACAAGTTTCCTTCGGCTTTGCATTCCAGTCAGAAATACTGCACTTTTGAGGTAAGGGATAGTAAGGAATTTTAAGGGTTGTTATATTTTTCAGTTTCGTAATTTTTCTGATCTTAAAAAATTTTGAAAAAATTTGAAATGATATTTTGATGAGTTTTCTTGATTGTGTCTAAAAATAGTGATTTTTGGATGTATAGATTGAGAGTTATGAATTTTATGAGAAAAGACTATTTTAAAAGTAACCGCTTATAATTTCTTGTGGTTAACTCCAAAATTGATGAAAATTTTATTGGTAGTACATGTATATGATAGAAGTATACTCTGTAAATTTTAGATTTTTTGGACAAAAGTATAATTTTTGATAAATATCTAAATATTCAGCTGTTTTGGCCATATGAAAAATAGTAAATGACTTTTAAAAATTCTGAGAAAAATATATGTTCACTATGGGACTATATTATGCTAAATCCCAGAAAAGAAATATTTTCGGAACTGATTTGGTATTTTTCATAAAAATGGTCTAGTTATGAGTAAATGAATTAAATATGTTTTGTGAAGTAAGAAAATTGAAAAATAGGATTTTATGACTTGAGAATCCTATATGAGGTATATGCAGATTTTTTATGAGGGTTTTGGTTATTGGTGATGAAATCTTATGAGTTTGGCATTTTAAAATGATTAAATGCATTATTTAGCAAAGTGTAAACAATTAAAATAAATTGTTTATAAGCTTAAGAAATATTATTCTTTCAATATCATTATACCGAAATATTGGTATGTATTTTATTATAGAATTTCTACCTTTTTATGTCGGGATTACTATTCATGAGTTACTATTCACGAGTTACTATTCACGATAAAATTGGTTTTTTTTAATCAAATTATAGTTGATTTATGAATATACTATTGAGATTAAATTTATATATTGATCATATTATTTTTATTATCATATATAACATTTTTATAACCCTGATGTTGAAATTCTCTTTGACTTGAGTGTAAAGATGGGTAGATTATTGGTATGATCATGACTTTGGGTTCTCTTTGGCCAGTAGTGCAAAGTTGAATTATTGACTAGTATGATCATGACCATTGAATTTATAATTGAATATCTTCAGCTTAAGTACAAAGGTGAAATGATCAACATGGTTATAATTATTGTTTAAATAAATGATTATATATTTCTTTGAGATATTAATATATTTGTTTGAGATATTAATATATTTGGCTTGTAGTGCAAATATGAACTGTTGATGAATATATTTGGCCGTAGTGTAAATATGAACTGTTGAGGAATATCTTTGGCCTGTAGTGCAAAGATGAAATATTGATGAATATCTTTGGCCTGTAGTGCAAAGATGAATTGTTGATGAATATCTTTGGCCCGTAGTGCAAAGATGACATGTTGTTGAATATCTTTAGCCAGTAGTGCAAAGATGAACAGATGTTGAGATAAACATGACCAACTGGTGATACAAATGAATATCTTTGGCCGTAGTGCAAAGATGAAATTATTAGTATGATTATGAACAGAAAATGTGATTTGGTGTAACCATGATCTTTGATGTTTCAGGTAAAGATAGGTGATGAAAATTATCTTCGTCCTGGGTACGAAGAAAAGTTTAGAGTCACAATTATGATTATGAGTTATTCATATGATTGTGGAAAGGAACTGTTGAGTGATGTTACATGGATAAAACATTGTTGGTAGATTTTTAACATGGAGGAGATAATAGACTTTATGGTCTATTTGACTCTTCTAATGGATTGCTCGTTCCGCTGCAACTATGGTTGAAATTTTTATCATTTACCATATGTTCTAAATCTCTGATTTATTATTGATGAAGGCTATTGATAATTTAATTATCTTTAGTCATGATATTCTTTACTGAGCTAGTTGTGCTCACCCTTTTGCTTCACAATTCTTTTCAGGTAATAAGAGTGTAGCTGGGTCGAGCGAGGGTAACGGGAAAATAGAACGGTGGTCTCTAGCTGTGGAGGTTCTCCCGAAGCAGTATAGAAAAGTTTATTTAGTAGTTTTATTTGGTGAATCCAATAGGGTAAGGTGTATCCAACGTTGGAAGGGTGTTTTTGCCACTATCGTACAAGATATCTAACGGCATACAACCTCGTGTCATCATAAGACAGGATTGTGCACATCCACTTGCCGAGTATATCTATGAGCATGATCTATATAATCTTGGTGTTTGTTTGAAGTATAATTCTCAATTAGAGACAGTGGAGATAATGATAAGTCAAGAGAAGACTCACCATTAGGAAGAATATGATAGTAATCTTTTCTTTTTTCTTTGGGGTCTATTGGGTCAACCAAGGATAATTATGTGGCCATATGATATCTATCATAACCTAAAAGCATGGTCTCCCATGTACGAAGGTTTCTTTGAGCACTTCCCAAAGATTCTAATTTCTAAAATAGTTTTTGACTATACCTTTATGTAAGGTGTTACTATGAGGTGTTGTCTACGGTTGGGACATGTGTCACATTTGGTATATATTTGTATTCAAACTCACAGCATATGTGTTGTTATATTTTGTACGACAATTGTTGTAATAAAGTTGTAGCTATTTTCTGTACCATGTATTTGACGACTCAGAATGGGTTGGATGGAATGGACCTATTTTGGGGTCGTTACATTAGGATTGTCCCTGAGGCTCTTTCCAGATGAAATACTATAGCAGTGATTTGCAATGATCTCATTCGACCTTTTCTGATTGGGAGGTCTTTTACCAGCTTTAGACAACTGCAATCCTGAAATCGTGGTGTCTTCCTACTTCTTACACTACGATCATTTGTTTGATCGTAGGCACTTCACGATTATGGGTTGGGTGGCTGAAAGGTTATCAGTAGTACGTTTTGAGACGTTCCTACTGACTATGGATCTTCATTTGGTTCATCAACCACAAAGTTTTGGGACTCTGTAGCTGGTACAACTTTTCATAGTATATCTCAGTGTTGTTGTTCCTTAACAGATCACTGCTCCCCCATTGTTGATACTTTCTTCCCAGATAGATGTGATTCCTTCTTCTTCAAATTCATTTGAAGGCATCCTTGCATATCTCCCTCTATTTGAAATCTCCATAATTTCTTAGATCTCCTTGTATCGTAAAGATAAGTATTTTCAGGACTGATCACTTTACGATTATTTCACAGCACTACGAACGTAGTCTTCTTTGACAGTCTTGAGTTTGGGAAGTTCTGCTTCTTAATGAACTCCTCTTGTCTGATGCTCGATGATCCTGTGATGTGAGCTTTCATGAGGATTCTTCTTATATAGCATTCTTTGCTAGCTTTTGAGCACATAAGACCCTTTTCATCCTTTGTTGTATTGTCTGCTCTCATATACAGATTTAGCAGCCATGTGAGCTCCATTCTGGTTAGCTCATAGGGTTTTCAAGGACAGGCTTGGACATATAGGAATTTTGTCAGAATCAATTCTGAACGGTCCTTGGCCTTTTGCTGGTTGAGTCTTCTTGACTGAAGTCTTCTGCTTCATCATTCCTTAGTGTGGTCAAACTGACCAAGTACCTGCAGGTTTAAATATATTTCTATTTTTGGTACCCATAATCAAATGGGTCCTGCTAGGTTAGTTTTCTACACCCCTGTTCCACTTATTTGGATAAACATCGTATTTATCACCAACAGACATATTCATGCATGCAACTATCTTAAGATAATACATTTTGAGATGCATGGTGAGTGTGTGTAGGATATGACATTTAATAACACACTCTCTATCTATGATGGCTTCATCATTTACTGGATTATGTTCACATTGTTTAAGTGTTCACAAAGTAGGAATCAACTCTATGATTTATGAGTATCTAGTTGATTTATGGAGGTGATCAGTTTCTACAAATCAGCAGGATCCTCTTGTAAAACTGATCATACTCGGTGAGTTGTCAAACACTTAGAACATAAGTTTGTACACACATACTAACCCCCCAGCAAAGATTACTTCACATAAAGTTTATTTGGCCTGTGATGCTCTTATGACCCATTTCAGATTTCCTTCAAGATGTCATCTTCAACCTAAAACTTGGATGGAGATAAGGTTTATAGTCATTTGAGTTTCCATCCTCAGGTTACTTTCTCTCTTCACCCTTTTAGGTAGATTATGACTCCTTGACAGAATATTGTTATAGTTCATAAGAAGAAGCAATTATGATGTACACATTTATAATAGATAGGAACCGTACCTTTTGCTCCTGACAGCTTATTGCTCTTGTTGGCCTTTAATCAATCAGCCGTGGTCTTGAAGATATAGGCCAAGAGAATCTCAACATTAAGATCTTTGACATCCTTTAGCTGACAGAGTTTGCACCCAGCTGTTGATTGACCAGACATATATCTGAGGAGAACTTATTTCTTCTCTGGATGATCATTTCTTTGCATGTATGATCTTTTCATTTTTCAGACTGGTGGATGATTGACTCTTTGTCATTGATGCCTCTTGAGCTCTCTCGTCTGGTCTTCAGACTACAAGATTGACTGTAGGCAAGGATTAGTCTTGTTGATGTAACAATCGAGACCATGGACCAATATAAGCAGCTTCAGGTGTTTATACACATTTAACCTATACACAATATTTCTAACATGTGAGCTCATCTGCTTGTAACAAGTTACTTACTACTAAACAAAGTTTAGAACAATGTTAATGCTTGGGATCAGACTCAAAGCGATTAGCCTTTGAATATAGCATGAGAACCCGCTTTGATACCAATTGTTAGTTCCCAGAGGGCACAATAGATCAAGAAGGGGGGGTTAAATAGATCCTTTTTATTTCAAATACTTTTCTTGTTTATATTATATTGCTCATAATTAACATATGACAAATATAAGAATCTTTTCAAGCACAACGGAATAAGTAAAAGATCCCCTTCATTGATATATTCATAATTATACATACATTGTTGGTAGAGTAAGTTTAGTTGTAAGCAGTTAAAACATACATAGCAGTTATAGTACATAATATAAATGACATAATGTAAAAGAGACAAGGAATTTTAAGTGGTTCAGAGACTCAAGCTCCTAATCCACTCTTCTGCTTTCAACTAGCAGAATTTCTGCTAAGGAAGGGCAGCACCCTGAATTACTAAGATTCCTTCAAGGCCAGCAGTCTTGGAACTTCTCTAGTTCCCTAGGAACTCTTCAAGCCCAACAGGCTTAGAAGATAGTGCTTAGATCTACTGTTAGCATGCATGCCATTCGTTGAGTGCTCTCTAGTTTCCTTAGATGTAGCTTGCAGCTTGAACCAGAGGCTTCGTTCCTTTGGATATTCTGGGAGTGCTCATTTGTTGAGAATCGTATATGCTCTACGATTCAACCTTGGCATTGTGAGCACTTCTGTTGAGGTCATAGTTCTACACTCTACGATTCAGCTTTGGCTTGTGCAGACACTACGATCCCGAGATCAGATCTTGACACTCTACGGTTTCTGCCTTGTACTTGTTGTCTTCATCTGATCTTGCTCGACTACGATCTCTGCATGTAATCAATAGACTCTACGAACTCATAGTGTGATCTACGATCCTTGACTTGGCTTCGGGATCAGTAGACTCTACAACTCTGAATGTAGTATACGTTTCTGACTTGGCTTCGGCAGAGGTTCGGTCGGCTCGTAGGCAAACTGTCTTCTACAATTCTGAACATGACTTCCTCAGGAGACTTCGGCTCCGAGGAAGTTCTTCTCGATACACTACGATCCTTCTTCGTTTCTCTTGGCAGTCTACGAACTCCGAGATCTACTATCTTGCATACTCCTATTCTTCCTTGATAGCTCTCGAGTTAACCTTAACTCTCCGGGCAGACTATGACTTCTGGTGCAGTGTTCGACGATCAGACTAGCCTTCTATTACATCATAAGATCAACCTATCATGCTTGATCTTTCTGTCTTTATAGTCCTTGTACATCTTTTCTTTTTAAGGACTTTACAAATCTGTCTTTCTTATGTAGGATCAACCTAACATATTTGATCAATTCATTCTAAGTCCTTGTACACATATTTCTATTATCTATCAAAAAACTTTACAGCTTTTCTTAATGCAAACATACTTGCTTATTATTCATTCATATATATATATATATATATATATATATATATATATATATATATATATCATAATTAAATCATATATAAATAGGAATAGCATTCACATGCTTATTCCTGACAGATTATGCACATTGAAATGATGTTTCGAAAAACCCCTTCAAAGATTAAAAATAAATCTCAATTCTAAATTTAGTGTAAGAGGGTGTAGACAAGTCATATGGACAAAATGTAGAATGCAAAAAATAAGTGCAGTAAAGTAAATGACACACAGATTTTTAAGAGGTTCAAAGTACAAAAGTCTCTTAGTAATTTATTCTACTCTGCGAGTAAAGATATTCCACTAAGGGTAATCACTTGGATTATAGTTCACAAAGAAATGTTTTACATTCCCTCAAGTTAAATAGACTTAGATTACACTGATCACTAATATCACAATTACAAAAGAATTGAATGAGTGGAGTCGCTGCTAAGTAACATTCAACTTCTTGATCACAAGAATTGACAACAAATGAGATTTCTAAATCGTATAGCGAGTAGACTATGAGATCAGATAGACAACACTTAAACTTGATCAATTTATCTCTATGTTATGTGTTCTTTGATTGTTTGAGTTTGCTCGGTTTTTATAACTTCACATCGGGATCTTTCCATTGTGATTTGACTGTTATTCCATTATGAATTGTACACATGTTGATTTTTAATTTTTTTACTTTGAAATGTTGTCGGCTAGGACCACTTTAGGTCGTTTTTATCGTACTCTGTGACGCCCCCAAAATTAGGTATACATCACCCATCTTGGGTCGTCAGATACATGGTATAAAATACAAATACAACTTACTAATACAACTGTCGTGTACAATACGACAAAACATAAACTGTAAGACCCCAACTTTTATAAATAAAGATGAATTTTCTATAAATATCATTTTTGAATATTATGGAGTTAATTTGATATAATGTTATTGTTGTGGGTAATATTTATAAATTTTACAAAGTACGCAAGTTATATAATATTCGATTGGTCGGGGAATATTCGTTTTAACAGGGAATATTCGTACAATGGCACAATCATTGGTGGACCCCACAACGGAATTATTGTCGGATTGAGAAAACGACTAAAATATTTTATTAAAAATAACGGCGGAAGTTTTACCATTGATACTGTTGAACTACTCGGTAGTAAAAGTACAGTAATACGTGTGGTTGCATAGTAGCACACGGTATTGATTATTAATGCATATGTGAGAAGTCACTCAGTTTGATTCAATTATTGTCAGTTAATAATATGAATTATTTAGCGATAATGACGTTTTGTTTTATTCGTATTATTAACGTAATAAAACAGAAACATCTTTTTATATAAAACAGAATACTTTATTAAAGTTATTCTATAAATAGAATATATTATATTTTATTTAAAAGATTTTTCTTTAAATATGGACCGTCAGATTAAAGTAATCGATCTGGACCGTTCATGGATTAGTTACTATGCATTCTATTTTTCTATAAATAGCAGCTCATTCCTTCATTATTTCTTACGAATTCACTGAACTCTAGAGAGAGAAACTATAGAGAGAAACTATAGAGAGAGAGAAGAAGAGTATTCTGCTACTTAACTACTTCCTTATTTCAGCTCTTCTTTAAAACGGTAAGGGGTGTTATTCTTTCTTATTCATGAAGAGAACTGTTGTTATTCCATTTCTTATTATTCTGTTGGAATAACCTGTATACGCGGTCTACCCTATACTTGGTGACATTCTTCTATTATTCTGTTGGAACATCCTGTATGTGTATTTTACACCGGACCTGGTTCCGTTTTTATTATTATTCTGTTGGAACATCCTGTCTGTGTGTTTTACACCGGACCTGGTTCCGTCTTGTTATTATTCTGTTGGAACATCCTGTCTGTGTGTTTTACACCGGACCTGGTTCCATTATTTATTATTCTGCCGGAATATCCTGTCTGTGTGCTTACGCCGGACCTGGTTTCATTATTTATTATTCTGTCGGAATATCCTATCTGTGCATTTACGCCGGACCTGGTTCCATTATTTATTATTTTGTTGGAATAACCTGTCTGTGCGGTCTATCGCATGCATGGTGATTTCTTTTGTTATTCCATTCTTTATTATACTTAGTTGGTTAAGTTTTGACTTCTATACTCCATGAAATTTGTGGAATATCCTTGATAATTGCGTTTCATCCAGTATCTTTTCATGAAAATATTCTTCTAAGCATTCTTGAATTTTACTCCACAAAGCAGTATCATGTTGACAATTTGGACGTTAATTCTTGGATAAATTAATTCTTGAACTTGTTTTATTAAATTCTTATATCATTGTCATCATCCTCATGTTTATAAAATGTTGAAAGTCATCTGTGGCCTGTAGTGCATAGATGGACTTGGTATGATTATGACCAGAGATTATTCAGTATAATCATGACCGTAATGTTATAAATGATGTGGTAAAAGTCCTCATTGGCCCGTAGTGCGTTGATGGACAGTTGTTGGCATGATCATGACCATTAATGAATACACGAATATCCTTGGCCGTAGTGCTGGGGTGATTCGATGATGTGGATTATTTTATTAAGCTGAGTCTCAGCGATCACAGTGTTGAAAAACTTTTTAAATCATAAAAGATAGTAGAGTTTATTTTCTACTTGACTCTTTTAATGAATTGCTTGTTCCGCTGCAGTTAAACTTGATGTCTATTATATTTTATCAGTTTAACATTGTTGAAGGCTAATGATAATTTATTCTGCATTATCTTAGTCATAATATTTCTTACTGGGCTAGTTGAGCTCAACCTTTCTTTCACTGTTCTCTTCAGGAAATGAGAGCGTAGCTGGGGCAAGTCGGGGAACGGAGTGATGGTCCGAATGATAGTATTAGTTAGTAGTCCTCACTATTCTATGTAATGGTGTGTTAATAAATGTAATGAGGACTCCTTTTGAGTATGAATACTCTCTAGAAGATAATATTTGTATTCAAACTCACAGTTTATGTTTTGTCATATTGTACACGACAGTTGTATTAGTAAGTTGTATTTGTATTCTGTACTTTGTATCTGACGACCCAAGATGGGTGATGTATACCTAATTTTGGGGGCGTCACAGTTGGTATCAGAGCTTAGGGATATGATCCCTGGCTAAGATGTGAGAATAGAACTAGGAGGGGAAAGACGGGGAATTCCTTCGCTAGTATGACCTACCTAAGGTTATTTGTATGGTATTTAATTGGTCAGTCATAATATAAGGATAATATATGACATATCAATTAACTTTTATTTTGTGGCAGTATCTGAAAATAGCATCTGAGAATGTTGAGAATAGCAATGGAGCACAGGCGACTGTTGATTCACCACATATCAATAATCAGGATAATGTGCATCAGGAAGGTGACAATCCTCATGTAAACAACATCACTGACCAGATGATGGATGATGAAATGTTCAGAAACTTTATGCAGTTCATGCAACAGCAGGCGAGAGCGGCTCCTGTCCAAAATATAGGTGAAAACACTGAAAACTCTCGGACGGTTACCGCTAAACAGTTCAAGGAGCTGGGACCACCAGAGTTTAAGGGAGAGCCAAAACCACTTATAGCGGAAATATGGATAAAGCAGATTACCAAGATATTTTATGTCTTGGGATGCTCTGAGGAGGAAAAGGTTCCCTTTGCCGCCTTTATGTTGCGAGGAGAGGCAGATTACTGGTGGGAATCGATTAAGCGTACTCAACCTGCCGCACTGAAGATGTCTTGGGAGAAGTTCCAAGAGCTGTTCAATGACAAATACTTTCCTGAAAGTGTTCGTCACATGAAGGAGGTGGAGTTCATCAACTTGGAGCAGAATAATATGACTGTGTCGCAGTATGAGGCTAAATTTGCTGAGTTATCCCGGTTTGCGTCCCACTTGGTGGATAATGAAGAGCGAATGACGCGAATGTTTTTACGAGGTTTGAAACCTGAGATACGTCAACATCTTATTTCTCATAAACTGTGTTTGTATTCAGATGTTGTGAATAGGGCTCAGTTAGTGGAGCGCGATAACGAGTCAACGCAACCAAAAGAGAGCAGTCGGCAAAATGATAATACCAGTGAGAGCAGTCATCGAAGCGGTGACAACAAGCGTGGAGGGAATCAAAAGGCCAGAAATGGTAACCACTTCGGTGGTAATCAGGGCCAAAATAATAAGAATGATTATTTCAAGAAGAGGAGATTCAACAATGATGGAAAGACGTCAGCACCAGCACCCGTTGTTAAGGAAGGAGAACGACCACCTATCATATATTTTAAATGCGGAGGGGAGGGGCACATCAGTCCAAACTGTGCGATGCCGTCTAAAGCATGTTATAATTGTGGAAGAGAAGGTCATTTAGCTCGATTTTGTCGTTTACCAAAAACAAGTTCAGCCAAGATGGAGACACCAAAGGCCGTTCCAGAAAAGTCAAAACCGGTAGTGCAAGGGAGAGCGTTTGTTGTGACCTCCCAGAAAGTAAGGAACCCGAATGAGGTCATCACGGGTAAGCTTATCATAAACTCTAACGAAGTCTATACTTTATTTGATACCGGTTCTACCCATTCTTTTATTTCTCCTACTTGCGCTCATCGATTAAATTTGACTCCGGAGAAATTAGACTTTGATTTATCTGTTGAAACTCCATTGGGAGAAACCTTCATTACATCCACGGTTTATAAGTCTTGTTTGGTTTAAGTTGGTACCCACACATTACCTGTCGATCTGATTTCATTAAAAATACTTGCATTTGACGTGATTCTAGGGATTGATTGGTTAACTATTCATCATGCAAAAATTGATTGTTTTCGTAAGGTTGCTAGCTTTCATATTCCTAATCGACCTATTATGCGAATTCAAGCAACCAAACCATTAAAATCAATCGTTGTCATCTCAAGCCATAAAGCTATTCGTTTATTGAAAAACGGATGTCAAGCTTTCTTAGCTCATGTCACGGATCTAAACAAAAATACGTCAGTTTTGAATGATATTTCTATTGTTAATAAATTCCCTGACTTATTCCCTGAAGAACTTCCTGGCCTACCCCCAAAGCGTGAAATTGAATTTTGTATCGACCTTGAACCCGGTACAAAACCCATTTCCAAAGCCCTATATCGAATGGCTCCTATTGAACTTCAGGAGTTAAAGATCCAATTGCAGGAATTGTTAGACATTGACTTTATTCGTCCTAGTACTTCTCCTTGGGGTGCTCCTGTGCTATTCGTGAAGAAAAAAGATGGAAGTATGCGACTTTGTATTGATTATCGGGAGTTGAATCATGTCACCATGAAAAACAGGTACCCATTGCCATGTATTGATGACCTGTTTGACCAGTTCCAAGGAGCACAATTCTTTTCAAAGATCGATCTTCTTTCTGGATATCATCAGCTGAAGGTTAGAACTGAGGATATTCCAAAGACGACTTTTAGAACTCGGTATAGGTATTATGAATTCCTAGTCATGTCCTTTGGATTGACTAATGCTCCTGCTGCCTTCATGGATATGATGAACCGGGTATTCAAGGAATATTTGGATCATTTTGTGGTCGTCTTTATTGATGACATCCTTATTTATTCTAAAAGCCGTGAAGATCATGAGCAACACTTGAGGATGGTACTCCAAAAGCTTCGTGAATACAAGCTTTATGCCAAGTTAAAGAAATGCGAGTTCTGGCTAGAGGAGGTAGCATTCCTTGGGCACGTAGTATCAAGTCGTGGAATATCGGTTGACCCGGCAAAAATTGAAGCTATTCAAAGCTGGGAGCAACCTAAATCAGTGACCGAAGTACGTAGCTTTCTTGGTTTAGCTGGTTATTATCAGAGATTCGTGGAAGGATTTTCTCGAATCGCTACTCCATTAACTCAGCTGACTCGGAAAGATACAAAGTTCGGTTGGAGCGAAGAATGTGAGCAGAGTTTTCAAGAACTCAAGAGGAGACTCATTTCAGCACCTGTTCTAACAATACCATCTAGCTCGGACGGATTTGTCATCTACAGTGATGCTTCGAGCAAAGGGTTGGGATGCGTTCTCATGCAACATGGAAAAGCCATAGCCTATGCATCAAGACAACTCAAGGAATATGAGAGGAATTATCCTACTCGTGATCTAGAGTTGGTAGCTGTTGTCTTTGCACTTAAAATTTGGAGGCATTACATGTATGGGGAGAAGGTGGAGATCTTTACGGATCATAAAAGCCTCAAATATTTCTTCACTCAAAAAGAACTCAACATGCGACAACGACGATGGCTTGAACTGTTGAAAGATTATGATCATACCATTCAATACCATCCTGGAAAAGCGAACGTGGTAGCTGACGCATTGAGTAGAAGATCATATGCAAGTACGAGTGCAATATTGTCAACACAAAGGCCCATTTTGTGTGACTTACAAAGGATGGAGATAGAGTTAAAGACTCCAGGGACCCACGTGATGATGGCGAATATACGAGTAGAACCAACTTTAATCGATAAAGTTAAAGCTGCTCAAGCTACAGACCTGGAGCTGATGCGTATAAGGAAGAAAGTGCAAGAAGGTGCTATGCCGGAAGCAAGAATCGATGAAGAAGGAATACTTCGAGTCAACTCCAGACTTTGTGTTCCTAACAACCCTGATTTAAAGTATGAAATCATGATGGAGGCGCACAGCACACCGTTTGCAATCCATCTTGGAAGTACCAAAATGTATCATGATCTTCGTCATACATTTTGGTGGAGCAATATGAAGAGAGAGATAGCGTTGTTTATCTCAAGGTGTCTAACTTGTCAACGAGTTAAAGCGGAGCATCAAGTACCAAAAGGTCCATTACAACCACTTGAAATTCCAGAATGGAAGTGGGAGCACATTACCATGGATTTCGTTACCGGTCTTCCTAAGGTTTCTCAAGGTATAGATGCGATTTGGGTCATTGTTGATAGATTGACCAAGTCTGCTCATTTCTTACCGATACGAGAAACTTATACACTTGAACGTCTTGCTCGTATATTCATAAACGAGATTATAAGACTGCATGGTATGCCAGTATCTATAGTTTCTGATCGAGACCCAAGATTCAGTTCACGATTTTAGGTTAGTTTGCAAAAAGCTATGGGCACAGATTTACGATTTAGTTCGGCATATCATCCTCAGACGGACGGACAATCAGAGAGGACTATTCAAACTCTAGAAGATTTATTAAGACTCTGTGTCTTTGACTTCAAGGAAAGTTGGGACAAGTTCTTACCATTGGTGGAGTTTTCCTACAACAACAGTTATCAAGCAAGTATTGGCATGGCTCCATTCGAAGCATTGTATGGAAGAAAATGTCATTCTCCAGTATACTGGGATGAGGTGGGTGAAGCAACGTTGTTGGGACCGGAGTTGGTACGTATGACTACAGAAAAGATTCAAACGATCCGACAACGTATAAAAATCTCACAAGATCAACAAAAGAGTTATGCTGATCTTCATCGAAAGGACGTGGAATTTGATGTAGGAGATCATGTGTTCTTACGTGTTGCTCCATGGAAAGGAGTTACGAGATTTGGAAAGAGAGGAAAGCTCAATCCTCGATTCATCGGTCCATTTTTAATCCTCGATCGAGTAGGAACTGTGGCTTATAGACTCGCTTTACCGCCAAGTATGTCTCGTGTTCATAACGTTTTTCACATATCCATGTTACGCAAATATGTGGAAGACCCGAACCACATTATTGAGTTAGAATTGGACGAAATAGCGGAGGATTTGACGTATGAAGAAGTTCCTGTTCAAATCTTGGATAAGAAGGAACATATTCTACGCTCCAAGGTTATACCTCAAGTCAAAGTTTTGTGGAGAAATCACGATGTTGAGAAAATGACTTGGGAGTTAGAATCTGAAATGAAATCAAGGTATCCTTACCTCTTCAACATACCAGGTACGTACCCTAATTTCGAGGGCGAAATTTCATAAGAAGGGGAGGTTGTAAGACCCCAACTTTTATAAATAAAGATGAATTTTCTATAAATATCATTTTTGAATATTATGGAGTTAATTTGATATAATGTTATAGTTGTGGGTAATATTTATAAATTTTGCAAAGTACGCAAGTTGTTATATAATATTCGATTGGTCGGGAAATATTCGTTTTAACAGGGAATATTCGTACAACGACACAATCATTGGTGGACCCCACAACGGAATTATTGTCGGATTGAGAAAACGACAAAAATATTTTATTAAAAATAACGGCGGAAATTTTACCATTGTTACTGTTGAACTACTCGGTAGTAAAAGTACAGTAATATGTATGGTTGCATAGTAGCACACGATATTGATTATTAATGCTTATGTGAGAAGTCACTCAGTTTGATTCAATTATTGTCAGTTAATAATATGAATTATTTAGCGATAATGACGTTTTGTTTTATTCGTATTATTAACGTAATAAAACAGAAACATCTTTTTATATAAAACAGAATACTTTATTAAAGTTATTCTATAAATAGAATATATTATATTTTATTTAAAAGATTTTTCTTTAAATAGGGACCGTCAGATTAAAGTCATCAATCTGGACCGTTCATGGAATAGTTACTATGCATTCTATTTTTCTATAAATAGCAGCTCATTCCTTCATTATTTCTTACGAATTCACTGAACTCTAGAGAGAGAAACTATAGAGAGAAACTATAGAGAGAGAGAAGAAGAGTATTCTGCTACTTAACTACTTCCTTATTTCAGCTCGTCTTTAAAACGGTAAGGGGTGTTATTCTTTCTTATTCATGAAGAGAACTGTTGTTATTCCATTTCTTATTATTCTGTTGGAATAACCTGTATACGTGGTCTACCCTATACTTGGTGACATTCTTCTATTATTCCGTTGGAACATCCTGTCTGTGTGTTTTACACCGGACCTGGTTCCGTTTTTATTATTATTCTGTTGGAACATCCTGTCTGTGTGTTTTACACCGGACCTGGTTCCGTCTTGTTATTATTCTGTTGGAATATCCTGTCTGTGTGTTTTACACCAGACCTGGTTCCATTATTTATTATTCTGCCGGAATATCCTGTCTGTACGTTTACGCCGGACCTGGTTTCATTATTTATTATTCTGTCGGAATATCCTGTCTGTGCATTTACGCCGGACCTGGTTCCATTATTTATTATGTTGTTGGAATAACCTGTCTGTGCGGTCTATCGCATGCATGGTGATTTCTTTTGTTATTCCATTCTTTATTATACTCAGTTGGTTAAGTTTTGACTTCTATACTCCATGAAATTTGTGGAATATCCTTGATAATTGCGTTTCATCCAGTATCTTTTCATGAAAATATTCTTCTAAGCATTCTTGAATTTTACTCCACAAAGCAGTATCATGTTGACAATTTGGACGTTAATTCTTGGATAAATTAATTCTTGAATTTGTTTTATTGAATTCTTATACCATTGTCATCATCCTCATGTTTATAAAATATTGAAAGTCATCTGTGGCCTGTAGTGCATAGATGGACTTGGTATGATTATGACCAGGGATTATTTGGTATAATCATGACCGTAATGTTACAAATGATGTGGTAAAAGTCCTCATTGGCCCGTAGTGCGTTGATGGACAGTTGTTGGCATGATCATGACCATTAATGAATACACGAATATCCTTGGCCATAGTGCAGGGGTGATTCGATGATGTGGATTATTTTATTAAGCTGAGTCTCAGCGATCACAGTGTTGAAAAACTTTTTAAATCATAAAAGACAGTAGAGTTTATTTTCTACTTGACTCTTTTAATGGATTGCTTGTTCCGCTGCAGTTAAACTTGATGTCTATTATATTTTATCAGTTTAACATTGTTGAAGGCTAATGATAATTTATTTTGCATTATCTTAGTCATAATATTTCTTACTGGGCTAGTTGAGCTCACCCTTTCTTTCACTGTTCTCTTCAGGAAATGAGAACGTAGCTGGGGCAAGTCGGGAAACGGAGTGATGGTCCGAATGATAGTATTAGTTAGTAGTCCTCACTATTCTATGTAATGGTGTGTTAATAAATGTAATGAGGACTCCTTTTGTGTATGAATACTCTCTAGAAGATAATATTTGTATTCAAACTCACAGTTTATATTTTGTCGTATTGTACACGACAGTTGTATTAGTAAGTTGTATTTGTATTCTGTATTTTGTGACAACCCAAGATAGGTGATGTATACCTAATTTTGGGGGCGTCACATAAACTGTGAGTTTGAATACAAATATTATCTTCTAGAGAGTATTCATACTCAAAAGGAGTCCTCATTACGTTTATTAACACACCATTACATAGAATAGTGAGGACTACTAACTAATACTATCATTCGGACCATCACTCCGTTCTCCGACTTGCCCCACCTACGTTCTCATTTCCTGAAGAGAACAGTGAAAGAAAGGGTGAGCTCAACTAGCCCAGTAAGAAATATTATGACTAAGATAATGCAGAATAAATTATCATTAGTCTTCAACAATGTTAAACTGATAAAATATAATAGACATCAAGTTTAACTGCAGCGGAACAAGCAATCCATTAAAAGAGTTAAGTAGAAAATAAACTCTACTATCTTTTATGATTTAAAAGGTTTTTCAACACTGTGATCGCTGGGACTCAGCTTAATAAAATAATCCACATCATCGAATCACCCCTGCACTACGGCCAAGGATATTCGTGTATTCATTAATGGTCATGATCATGCCAACAACTGTCCATCAATGCACTACGGGCCAATGAGGACTTTTACCACATCATTTGTAACATTACGGTCATGATTATACCGAATAATCCCTGGTCATAATCATACCAAGTCTATCTATGCACTACAGGCCACAGATGACTTTCAACATTTTATAAACATGAGGATGATGACAATGATATAAGAATTCAATAAAACAAGTTCAAGAATTAGTTTATCCAGGAATTAATAACGTCCAAATTGTCAACATGATACTGTTTTGCAGAGTAAACTTCAAGAATGATCAGGAGAATATTTTCATGAATAGATACTAGATGAAGCGCAAATATCAAGGATATTCCACTAATTTCATGGAGTATAGAAGTCAAAGTTTTAATCAACCGAGTATAAAAAGAAATCACCATGCATGCGATAGACCGCACAGTCAGGTTATTCTTAACAGAATAATAATAATGGAACCAGGTCCGGCGTAAATGCACAGACAGGATATTCCGACAGAATAATAAATAATGGAACCAGGTCCGGTGTAAAACACACACACATGATATTCCGACAAAATAATAATAAAGACGGAACCAGGTCCGGCGTAAAGCACAGACAGGATGTTCCAACGGAATAACAAAGACAGAATAATAGAAGAATGTCACCAAGTATAGGGTATTCCGCATATACAGGTTATTCCAACAAAATAATAAGAAATGGAATAACAACAGTTCTCTTCATGAATAAGAAAGAATAACACCCCTTACCGTTTTAAAGAACTGGACATTGGAAAAGTGAAATAGCAGAATACTTTTATTCTCTCTCTCTTATTCTCTCTATACTTTCTCTCTCTATAGCTTGAATGAATTCCTGAAAAATAATGAAGCCCTAGGCCTCTATTTATAGAAAAACTGAGGGTGACTCTTGGTCTTAACGAAGGGTCAAATGACTCTTGGTCTTAACGAAGGGTCAAATGACTCTTGGTAATATTGAAGGGACAACTACTATTGACGAAAGTAATTACTATTGACCAAGGTAAATACTATTGACGAAGGTAATTACTATTGACCAAGGTAAATACTATTGACCAAGGTAAATACTATTGACGACGGTAATTACTATTGACGACGGTAATTACTATTGACGAAGAGACTCTTAGATGATGACATATGACCTCCCATAAAAATAACCAAACTTACCACAACGTCTCAATTATTGATTTAATAATATAACATATTATACAGATAATACTATGACAATAATTTAAGAGATATGATGCATCAATTACTGTAGCAATAATTGAGTATAGCTGAGTGACTTCTCACGTAAGCATCAATAATCAATATCGTGTGCTACTATGCAACCACGCGTATTACTGTACTTTTACTACCGGGTAGTTCAACAGTATCAATTGTAAAACTTCCGCCGTTATTTTTAATAAAATATTTTTGTCGTTTTCTCAATCCGACAATAATTTTGTTGTGGGGTCCACCAATAATTGTGCCATTGTACGAATATTCCCTGTTAAAACGAATATTCCCCGACCAATCAAAAATTATATAACAACTTGCGTACTTTGCAAAATTTATAAATATTACCCACAACTATAACATTATATCAAATTAACTCCATAATATTCAAAAATGATATTTATAAAAAATTCATCTTTATTTATAAAAGTTGGGGTCTTACTGTAAAATCCCAACTTTTTGAATAAAGATGAATTTTCTATAAATATTATTTTTAAATATTATAGAGTGAAATTGATATAATGTTATAGTTGTGGGTAATATTTATAAATTTTGCATAGTATGCAAGTTATATTATATTCGATTGGTCGGGGAATATTCGTTTTGTCGAAAAATATCCGTACGACAGTTCAATCATTGGTGGACCCCACAACGGAATTATTGTCGAATTAAAAAAACGATAAAAAATACTTTATGAAAATAATGGTGGAAGTTTTACCGTTAACTGTTGAAACACCCGGTGTTAAAAGTACAGTAATACGCGTGGTTGCATAGTAGTACACGGTATTGATTTTTGATGCTTACGTGAGAAGTCACTCAGTTTTGCTTATTATTTGGATCCCTATTTATCCGCTTTTCAAAATTATCGGACGAAAGTTATAAAGTATATATATATATATATATATATATTATATATATATATATATATATATATTTGACTTTTTGTGTGTGTGTGTGTGTGTGTTTTCGTGTGTGTAGGAGTGTGTGTGTGGTAGTGGGTTTTGGTGGGAGAATTATTATGTAGTGGTGTGTTGTGGGTGGAGGAGTATATTATTGGCAGGTGTGTGATTGTTATATATATATTTATGTTAGTGGGTTGTGGTGGAGAGAAGCATTATTATTTTATATATATTTATATGATAGTGGGATGTTGATTGGAAAGAAAAGAAGAAGAAAGAATTGGCAGGATTCAGATTGATTTTTCCAAGCTTGAATATTATTGGCCAAATTTTTTTCAATCATGCAGCAGATTTGGCAACTCGTACATTATGGAGCATTTTAATTGGTCAAGGCTTTTAATGTTGCATGTGTTCATTTTTTTCATTGGCTAACTCTTTGACAAAGATTACTGATGCGTTGGATCAGTGGAGCTGTGAATCAGCAACTGATTTCGTCTGAATTCCTACTGTACAGTCCGATAGTATCCTTCAATTCTCCTATAAATAGAAGCTCATTCCTTCATTATTTCTTACGAATTCACTGAACTCTAGAGAGAAAAACTATAGAGAGAAACTATAGAGAGAGAGAAGAAGAGTATTCTGCTACTTAACTACTTCCTTATTTCAGCTCTTCTTTAAAACGGTAAGGGGTGTTATTCTTTCTTATTCATGAAGAGAACTTTTGTTATTCCATTTCTTATTATTTTGTTAGAATAACCTGTATACGCGGTCTACCCTATACTTGGTGACATTCTTCTATTATTCTGTTGGAACATCCTGTCTGTGTGTTTTACACCGGACCTGGTTTCGTCTTTATTATTATTCTGTTGGAACATCCTGTCTGTGTGTTTTACACCGGACCTGGTTCCGTCTTTATTATTATTCTGTTGGAACATCCTGTCTGTGTGTATTACACCGGACCTGGTTCCGTCTTTATTATTATTCTGTTGGAATAACCTGTCTGTGCGTTTTACGCCAGACCTGGTTCCATTATTTATTATTCTGTTGGAATAACCTGTCTGTGCGGTCTATCGCATTCATGGTGATTTCTTTTGTTATTCCATTCTTTATTATACTCAGTTGGTTAAGTTTTGATTTCTATACTTTATGAAATTTGTGGAATATCCTTGATAATTGCGTTTCATCCAGTATCTTTTCATGAAAATATTCTTCTAAGCATTCTTGAATTTTACTCCACAAAGCAGTATCATGTTAACAATTTGGACATTGTTAATTCTTGGATAAATTAATTCTTGAACTTGTTTTATTGAATTCTTATATCATTGTCATCATCCTCATGTTTATAAAATGTTGAAAGTCATCTGTGGCCTGTAGTGCATAGATGGACTTGGTATGATTATGACCAAGGATTATTCGGTATAATCATGACCGTAATGCTACAAATGATGTGGTAAAAGTCCTCATTGGCCCGTAGTGCATTGATAGACAGTTGTTGGCATGATCATGACCATTAATGAATACACGAATATCCTTGGCCATAGTGCAGGGGTGATTCGATGATGTGGATTATTTTATTAAGCTGAGTCCCAGCGATAACAGTGTTGAAAAACCTTTTAAATCATAAAAGATAGTAGAGTTTATTTTCTACTTGACTCTTTTAATGGATTGCTTGTTCCGCTGCAGTTAAACTTGATGTCTATTATATTTTATCAGTTTAACATTGTTGAAGGCTAATGATAATTTATTCTGCATTATCTTAGTCATAATATTTCTTACTGGGCTAGTTGAGCTCACCCTTTCTTTCACTGTTCTCTTCAGGAAATGAGAACGTAGCTGGGGCAAGTCGGGGAACGGAGTGATGGTTCGAATGATAGTATTAGTTAGTAGTCCTCACTATTCTATGTAATAGTGTGTTAATAAATATAATGAGGACTCCTTTTGAGTATGAATACTCTCTAGAAGAAAATATTTGTATTCAAACTCACAGTTTATGTTTTGTCGTATTGTACACGACAGTTGTATTAGTAAGTTGTATTTGTATTCTGTACTATGTATCTGACGACCCAAGATGGGTGATGTATACTTAATTTTGGGGGCGTCACACTTACAACCTCCCCTTCTTATGAAATTTTGCCCTCGAAATTAGGGTACGTACCTGGTATGTCGAAGAGGTAAGGATACCTTGATTTCATTTCAGATTTTAACTCCCAAGTCATTTCCTCAACATCGTGGTTTCTCCACAAAACTTTGACTTGAGGTATAACCTTGGAGCGTAGAATATGTTCCTTCTTATCCAAGATTTGAACAAGAACTTCTTCATACGTCAAATCCTCCGCTATTTCGTCCGGTTCTAACTCAATAATGTGGTTCGGGTCTTCCACATATTTGCGTAACATGGATATGTGAAAAATGTTATGAACACGAGACATACTTGGCGGTAAAGCGAGTCTATAAGCCACAGTTCCTACTCGATCGAGGATTAAAAATGGACCGATAAATCGAGGATTGAGCTTTCCTCCCTTTCCAAATCTCTTAACTCCTTTCCATGGAGCAACACGTAAGAACGCATGATCTCCTACATCAAATTTCATGTCCTTTCGATGAAGATCAGCATAACTCTTTTGTCGATCTTGTGAGGTTTTTATACGTTGTCGGATCGTTTGAATCTTTTCTGTAGTTATACGTACCAACTCCGGTCCCAACAACGTTGCTTCACCCACCTCATCCCGGCATACTGGAGAACGACATCTTCTTCCATACAATGCTTCGAATGGAGCCATGCCAATACTTGCTTGATAACTGTTGTTGTAGGAAAACTCCACCAATGGTAAGAACTTGTCCCAACTTCCCCTGAAGTCAAAGACACAGAGTCTTAATAGATCTTCAAGAGTTTGAATAGTCCTCTCTGATTGTCCGTCCGTCTGAGGATGATATGCTGAACTAAATCGTAAATCCGTGCCCATAGCTTTTTGTAAACTAACCCAAAATCGTGAAGTGAATCTTGGGTCTCGATCAGAAACTATGGATACTGGCATACCATGCAGTCTTACAATCTCGTTTATGTACATACGAGCAAGACGTTCAAGTGTATAAGTTTCTCGTATCGGTAAGAAATGAGCAGACTTAGTCAATCTATCAACAATGACCCAAATCGCATCTATACCTTGAGAAACCTTAGGAAGACCGGTAACGAAATCCATGGTAATGTGCTCCCACTTCCATTCTGGAATTTCAAGTGGTTGCAATGGACCTTTTGGTACTTGATGCTCCGCTTTGACTCGTTGAAAAGTTAGACACCTTGAGATAAACAACGCTATCTCTCTCTTCATATTGCTCCACCAAAATGTATGACGAAGATCATGATACATTTTGGTACTTCCAGGATGGATTGCAAACGGTGTGTTGTGCGCCTCCATCATGATTTCATACTTTAAATCAGGGTTGTTAGGAACACAAAGTCTGGAAGTTGACTCGAAGTATTCCTTCTTCATCGATTCTTGCTTCCGGCATAGAACCTTCTTGCACTTTCTTCCTCATACGCATCAGCTCCAGGTCTGTAGCTTGAGCAGCTTTAACTTTATCGATTAAAGTTGGTTCTACTCGTATATTCGCCATCATCACATGGGTCCCTGGAGTCTTTAACTCTGTCTCCATCCTTTGCAAGTCACACAAAATGGGCTCTTGTGTTGACAATATTGCACTCGTACTTGCATATGATCTTCTACTCAATGCGTCAGCTACCACGTTCGCTTTTCCAGGATGGTATTGAATGGTATGATCATAATCTTTCAACAGTTCAAGCCAATGTCGTTGTCGCACGTTGAGTTCCTTTTGAGTGAAGAAATATTTGAGACTTTTATGATCCGTAAAGATCTCCACCTTCTTCACATACAAGTAATGCCTCCAAATTTTAAGTGCAAAGACAACAGCTGCCAACTCTAGATCATGAGTAAGATAATTCCTCTCATATTCCTTGAGTTGTCTTGATGCATAGGCTATGACTTTTTCATGTTGCATGAGAACACATCCCAACCCTTTGCTCGAAGCATCACTGTAGATGACAAATCCCTCCGAGCCAGATGGTATTGTTAGAACAGGTGCTGAAATGAGTCTCCTCTTGAGTTCTTAAAAACTCTGCTCACATTCTTCGCTCCAACCGAACTTTGTATCTTTCCGAGTCAGCTGAGTTAATGGAGTAGCGATTCGAGAAAATCCTTCCACGAATCTCCAATAATAACCAGCTAAACCAAGAAAGCTACGTACCTCGGTCACTGATTTAGGTTGCTCCCAGCTTTGAATAGCTTCAATCTTTGCCGGGTCAACCGATATTCCACGACTTGATACTACGTGCCCAAGGAATGCTACCTCTTCCAGCCAGAACTCGCATTTCTTCAACTTGGCATAAAGCTTGTATTCACGAAGCTTTTGGAGTACCAGCCTCAAGTGTTGCTCATGATCTTCACGACTTTTGGAATAAATAAGGATGTCATCAATAAAGACGACCACAAAGTGATCCAAATATTCCTTGAATACCCGGTTCATCATATCCATGAAGGCAGCAGGAGCATTAGTCAATCCAAAGGACATGACTAGGAATTCATAATGCCCGTACCGAGTTCTAAAAGCCGTCTTTGGAATGCCAACTAGGAGCATTAGTTGGCATGCATGGTGATTTCTTTTGTTATTCCATTCTTTATTATACTCAGTTGGTTAAGTTTTGATTTCTATACTCCATGAAATTTGTGGAATATCCTTGATAATTGCGTTTCATCCAGTATCTTTTCATGAAAATATTCTTCTAAGCATTCTTGAATTTTACTCCACAAAGCAGTATCATGTTGACAATTTGGACATTGTTAATTCTTGGATAAATTAATTCTTGAACTTGTTTTATTGAATTCTTATATCATTGTCATCATCCTCATGTTTATAAAATGATGAAAGTCATCTGTGGCCTGTAGTGCATAGATGGACTTGGTATGATTATGACCAAGGATTATTCGGTATAATCATGACCGTAATGCTACAAATGATGTGGTAAAAGTCCTCATTGGCCCGTAGTGCATTGATAGACAGTTGTTGGCATGATCATGACCATTAATGAATACACGAATATCCTTGGCCATAGTGCAGGGGTGATTCGATGATGTGGATTATTTTATTAAGCTGAGTCCCAGCGATAACAGTGTTGAAAAACCTTTTAAATCATAAAAGATAGTAGAGTTTATTTTGTACTTGACTCTTTTAATGGATTGCTTGTTCCGCTGCGGTTAAACTTTATGTCTATTATATTTTATCAGTTTAACATTGTTGAAGGCTAATGATAATTTATTCTGCATTATCTTAGTCATAATATTTCTTACTGGGCTAGTTGAGCTCACCCTTTCTTACACTGTTCTCTTCAGGAAATGAGAACGTAGCTGGGGCAAGTCGGGGAACGGAGTGATGGTTCGAATGATAGTATTAGTTAGTAGTCCTCACTATTCTATGTAATAGTGTGTTAATAAATATAATGAGGACTCCTTTTGAGTATGAATACTCTCTAGAAGAAAATATTTGTATTCAAACTCACAGTTTATGTTTTGTCGTATTGTACACGACAGTTGTATTAGTAAGTTGTATTTGTATTCTGTACTATGTATCTGACGACCCAAGATGGGTGATGTATACTTAATTTTGGGGGCGTCACACTTACAACCTCCCCTTCTTATGAAATTTTGCCCTCGAAATTAGGGTACGTACCTGGTATGTCGAAGAGGTAAGGATACCTTGATTTCATTTCAGATTCTAACTCCCAAGTCATTTCCTCAACATCGTGGTTTCTCCACAAAACTTTGACTTGAGGTATAACCTTGGAGCGTAGAATATGTTCCTTCTTATCCAAGATTTGAACAGGAACTTCTTCATACGTCAAATCCTCCGCTATTTCGTCCGGTTCTAACTCAATAATGTGGTTCGGGTCTTCCACATATTTGCGTAACATGGATATGTGAAAAATGTTATGAACACGAGACATACTTGGCGGTAAAGCGAGTCTATAAGCCACAGTTCCTACTCGATCGAGGATTAAAAATGGACCGATAAATCGAGGATTGAGCTTTCCTCCCTTTCCAAATCTCTTAACTCCTTTCCATGGAGCAACACGTAAGAACGCATGATCTCCTACATCAAATTTCATGTCCTTTCGATGAAGATCAGCATAACTCTTTTGTCGATCTTGTGAGGTTTTTATACGTTGTCGGATCGTTTGAATCTTTTCTGTAGTCATACGTACCAACTCCGGTCCCAACAACGTTGCTTCACCCACCTCATCCCGGCATACTGGAGAACGACATCTTCTTCCATACAATGCTTCGAATGGAGCCATGCCAATACTTGCTTGATAACTGTTGTTGTAGGAAAACTCCACCAATGGTAAGAACTTGTCCCAACTTCCCCTGAAGTCAAAGACACAGAGTCTTAATAGATCTTCAAGAGTTTGAATAGTCCTCTCTGATTGTCCGTCCGTCTGAGGATGATATGCTGAACTAAATCGTAAATCCGTGCCCATAGCTTTTTGTAAACTAACCCAAAATCGTGAAGTGAATCTTGGGTCTCGATCAGAAACTATGGATACTGGCATACCATGCAGTCTTACAATCTCGTTATGTACATACGAGCAAGACGTTCAAGTGTATAAGTTTCTCGTATCGGTAAGAAATGAGCAGACTTGGTCAATCTATCAACAATGACCCAAATCGCATCTATACCTTGAGAAACCTTAGGAAGACCGATAACGAAATCCATGGTAATGTGCTCCCACTTCCATTCTGGAATTTCAAGTGGTTGCAATGGACCTTTTGGTACTTGATGCTCCGCTTTGACTCGTTGAAAAGTTAGACACCTTGAGATAAACAACGCTATCTCTCTCTTCATATTGCTCCACCAAAATGTATGACGAAGATCATGATACATTTTGGTACTTCCAGGATGGATTGCAAACGGTGTGTTGTGCGCCTCCATCATGATTTCATACTTTAAATCAGGGTTGTTAGGAACACAAAGTCTGGAAGTTGACTCGAAGTATTCCTTCTTCATCGATTCTTGCTTCCGGCATAGAACCTTCTTGCACTTTCTTCCTCATACGCATCAGCTCCAGGTCTGTAGCTTGAGCAGCTTTAACTTTATCGATTAAAGTTGGTTCTACTCGTATATTCGCCATCATCACATGGGTCCCTGGAGTCTTTAACTCTGTCTCCATCCTTTGCAAGTCACACAAAATGGGCTCTTGTGTTGACAATATTGCACTCGTACTTGCATATGATCTTCTACTCAATGCGTCAGCTACCACGTTCGCTTTTCCAGGATGGTATTGAATGGTATGATCATAATCTTTCAACAGTTCAAGCCAACGTCGTTGTCGCACGTTGAGTTCCTTTTGAGTGAAGAAATATTTGAGGCTTTTATGATCCGTAAAGATCTCCACCTTCTTCACATACAAGTAATGCCTCCAAATTTTAAGTGCAAAGACAACAACTGCCAACTCTAGATCATGAGTAAGATAATTCCTCTCATATTCCTTGAGTTGTCTTGATGCATAGGCTATGACTTTTTCATGTTGCATGAGAACACATCCCAACCCTTTGCTCGAAGCATCACTGTAGATGACAAATCCCTTCGAGCCAGATGGTATTGTTAGAACAGGTGCTGAAATGAGTCTCCTCTTGAGTTCTTAAAAACTCTGCTCACATTCTTCGCTCCAACCGAACTTTGTATCTTTCCGAGTCAGCTGAGTTAATGGAGTAGCGATTCGAGAAAATCCTTCCACGAATCTCCAATAATAACCAGCTAAACCAAGAAAGCTACGTACCTCGGTCACTGATTTAGGTTGCTCCCAGCTTTGAATAGCTTCAATCTTTGCCGGGTCAACCGATATTCCACGACTTGATACTACGTGCCCAAGGAATGCTACCTCTTCCAGCCAGAACTCGCATTTCTTCAACTTGGCATAAAGCTTGTATTCACGAAGCTTTTGGAGTACCAGCCTCAAGTGTTGCTCATGATCTTCACGACTTTTGGAATAAATAAGGATGTCATCAATAAAGACGACCACAGAGTGATCCAAATATTCCTTGAATACCCGGTTCATCATATCCATGAAGGCAGCAGGAGTATTAGTCAATCCAAAGGACATGACTAGGAATTCATAATGCCCGTACCGAGTTCTAAAAGCCGTCTTTGGAATGCCAACTAGGAGCATTAGTTGGCATGCATGGTGATTTCTTTTGTTATTCCATTCTTTATTATACTCAGTTGGTTAAGTTTTGATTTCTATACTCCATGAAATTTGTGGAATATCCTTGATAATTGCGTTTCATCCAGTATCTTTTCATGAAAATATTCTTCTAAGCATTCTTGAATTTTACTCCACAAAGCAGTATCATGTTGACAATTTGGACATTGTTAATTCTTGGATAAATTAATTCTTGAACTTGTTTTATTGAATTCTTATATCATTGTCATCATCCTTATGTTTATAAAATGTTGAAAGTCATCTGTGGCCTGTAGTGCATAGATGGACTTGGTATGATTATGACCAAGGATTATTCGGTATAATCATGACCGTAATGCTACAAATGATGTGGTAAAAGTCCTCATTGGCCCGTAGTGCATTGATAGACAGTTGTTGGCATGATCATGACCATTAATGAATACACGAATATCCTTGGCCATAGTGCAGGGGTGATTCGATGATGTGGATTATTTTATTAAGCTGAGTCCCAGCGATAACAGTGTTGAAAAACCTTTTAAATCATAAAAGATAGTAGAGTTTATTTTGTACTTGACTCTTTTAATGGATTGCTTGTTCCGCTGCGGTTAAACTTTATGTCTATTATATTTTATCAGTTTAACATTGTTGAAGGCTAATGATAATTTATTCTGCATTATCTTAGTCATAATATTTCTTACTGGGCTAGTTGAGCTCACCCTTTCTTACACTGTTCTCTTCAGGAAATGAGAACGTAGCTGGGGCAAGTCGGGGAACGGAGTGATGGTTCGAATGATAGTATTAGTTAGTAGTCCTCACTATTCTATGTAATAGTGTGTTAATAAATATAATGAGGACTCCTTTTGAGTATGAATACTCTCTAGAAGAAAATATTTGTATTCAAACTCACAGTTTATGTTTTGTCGTATTGTACACGACAGTTGTATTAGTAAGTTGTATTTGTATTCTGTACTATGTATCTGACGACCCAAGATGGGTGATGTATACTTAATTTTGGGGGCGTCACACTTACAACCTCCCCTTCTTATGAAATTTTGCCCTCGAAATTAGGGTACGTACCTGGTATGTCGAAGAGGTAAGGATACCTTGATTTCATTTCAGATTCTAACTCCCAAGTCATTTCCTCAACATCGTGGTTTCTCCACAAAACTTTGACTTGAGGTATAACCTTGGAGCGTAGAATATGTTCCTTCTTATCCAAGATTTGAACAGGAACTTCTTCATACGTCAAATCCTCCGCTATTTCGTCCGGTTCTAACTCAATAATGTGGTTCGGGTCTTCCACATATTTGCGTAACATGGATATGTGAAAAATGTTATGAACACGAGACATACTTGGCGGTAAAGCGAGTCTATAAGCCACAGTTCCTAC
This sequence comes from Panax notoginseng, assembly GCA_016801055.1. Classification (NCBI taxonomy): domain Eukaryota; kingdom Viridiplantae; phylum Streptophyta; class Magnoliopsida; order Apiales; family Araliaceae; genus Panax; species Panax notoginseng. The sequence goes on along the minus strand of CM029021.1, from coordinate 1,157,017 downwards.
TCGATCGAGGATTAAAAATGGACCGATAAATCGAGGATTGAGCTTTCCTCCCTTTCCAAATCTCTTAACTCCTTTCCATGGAGCAACACGTAAGAACGCATGATCTCCTACATCAAATTTCATGTCCTTTCGATGAAGATCAGCATAACTCTTTTGTCGATCTTGTGAGGTTTTTATATGTTGTCGGATCGTTTGAATCTTTTCTGTAGTCATACGTACCAACTCCGGTCCCAACAACGTTGCTTCACCCACCTCATCCCAGCATACTGGAGAACGACATCTTCTTCCATACAATGCTTCGAATGGAGCCATGCCAATACTTGCTTGATAACTGTTGTTGTAGGAAAACTCCACCAATGGTAAGAACTTGTCCCAACTTCCCCTGAAGTCAAAGACACAGAGTCTTAATAGATCTTCAAGAGTTTGAATAGTCCTCTCTGATTGTCCGTCCGTCTGAGGATGATATGCTGAACTAAATCGTAAATCCGTGCCCATAGCTTTTTGTAAACTAACCCAAAATCGTGAAGTGAATCTTGGGTCTCGATCAGAAACTATGGATACTGGCATACCATGCAGTCTTACAATCTCGTTTATGTACATACGAGCAAGACGTTCAAGTGTATAAGTTTCTCGTATCGGTAAGAAATGAGCAGACTTGGTCAATCTATCAACAATGACCCAAATCGCATCTATACCTTGAGAAACCTTAGGAAGACCGGTAACGAAATCCATGGTAATGTGCTCCCACTTCCATTCTGGAATTTCAAGTGGTTGCAATGGACCTTTTGGTACTTGATGCTCCGCTTTGACTCGTTGAAAAGTTAGACACCTTGAGATAAACAACGCTATCTCTCTCTTCATATTGCTCCACCAAAATGTATGACGAAGATCATGATACATTTTGGTACTTCCAGGATGGATTGCAAACGGTGTGTTGTGCGCCTCCATCATGATTTCATACTTTAAATCAGGGTTGTTAGGAACACAAAGTCTGGAGTTGACTCGAAGTATTCCTTCTTCATCGATTCTTGCTTCCGGCATAGAACCTTCTTGCACTTTCTTCCTCATACGCATCAGCTCCAGGTCTGTAGCTTGAGCAGCTTTAACTTTATCGATTAAAGTTGGTTCTACTCGTATATTCGCCATCATCACATGGGTCCCTGGAGTCTTTAACTCTATCTCCATCCTTTGCAAGTCACACAAAATGGGCTCTTGTGTTGACAATATTGCACTCGTACTTGCATATGATCTTCTACTCAATGCGTCAGCTACCACGTTCGCTTTTCCAGGATGGTATTGAATGGTATGATCATAATCTTTCAACAGTTCAAGCCAACGTCGTTGTCGCATGTTGAGTTCCTTTTGAGTGAAGAAATATTTGAGGCTTTTATGATCCGTAAAGATCTCCACCTTCTTCACATACAAGTAATGCCTCCAAATTTTAAGTGCAAAGACAACAGCTGCCAACTCTAGATCATGAGTAAGATAATTCCTCTCATATTCCTTGAGTTGTCTTGATGCATAGGCTATGACTTTTTCATGTTGCATGAGAACACATCCCAACCCTTTGCTCGAAGCATCACTGTAGATGACAAATCCCTCCGAGCCAGATGGTATTGTTAGAATAGGTGCTGAAATGAGTCTCCTCTTGAGTTCTTAAAAACTCTGCTCACATTCTTCGCTCCAACCGAACTTTGTATCTTTCCGAGTCAGCTGAGTTAATGGAGTAGCGATTCGAGAAAATCCTTCAACGAATCTCCAATAATAACCAGCTAAACCAAGAAAGCTATGTACCTCGGTCACTGATTTAGGTTGCTCCCAGCTTTGAATAGCTTCAATCTTTGCCGGGTCAACCGATATTCCACGACTTGATACTACGTGTCCAAGGAATGCTACCTCTTCCAGCCAGAACTCGCATTTCTTCAACTTGGCATAAAGCTTGTATTCACGAAGCTTTTGGAGTACCAGCTTCAAGTGTTGCTCATGATCTTCACGACTTTTGGAATAAATAAGGATGTCATCAATAAAGACGACCACAAAGTGATCCAAATATTCCTTGAATACCCGGTTCATCATATCCATGAAGGCAGCAGGAGCATTAGTCAATCCAAAGGAGATGACTAGGAATTCATAATGCCCGTACCGAGTTCTAAAAGCCATCTTTGGAATATCCTCAGTTCTAACCTTAAGCTGATGATATCCAGAACGAAGATCGATCTTTGAAAAGAATTGTGCTCCTTGCAACTGGTCAAACAGGTCATCAATACGTGGCAATGGGTACCTATTTTTGATGGTGACATGATTCAACTCCCGATAATTAATACAAAGTCGCATACTTCCATCTTTCTTCTTCACGAATAGCACAGGAGCACCCCAAGGAGAAGTACTAGGACGAATAAAGCCAATGTCTAACAATTCCTGCAGTTGGATCTTTAACTCCTGAAGTTCAATAGGAGTCATTCGATTTGGGGCTTTGGAAATGGGTTTTGTACCGGGTTCAAGGTCGATACAAAATTCAATTTTACGCTCTGGGGGTAGGCCAGGAAGTTCTTCAGGGAATACGTCAGGGAATTTATTAACAATAGAAATATCATTCAAAACTGACGTATTTTTGTTTAGATCCGTGACATGAGCTAAGAAAGCTTGACATCCGTTTTTTAATAAACGAATAGCTTTATGGCTTGAGATGACAGCGATTGATTTTAATGGTTTGGTTGCTTGAATTCGCATAATAGGTCGATTAGGAATATGAAAGCTAACAACCTTACGAAAACAATCAATTTTTGCATGATGAGTAGTTAACCAATCAATCCCTAGAATCACGTCAAATGCAAGTATTTTTAATGAAATAAGATCGACAGGTAATGTGTGGGTACCAACTTGAACCAAACAAGACTTATAAACCGTGGATGTAATGAAGGTTTCTCCCAATGGAGTTTCAACTGCTAAGTCAAAGTCTAATTTCTCCGGAATCAAATTTAATCGATAAGCGCAAGTGGGAGAAATAAAAGAATGGGTAGAACCGGTATCAAATAAAGTATAGACTTCGTTAGAGTTTATGATAAGCTTACCCGTGATGACCTCATTCGGGTTCCTTGCTCTCTGGGAGTTCACAACAAACGCTCTCCCTTGCACAACCGGTTTTGACTTTTCTGGGACGGCCTTTGGTGCCTCCATCCTAATTGAATTTGTCTTCGGTAAACGACAAAATCGGGCTGAATGACCTTCTCTTCCACAATTATAACATGCTTTGGACGACATCGTGCAGTTTGGACTGATGTGCCCCTCCCCTCCGCATTTGAAACATATGATAGGTGGTCGTTCTCCTTCCTTAACGACAGGTGCTAGTGCTGACGTCTTTCCATCATTGTTGAATCTCCTCTTCTTGAAATGCCCATTCTTATTGTTTTGGCCCTGATTACCACCGAAGTGGTTACCATTTCTGGCCTGTTGATTCCCTCCACGCTTGTTGTCACCGCTTCGATGACTGCTTTCACTGGTATTATCATTTTGCCGGCTGCTCTCTTTTGGTTGCGTTGTCTCGTTATCGCGCTCCACCAACTGAGCCCTATTTACAACATCTGAATACAAACACAGTTTATGAGAAACAAGGTGTTGACGTATCTCCGGCTTCAAACCTCTTAAAAACATCCGCGTCATTCTTTCTTCATTATCCACCAGGTGGGACGCAAACCGGGATAACTCCGTAAATTTTGCCTCGTACTGCGACACGGTCATATTATTCTGCTCCAATTTGATGAACTCCACCTCCTTCATGTGACGAATACTCTCGGAAAAGTATTTGTCGTTAAACAGCTCTTGGAACTTCTCCCAAGACATCTTCAGTGCGGTAGGTTGAGTACGCTTTATCGATTCCCACCAGTAATCTGCCTCTCCTCGCAACATAAAGGCGGCAATGGGAACCTTTTGCTCCTCGGAGCAACCCAAGACATCAAATATCTTGGTAATCTGCTTTATCCATGTTTCAGCTACAAGTGGTTTGGGTTCTCCCTTAAACTCCGGTGGTCCCAGCTCCTTAAACTGTTTAGCGGTGACCGCCTGAGAGTTTCCAGTATTTCCACCTACGTTGTGGACAGGAGCCGCTTTCACCTGTTGTTGCATGAATTGCATAAAGCCTCTGAACATTTGATCATTCATCATTTGGTCAGTGTTGTTGTTTGCATGAGGATTGTCGCCTTCCTGATGCACATTATCCTGATTATTGATATGTGGTGAATCAACGGTCGTCTGTGCTCCATTGCTATTCTCAACATTCTCAGATGCCATTTTCAGATACTGCCACAAAATAAAAGTTAATTGATATGTCATATATTATCCTTATATTATGACCGACCAATTAAATACCATGCAAATAAACTTAGGTAGGTCATACTAGCGAAGGAATTTCCCGTCTCTCCCCTCCTAGTTCTATTCTCACATCTTAGCCAGGGATCATATCCCTAAGCTCTGATACCAACTTTGACGCCCCCAAAATTAGGTATACATCACCCATCTTGGGTCGTCATGTAACGACCCCAAAATAGGTTCATTCCACCCAACCCATTATGAGTCGTCAAATGCATGGTACAGAAAATAACTACAACTTTATTACAACAATTGTCGTGCAAAATACAACAACACATATGCTGTGAGTTTGGATACAAATATATACCAAATGTGACTCATGTTCCAACCGTGGACATCACCTCACAATAACACCTTACATAAAGGTATAGCCAAAAACTGTTTTAGAAATTAGAATCTTTGGGAAGTGCTCAAGGAAACCTTCGTACATGGGAGGCCACGCGTCTAGGTTATGATAGATATCATATGGCCACAGAATTATCCTTGGTTGACCCAATAGACCCCAAAGAAAAACGAGAATATTACTATCATATTCTTCCCAATGGTGAGTCTTCTCTTGACTTATCATTATCTCCACTGTCTCTAATTGAGAATTATACTTCAAACAAACACCAAGATTATATAGGTAGTGCTCGTATATATACTCAGCAAGTGGATGAGCACAACCCTGTCCTATGATGACACGAGGTTGTATGTCATTAGACATCTTGTATGATAGTGACAAAACACCCTTCCAACGTTGGGTTCGCCTCACCCTATTTTCTTCACCAAATATAACTACTAAATGATAACCGCCGTTCTATTCCCTTGTTACCCCCGCTCGACCCAGCTACACTCTTATTACCTGAAAGGAATTGTGAACAGAAGGGTGAGCACAACTAGCCCAGTAAAGAATATCATGACTAAAGATAAATAAATTATCAATAGTCTTCATCAATAATAAATCAGAGATTTAGAACATATGGTAGATGATAAAAAATTTCAACCATAGTTGCAGCGGAACATGCAATCCATTAGAAGAGTCAAATAGACTATAAAGTCTATTATCTTCTCCATGTTAAAAATCCACCAACAATGTTTTATCCCTGTAACATCAATCAACAGTTCTGGTCCACAATCATATAAATAACTCATAATCATAATTATGATTCTAAATTCCTCTTCTCATCCAGGACAAAGATAATTTTCATCACTTGTCTTTACCTGAAACATCAAAGATCATGGTTATACCAAATCACAATTCTTGTTCATAATCATACTAATAATTTCATCTTTGTACTACGGGCCAAATATATTCGTCAACAGTTTATCTTTGCACTACTGGCCAAAGATATTCAACAACAGTTCATCTTTGCACTACAGGCCAAAGATATTCAACAACATATCATCTTTGCACTACAGGCCAAAGATATTCATCAACAGTTCATATTTGCACTACAGGCCAAATATATTCATCAACAGTTCATATTTGCACTACATGCCAAATATATTAATATCTCAAAGAATTATAATCATTTTAGAATTTATATAAACAATAATTATAATCATGTTGATCAATTCACCTTTGCACTTAAGCTTAAGATATTCAATTATAAATTCAATGGTCATGATCATACCAGTCACAATTCAACTTTGCACTACAGGCCAAAGAGAACCCTAGTCATGATCATACCAATAATCTACTCATCTTTACACTCCAGTGAAAGAGAATTTCAACATCAGGGTTATAAAAATGTTATATATGATTATAAAAATAATATGATCAACATATAGTTTTAATCTCAAGAGTAATATTCGTAACTCATGAATAGTAACCCCGACACAAAAGATAGAAATTCTACAATAAAATTCATACCAATATTTCGGTATAATGATATTGAAAGAATAACATTACTTAAATTTATAAACAATTTATTTTAATTGTTTACACTTTACTAATTAATGCATTTAATCATCATAAAATGTCAACTCTTACAATTTCATCATCAATAACCAAAACCCTCATCAAAAATCTGCATATACCTCATATAGGATTCTCAAGCCATAAAATCCTATTTTCCAATTTTCTTTCTTCACAAAACATATTTAATTCATTTACTCATAACTAGACCATTTTTATGAAAAATACCAAATCAGTTCCAAAAATATTTCTTTTCTGGGATTTAGCATAATATAGTCCCATAGTGAACATATATTTTTCTCAGAATTTTTAAAAGTCATTTACTATTTTTCATATGGCCAAAATAGCCGAATATTTAGACATTTATCAAAAATTATACTTTTGTCTAAAAATTCTGAAATTTACAGAGTATACTTCTATCATATACATGTACTCCCAATAAAAATTTCATCAATTTTGGAGTTAACCACAAGGAATTATAAGCTGTTACTTTTAAAATAGTCTTTTCTCATAAAATTCATAACTCTCAATCTATACATCCAAAAATCACCATTTTTGGACACAATCAAGAAAACTCATCAAAATATCATTTCAAATTTTTCCAGAATTTTTGAAGATCAGAAAAATTACGAAACTGAAAATCATAACAACCCTTAAAATCTCTTACTATCCCTTACCTCAAAAGTGCAGTATTTCTGACTGGAATGCAAAGCCGAAGGAAACTTGCACTGATGAATAGCAACTCACCAAGTATCTAAAAACTCACAAAATATGCTTCATAATATAGAGAGAGAAAGAGAGAAAGCTTATGTTTTTGGTGTGATTTTCAATTCTAACTTAGCCCTCTATTTATAGGAAAATTTTAGTAGGTTTGACCTGCAACCTGATGGCTTTACCTGCTACTATTCCCACCCACCACATTTGAAATATAATTCAGCACATTTCTTCACCAACCACAAGTGGGGCCCACCAATTCTAGAATTTTCCACCAAAATGATAAACTCCGAAAATTCAACAATTTCTGAACCAGTCATCTCGTAAAATTCATAATAAATCATACGTTCATTTTTAACGGTTCAAAATTTGTGGACATATACTCAACTTATATATGTATAACATATCCAAAAATTACCACGATCCAACGGTCGGATTAAAAATTATAACCCCCGCAAAATATCTCAAAAACCCTGTTTTTTAATACCTCCATTCCGACAAAAATACGGATAAAAATCTCAACATTAACTCCTTCATTTTTTTTAACCACAAAAATATATCCCTCATTTATATCCACATAAAATAAATATTTTCTTATCATATGAATCAATAATTAATTATTCACAAATAATATTACAGAATCACATTTATGACAACCAGGCCGTTCCCAGGAAAGAGGGGGCTTTCCAATAAGGATTTCTCCTTACTGGCGCGCAATTAGATGACCAAACCTCTCCTTAGACAGAATTTTCTAGACATTGCCAATAATGTTATCTAATAATATTATTCAAATAATATGAATTCTTGATCTGATAATAGAAAATACTGTGCAGCAACAATTATTGAAACAACAATAATATAAAATATCAATGCAGCAATTATTGAATCAATAATAAAATATTGAACAGTAATTACTGTAACAATTATTGAGTAGTGCCTTCTTACGTAAGAATCAATAATTTCAAAAATACTATGCAATACCGTGTGCTACTGTGCAATAACGCGTATTACTGTATTTTAACCACCGGGTATTCCAACAGTGTTAACGGTAACAACTACGCCATTATTTGTAAAAACTCAAATTTATCGTTTTCTTCATCCGACAGTTATTCTGTTATGGGGCCCACAAATGGCTGCGCCGTCGTACGAATATTCCCCGACAGAAAGAATATTCCACGACCAAACGAATATTCCCCGACAACAATGATTATTTTTTAACCACTTGCTTATTTTGAAAAAAAAATTACATTTCACCCATAACTTTAAACTTTTATCAATTTAACCATTTACTAAATAGTAATTATAAGAAAAATTGAATACTTTTATTTCATAAAATTCGGGGTCTTACAATCTCCCCTCCTTATGAAATTTCGTCCTCGAAATTTACGTACCTGGTATTTCAAAGAATTGAGAATACCTTCCTTTCATTTTAGATTCCATCTTCCCTGCCATCATAATTTCTCCATTGCTCATCTCCTGTATTTCAAATATCATTCTAGAATACAGCTTCAAAACAAGGGTTAATTTAACAAATTAACATATCACATAATATCCCGATATTATGACTGACCAACAAATAAGCTTAGGTAGGACACACTAGCGAAGGATTTACTCATCTCTCCCCTCCTAGTTATATTCCCCGATCTCCGCCAGAGATCATATCCCTAAGCTCTGATACCAAATGTAACGACCCCAAAATAGGTTCATTCCACCCAACCCATTATGAGTCGTCAAATGCATGGTACAGAAAATAACTACAACTTTATTACAACAATTGTCGTGCAAAATACAACAACACATATGCTGTGAGTTTGGATACAAATATATACCAAATGTGACTCATGTTCCAACCGTGGACATCACCTCACAATAACACCTTACATAAAGGTATAGCCAAAAACTGTTTTAGAAATTAGAATCTTTGGGAAGTGCTCAAGGAAACCTTCGTACATGGGAGGCCACGCGTCTAGGTTATGATAGATATCATATGGCCACAGAATTATCCTTGGTTGACCCAATAGACCCCAAAGAAAAACGAGAATATTACTATCATATTCTTCCCAATGGTGAGTCTTCTCTTGACTTATCATTATCTCCACTGTCTCTAATTGAGAATTATACTTCAAACAAACACCAAGATTATATAGGTAGTGCTCGTATATATACTCAGCAAGTGGATGAGCACAACCCTGTCCTATGATGACACGAGGTTGTATGTCATTAGACATCTTGTATGATAGTGACAAAACACCCTTCCAACGTTGGGTTCGCCTCACCCTATTTTCTTCACCAAATATAACTACTAAATGATAACCGCCGTTCTATTCCCTTGTTACCCCCGCTCGACCCAGCTACACTCTTATTACCTGAAAGGAATTGTGAACAGAAGGGTGAGCACAACTAGCCCAGTAAAGAATATCATGACTAAAGATAAATAAATTATCAATAGTCTTCATCAATAATAAATCAGAGATTTAGAACATATGGTAGATGATAAAAAATTTCAACCATAGTTGCAGCGGAACATGCAATCCATTAGAAGAGTCAAATAGACTATAAAGTCTATTATCTTCTCCATGTTAAAAATCCACCAACAATGTTTTATCCCTGTAACATCAATCAACAGTTCTGGTCCACAATCATATAAATAACTCATAATCATAATTATGATTCTAAATTCCTCTTCTCATCCAGGACAAAGATAATTTTCATCACTTGTCTTTACCTGAAACATCAAAGATCATGGTTATACCAAATCACAATTCTTGTTCATAATCATACTAATAATTTCATCTTTGTACTACGGGCCAAATATATTCGTCAACAGTTTATCTTTGCACTACTGGCCAAAAATATTCAACAACAGTTCATCTTTGCACTACAGGCCAAAATATATTCAACAACATATCATCTTTGCACTACAGGCCAAAGATATTCATCAACAGTTCATATTTGCACTACAGGCCAAATATATTCATCAACAGTTCAACTTTGCACTACATGCCAAAGAGAACCCTAGTCATGATCATACCAATAATCTACTCATCTTTACACTCCAGTGAAAGAGAATTTCAACATTAGGGTTATAAAAATGTTATATATGATGATAAAAATAATATGATCAACATATAGTTTTAATCTCAAGAGTAATATTCGTAACTCATGAATAGTAACCCCGACACAAAAGATAGAAATTCTACAATAAAATTCATACCAATATTTCGGTATAATGATATTGAAAGAATAACATTACTTAAATTTATAAACAATTTATTTTAATTGTTTACACTTTACTAATTAATGCATTTAATCATCATAAAATGTCAACTCTTACAATTTCATCATCAATAACCAAAACCCTCATCAAAAATCTGCATATACCTCATATAGGATTCTCAAGCCATAAAATCCTATTTTCCAATTTTCTTTCTTCACAAAACATATTTAATTCATTTACTCATAACTAGACCATTTTTATGAAAAATATCAAATCAGTTCCAAAAATATTTCTTTTCTGGGATTTAGCATAATATAGTCCCATAGTGAACATATATTTTTCTCAGAATTTTTAAAAGTCATTTACTATTTTTCATATGGCCAAAATAGCCGAATATTTAGACATTTATCAAAAATTATACTTTTGTCTAAAAATTCTGAAATTTACAGAGTATACTTCTATCATATACATGTACTCCCAATAAAAATTTCATCAATTTTGGAGTTAACCACAAGGAATCATAAGCTGTTACTTTTAAAATAGTCTTTTCTCATAAAATTCATAACTCTCAATCTATACATCCAAAAATCACCATTTTTGGACACAATCAAGAAAACTCATCAAAATATCATTTCAAATTTTTCCAAAATTTTTGAAGATCAGAAAAATTACGAAACTGAAAATCATAACAACCCTTAAAATCTCTTACTATCCCTTACCTCAAAAGTGCAGTATTTCTGACTGGAATGCAAAGCCGAAGGAAACTTGCACTGATGAATAGCAACTCACCAAGTATCTAAAAACTCACAAAATATGCTTCATAATATAGAGAGAGAAAGAGAGAAAGCTTATGTTTTTGGTGTGATTTTCAATTCTAACTTAGCCCTCTATTTATAGGAAAATTTTAGTAGGTTTGACCTGCAACCTGATGGCTTTACCTGCTACTATTCCCACCCACCACATTTGAAATATAATTCAGCATATTTCTTCACCAACCACAAGTGGGGTCCACCAATTCTAGAATTTTTCACAAAAATGATAAACTCCGAAAATTCAACAATTTCTGAACCAGTCATCTCGTAAAATTCATAATAAATCATACGTTCATTTTTAACGGTTCAAAATTTGTGGACATATACTCAACTTATATATGTATAACATATCCAAAAATTACCACGATCCAACGGTCGGATTAAAAATTATAACCCCCGCAAAATATCTCAAAAACCCTGTTTTTTAATACCTCCATTCCGACAAAAATACGGATAAAAATCTCAACATTAACTCCTTCATTTTTTTTAACCACAAAAATATATCCCTCATTTATATCCACATAAAATAAATATTTTCTTATCATATAAATCAATAATTAATTATTCACAAATAATATTACAGAATCACATTTATGACAACCAGGCCGTTCCCAGGAAAGAGGGGGCTTTCCAATAAGGATTTCTCCTTACTGGCGCGCAATTAGATGACCAAACCTCTCCTTAGACAGAATTTTCTAGACATTGCCAATAATGTTATCTAATAATATTATTCAAATAATATGAATTATTGATCTGATAATGGAAAATACTGTGCAGCAACAATTATTGAAACAACAATAATATAAAATATCAATGCAGCAATTATTGAATCAATAATAAAATATTGAACAGTAATTACTGTAACAATTATTGAGTAGTGCCTTCTTACGTAAGAATCAATAATTTCAAAAATACTATGCAATACCGTGTGCTACTGTGCAATAACGCGTATTACTGTATTTTAACCACCGGGTATTCCAACAGTGTTAACGGTAACAACTATGCCATTATTTGTAAAAACTCAAATTTATCGTTTTCTTCATCCGACAGTTATTCTGTTATGGGGCCCACAAATGGCTGCGCCGTCGTACGAATATTCCCCGACAGAAAGAATATTCCACGACCAAACGAATATTCCCCGACAACAATGATTATTTTTTAACCACTTGCTTATTTTGAAAAAAAATTTACATTTCACCCATAACTTTAAACTTTTATCAATTTAACCATTTGCTAAATAGTAATTATAAGAAAAATTGAATACTTTTATTTCATAAAATTCGGGGTCTTACACGTCAGATACATGGTACAAAATACAAATATAACTTACTAATACAACTGTCGTGTACAATACGATAAAACATAAACTGTGAGTTTGAATACAAATATTATCTTCTAGAGAGCATTCATACTCAAAAGGAGTCCTCATTACATTTATTAACACACCATTATATAGAATAGTGAGGACTACTAACTAATACTATCATTCGGACCATCACTCCGTTCCCCGACTTACCCCAGCTACGTTCTCATTTCCTGAAGAGAACAGTAAAAGAAAGGGTGAGCTCAACTAGCCCAGTAAGAAATATTATGACTAAGATAATGCAGAATAAATTATCATTAGTCTTCAACAATGTTAAACTGATAAAATATAATAGACATCAAGTTTAACTGCAGCGGAACAAGCAATCCATTAAAAGAGTCAAGTAGAAAATAAACTCTACTATCTTTTATGATTTAAAAGGTTTTTCAACACTGTGATCGCTGGGACTCATCTTAATAAAATAATCCACATCATCGAATCACCCCTGCACTACGGCCAAGGATATTCGTGTATTCATTAATGGTCATGATCATGCCAACAACTGTCCATCAATGCACTACGGGCCAATGAGGACTTTTACCACATCATTTGTAACATTACGGTCATGATTATACCGAATAATCCCTGGTCATAATCATACCAAGTCCATCTATGCACTACAGGCCACAGATGACTTTCAACATTTTATAAACATGAGGATGATGACAATGATATAAGAATTCAATAAAACAAGTTCAAGAATTAGTTTATCCAGGAATTAATAACGTCCAAATTGTCAACATGATACTGTTTTGCGGAGTAAACTTCAAGAATGATCAGGAGAATATTTTCATGAATAGATACTAGATGAAGCGCAAATATCAAGGATATTCCACTAATTTCATGGAGTATAGAAGTCAAAGTTTTAATCAACCGAGTATAAAAAGAAATCACCATGCATGCGATAGACCGCACAGTCAGGTTATTCTTAACAGAATAATAATAATGGAACCAGGTCCGGCGTAAATGCACAGACAGGATATTCCGACAGAATAATAAATAATGGAACCAGGTCCGGTGTAAAACACACAGACAGGATATTCCGACAGAATAATAATAAAGACGGAACCAGGTCCGGCGTAAAGCACAGACAGGATGTTCCAACGGAATAACAAAGACAGAATAATAGAAGAATGTCACCAAGTATAGGGTATTCCGCATATACAGGTTATTCCAACAGAATAATAAGAAATGAAATAACAACAGTTCTCTTCATGAATAAGAAAGAATAACACCCCTTACCGTTTTAAAGAACTGGATATTGAAAAAGTGAAGTAGCAGAATACTTTTATTCTCTCTCTCTTATTCTCTCTATACTTTCTCTCTCTATAGCTTGAATGAATTCATGAAAAATAATGAAGCCCTAGGCCTCTATTTATAGAAAAACTGAGGGTGACTCTTGGTCTTAACGAAGGGTCAAATGACTCTTGGTCTTAACGAAAGGTCAAATGACTCTTGGTAATATTGAAGGGACAACTACTATTGACGAAAGTAATTACTATTGACCAAGGTAAATACTATTGACGAAGGTAATTACTATTGACCAAGGTAAATACTATTGACCAAGGTAAATACTATTGACGACGGTAATTACTATTGACGAAGAGACTCTTAGATGATGGCATATGGCCCCCCATAAAAATAACCAAACTTACCACAACGTCTCAATTATTGATTTAATAATATAACATATTATACAGATGATACTATGACAATAATTTAAGAGATATGATGCAGCAATTACTGTAGCAATAATTGAGTATAGCTGAGTGACTTCTCACGTAAGCATCAATAATCAATACCGTGTGCTACTATGCAACCACGCGTATTACTGTACTTTTACTACCGGGTAGTTCAACAGTATCAATTGTAAAACTTCCGCCGTTATTTTTAATAAAATATTTTTGTCGTTTTCTCAATCCGACAATAATTTCGTTGTGGGGTCCACCAATAATTGTGCCGTTGTACGAATATTCCCTGTTAAAACGAATATTCTCCGACCAATCGAATATTATATAACAACTTGCGTACTTTGCAAAATTTATAAATATTACCCATAACTATAACATTATATCAAATTAACTCCATAATATTCAAAAATGATATTTATAGAAAATTCATCTTTATTTATAAAAGTTGGGGTCTTACATACTCTGTCAGGTGTAAATGTAGTAGTGTATTTTTGTACTCAGTAGATATAGTTGTTAGACACAACTTCAGGAATGTCTTATCCTTATCGACAACCTTTGGGAGGATCATCATTGGGATCCTCAGTCTTAGGTGTACAATAGTCATAATTTGTCAAAGAGATGAACTCTACGATTCTGCTTAATCGTAGAGTTATATATCTAATAGTAGAGTCACTTGCACTGAAGGTTTGATTCTACGGTCTGTCTCCATATATGCTTTACGATCTGAATAGTCTACAATCTCAGAATACTTCCTGGTCTAAACTCTTCAAAGTTATCTTTTGAACAATACATTTACATTAAAAAATGGATTAACATAACAAATTTGATCCTTACACTTGCGACCAAACGATCGTAGATCCAGAACAAGAAATTGTAGAGTCAGAAACTCATGAGTTGGGAACTCTATGGATAGAAGATTCTCCTGAACATGAGCAAGATAATCCATATCTTGAAGGTCTTAAACAAGAAGGCACAAGGATTGATGTTCCAACTGTAAGAAGATGGGTTATAGATTACACTTGAGACCTAATCATTGGTGATCCAAATGATAGTCAAAACCAGATCTGCGACCCATAATGAATACTTATATTTGAGTTTTCTATCTCAAATGGAACCAAACAAGATTGAGAAAGCTTTGCAAGATTCAAGCTAGACTAAGGCCATGTAAGAAAAAATGAACTAGTTTGAAAGAAACAAAGTGTGGAGATTAGTTCTAACTTTTAATGCCTAAAGATCATCCAGTGATTGACACAAAATGGGTATTCAAAGATACGATAGATGAAGATGGAGTGATCGCAAGGAACAAAGCAAGATTGGTAGCTAAAGGGTATTCTTAAGAAGAAGGACTCCCGAACCTGATTAAATCCGGATCCTATTTTTTTTTTTTAAACAACTAATTTTTTTTTAATATTTTATGGAACTGAAATTTTTCTATAATACAATATTTTGAGCGTGATTTGGATACCTATACCAAAAAATGTATGTACAATCTGCACAGACTGTATAGACCTGTTTTGTTATACGTATCCAAATCACATCCAAAACACTGTATTATATAAAAATTTCAGCTCCATAAAATATTAAAAAAAAATTAGTTGTTTTAAAAAAAACAAAAAAAAAGTCCGTATTTTAAGAAAGTTCGAGAGTCCGGATAGGAATCGGACTCTCTCTCTCTCTCTCTCTCTCTATATATATATATATATATATATATATATATATATATATATATATATATACGAAAAGAATCAAGGACATACCCCTTAATCCTACATACCTTGCATATCCCTTTAGCGACGGTTCGGTCTGTCGCTATACGTTGTCCATCGCTAAAAGTTAAGATGACGATTCTCTGTTATAGCGACGGACAAAGAGGGTGAGCATGGTATGTAAAATAAGTAGTGAGCTCTTGAAATGGATTGTATATATATATACATACATACATACAAAAATATGTCACTTAAAAATGGGATACAAGAGTAATGGAGCATTACTAGATCTCAATAATTTCTGCAGCTTTGTTTTATCCCCTGTGGATGTTGTCAAATCTAAGCGTGAGTATTTCATAAGAAAAGAGGAAAAAGTGGGTAACATGTGCCCCTTCTTTTAGTATGGCAATAAGCACAAAGTCCTCTACTTGTCAACCTCTTTACTTGTCACACTCATTGCTTTCCCTATATATCAATCACTTCCTTCAACCTATACTCATTCCTAGGCTACCATTTCCTTCTCCCAACTTTCGGGCCCAAGAGTGTAAGGTATGCTATCTCTCTATTATAATTTATATTGTTCCATAAAAATATTTTCTTAAATAAAATGGTTGAATCTAGCTTTCATCTGATATCTGTACGGTTGTTCAAATTGGGCTATATATATGTTAAACGAAAATGAAAACTTTTAACATGCACTATAAGATCACTTAAAGGTGATCTTATATTTTGGAGTGGATGGATGAAGTCTAGAGTTGAAAACGAATTGGGTTGTTTGCGAGCCCGCTAAAGAGAACTCGAACAAGCTATTTTGCATGTTTAGTTAAATGAGCTGAGCTCAAATAGTTAAACTGTCTTGATTCATTTAGGTCTGTCGCTTTTTTATCATTTAATTTTTATCTTTTCTTATTTTTGTAATAATAAAATTAAATAAGTCGGGCTTAAGCCAGCTTGACTCATTTACTAAATAGGTTGAGTTCGTACACAAAATCTCAAACTCATTTAACTTTTAAACATGTTTGAGTTTGACAAGTTAAAACCCGATTTGACTGGGCTCATTTATAGTGTTTGTTTTATATTGGGACTCTCATATTGTTATTTATTTTGTATTTCCTCAGTTCCAAAATATAATAGCACAATGATATGCAAAAAAATAAAAATAAAGTGTTTTTATATTTTGGAAAGAGAGATTCTTCCCTATTGATATCATGATAGTGCCATTTTTTAAGCTAGTTATGTTATATTGAATTTTTACTAGAGTTTATGGACTATAATTTAAGCCTCAATTGCATAGGCCTAAAAATTCTGGAGTACATATCTTCATATCATTAATCTCTCTTTTATTTTTCCTCAGTAAAGGATCAGTCACAATGAGCTTAAGGACAACCTTGTTGCTAGTAGCTTTCATAGTTTCAACTGTAAGCAGTTCAACAAAAAAACAAACATATATAGTTCACATGGACAAGTCCAAGATCAAAGCTCAACACACTACCAAAAAATGGTATGAATCAGTCATGGATTCTGTCCACAAATTCTCAATTCAAGAAGCATCACAAGAAGAAAAAGCATCACCCCCTCATCTCCTTTATGTCTATGAAACAACCATGTCTGGTTTTGCAGCCAAACTCACTACAAGACAACTCGAATCCTTGAAAAAAATCAATGGTTTTCTCTATGCCACTCCTGATGAAATGCTCAGCCTCCACACCACTCATTCACCGCAGTTTCTTGGCATAAAACCAGGCAGGGGACTCTGGAGTCCCTCAAACTTAGCGTTCGATATCATAATTGGCATTCTTGACACTGGAATATGGCCCGAGCACATTAGTTTTTCTGACACGGGGATTTCCCCTGTGCCCACTCGTTGGAAAGGAAAATGTGAAGAAGGCACAAATTTTACCACTTCAAATTGTAACAATAAGCTTATTGGAGCAAGAGCTTTTTACAAAGGATATGAATCTATTTCTGGAAGAATCAATGAAACAGTGGATTATAGATCGCCACGAGATTCAGAAGGGCATGGGACTCACACTGCTTCAACTGCAGCCGGGAATTATGTTGTTGGCGCAAGTTTTTTAGGCAATGCCAAAGGTTCAGCAAGTGGCATGATGTATACAGCAAGAATTGCAGCTTATAAAGTTTGTTATGCATTAGGCTGTTCAAGTTCTGATATATTAGCTGCTATAGATCAAGCTGTTAGTGATGGAGTAAACATTTTGTCACTCTCTTTGGGTGGTGCTACTAGGCCTTATTATAGAGATAACACGGCTATTGCTACATTTGGCGCGATTCAAAAGGGGGTTTTTGTTTCAAGCTCCACGGGGAATTCAGGCCCTTCTAGCTCTAGTGTTGAAAATGTCGCGCCATGGATCATGACTGTGGCTGCTAGCTACCTAGACAGGAGTTTTCCAACAACTGTTAAGCTTGGAAATGGACAGATTTTCAAAGGGGCATCGCTATATTATGGTAAGGCTATTGAGGAACTTCAGCTTGTATATGGTGAAACTGCAGGGGGACAAGGGGCTGAGTATTGTACTGATGGATCTCTTTCTCCTGAGCTTGTGAAAGAAAAGATTGTGGTATGCGAAAGAGGGATTACTAGCCGAGCTAAAAAGGCAGAACAAGTGAAATTTGCTGGTGGAGCTGCAATGCTACTAGTTAATACACAAAATCAAGGCGAAGAGCTTTTTGCTGATCCACACATTTTGCCAGCCACTTCTTTGGGAGCATTGGCTGGTGGTGCTATTAAAAATTACGTGAGCTCAGTAAAAAAGCCTTTCGCCTCAATAGTATTTGAAGGGGCAGTTTATGGAAGTCCTGCACCAGTTATGGCAGCATTTTCATCAAGAGGGCCGAGTTTAGTTGGGCCTGATGTGATCAAGCCTGATGTAACTGCCCCCGGAGTGAACATTTTAGCAGCATGGCCACCAAACATTAGTCCAACACAGCTCAAGAGCGATAACAGAAGCGTTCTTTTTAACATAATTTCAGGCACATCAATGTCTTGTCCTCATGTTTCTGGCTTAGCTGCACTCTTGAAATCTGCTCATAAGGATTGGTCACCAGCTGCAATCAAATCAGCCCTAATGACGACTGCTTATACTATTGACAACGAACATTCCCCTATAGCAGATTCAGGCTCTGGTGCCTCAAAATTGGCTACCCCTTTTTCATTTGGCTCAGGACATGTTGATCCCGAAAAGGCATCTGACCCTGGCCTAATTTATGACATTACCCCTGAAGACTACCAGAATTATTTGTGTAGCCTAAACTATACCTCATCTGAAATAGCCATTTTGTCGCGAGGAGATGTCACATGTCCTAATGATTCCATTCAGCTACAACCAGGCAACTTGAATTACCCATCTTTCGCGGTACTTTTTAGTGACAACAGCCAAAATGTTACCATTACATACAAGAGAACCGTGACGAATGTTGGGGCAGCTAAGAGTACTTATGTTGTACAAGTGACTGAACCACGTGGGGTAGCTGTGAGAGTTGAACCAATAGTGCTATATTTTTGGAGTGTTGACATGAAACTGAGTTATGAAGTGTGTTTTACTACATTAGGATATAGGGGTAATTCGGGTTTTTCATCTTTCGGGTACCTTGTGTGGGTGTCTGGGAAATTTAAGGTTAGAAGTCCCATTGCAGTTACTTGGAAGTAATAGTAACCTTGGTTGAGAATATGAGCAAAGATTATGCATACATCTCATTCCATATTTATCAACATCAAGAAATTCCATCCTTCTGTTTATTTACAGTTGTAAATGTTTGTTGTATGAAAACATTATTGTAACTTGATATTTTTACATAAATAGTGTCGCTATAACAACGATAAAAATCAGAAATATCAAAAATTTGTGGAAATACTAGCCTAGCTTTTTGATTTGATATTTTAACAATAAAATCTTTTTTTTTTGCAATTTTAAAATAAAAAATAATAAAAATAATTCAAGCATGACAAATCCAAACTTTTTATGTTGTACTGTTATATGATTTGGTTCAACAGTCTAAATCAACAACAAACACTGATGTGGCAGGCAGAAGACTTTGTCCCTGTATACTACATGGAACCTTAAATTGAATGGTAGTCAATGTTATATATATAGCATGCGTCCAAATTTAGAATATATTCATAGAGGAATGATCCATAGCATCTATTTGTTATAGATCAAAAAAGTGGCATATAATATCTATACATTCCATTAGAAAATAAAGTGGCATATAACATTTATACCTTCCATTAGAAAAATGATGAAGGGCTCAGATTGAAAAGGAGACCACGTCGTCTGCTAGTACTTCTGGTGGACGTGATAAAAACATATTTAGGCCCATTATGACTCCTTTAACGACGGACTGAGCAACGGTCCGGTCCGTTGCTATATCATAGAACCGTCGTCTTAACTTTTAGCGACGGACAACATATAGTGACGGACCGAACCGTTGCCCGGTCCATCGCTAAAGGAGATATACAAGGTATGTAGGATTAAGGAGTATGTCATTGATCCTTTCCGTATATATATATATATGGAAAAATGTCGTTTGACTGAAATAAAAGAATTGTTCTAAACTTAAAATTTGTAAGTGATGAATTAGATGAAATAATTTGACTATGTCAGGATTTTTAACAAAAAATGCATAAAAGTGTTGAGTTTTGCGCAACTAATACATCTTAGAGGGAGAAGGTTACAAAAATAAAAGTCAAAGGGTGAGTTTTACAAAAATAGTACAAACTAGAGGGTCACTTTTGTATTTCAGCCAATAAACAAAGTACGTATCCCGGAAAAAGCTAAAGAACCGATATCTCTATTTTTACTATTTCCATCATATGTTGCGCTTTACCTGCGTTTTCTCCCTGCACTTTCTCTCTCTGTGAAAAGCTTCTGCAACTTCTTTTGGTAATTGAAATCTCTCTCTTCATAAGCAAGTTGCTTCTTTTAATTTGGTTATTGCCATTCCCAGCTGAATAAATTCGATTGAGAATCTTTGAATTCAAGCTACAAGATATAAAATTTTGTCATCCATTCATCCCTCTTAATTGTTAAGATCATTCAACTGATACATCTTCTTTTAGATATTTAAATCAGTTTCTGATGATCTGAATATATAAGCCGTTTCATTGAAATGATCATATGTATGTATACTGTTGTGTAATCGAACAGTTAGTTTGATTTAATGGACAATTACAATAATTCTCCATATCAATATAATTATGGATACCCACCTCCTCCAAATCAGCCATATCCACCACCAGCTACAAATCAGCCATACCCACCACCGGCAAATCAACCACAACCATACCCGCCACAGCCAAATCAGCCATACCCACCACCAAATCAGCAGTTTCCACCGCCGCAGTATCACCAGTATCCATTTCCGTACAACCCATCACAGCCCGGAACTATGACCTACCCATACCCATACCCACACCCACACCCACACCCATACACATACCCATCACAGCCCGAGTATCACTATCACCCGCCGTTACATACCAGCCCGGTACCATATCAGTATCATCAGCAATCTGCTCCTCAGCAACCAAGCCTTCAACACAATAATTCATTTCAATATGGTGCAAATCATAACTATTACCAGCATTCAAGGCCTTTATTACCTCCCGCCACTAGTCATTCCGACGTGCCATCACAAGATAATGAGTCGATTAGTAGCGAGTCAACAATACCATATCATGTTGATCATACTCCCAGTTACACTTCCATTTACCCGCCTATAGAAGATAGTTTAAGTCATATGCAATTGTCCGATAACCAACCTTCTGCTCCTGCATCTCCCCCGGCTCCCTCTGCCCCTGTGGAATATAACGCCTCTTCAAGTAGTTCAGTTGCATCTTACTCGGCCGAGCTTGTGGCTGCCCCTCCCCATCCTTATTTAAAGCATTCGATTTCATATGTCGAACCATCATATGGTCAAAATCTGAAAGTTGTGCCGTATTCGACTACCAAAGGTTCTTTGAAGGTGTTGCTTTTGCATGGGAATCTAGATATTTGGATTTATGAGGCACAAAACCTTCCAAATATGGACATGTTCCACAAAACTATAGGGGAGATGTTTAATAAATTACCTGGGAAAGGTAGTACGATCACTAGTGACCCATATGTCTCGATTTCTTTGACAACTGCTGTAATTGGAAGGACTTATGTGATGCCCAATAGCGAAAATCCTCTTTGGATGCAACATTTTTATGTTCCTGTTGCTCATTATGCTGCTGAAGTGCACTTTGTTGTTAAGGATAATGATATACTGGGGTCCCAGCTTATAGGAATCGTATCAATTCCAGTAGAAAATATTCATGGCGGAGGCAAAGTTCAAGGTCATTTCCCAGTCATCAATACTAATGGTAAGCCCTGCAAACCAGGAGCTCAATTAAGCTTGTCGATTCAGTATACCCCAATGGAGAGGTTGAGCATTTATCATCATGGGATAGGAGCTGGCCCTGATTACCATGGCGTCCCTGCCACGTATTTTCCACTTAGGAGAGGTGGGATAGTTACTCTATATCAGGATGCTCATGTTGCTGATGGAACCCTTCCAATGTTGAAACTCGAGCATGATATGCCATATGTGCACGGAAAGTGTTGGCATGATATATTTGATGCAATTCGTCAGGCTCAACGTTTGATTTATATTACTGGGTGGTCAGTATGGCACAAAGTTCAACTTGTTCGTGATCCTTCTTTTACTGGGGATAGCACATTGGGAGAACTTCTAAAGGCCAAATCACAAGAAGGAGTCAGAGTACTGCTACTTATATGGGATGATCCCACTTCAAGGAACATCATGGGCTATAAAACAGTAAGTGTTTACCTTTGATCTTTTGTGATCATTATTTGAGCTCACAAAAAATATAAATACATGAGTAAAAGTAAGAAATAGAAAATGAGAAATGTATCATAGTAAAGAAGTATCTTATATAATTTTTTAGGAACTATTACATTTCAGGATGTTATCAGCAGTTGACCTTTCTTAGATGAAAGTAGTCTGCCTTTCTCTAACTAGCGAAGGAAGGAGGGGCTTTTTACTTGCCACTAGAATCTTGGAGATGGGCATGTACATTGTGTTACATCAGGCTATAGGCCTGAAGTCTTCCATGGTTGTTGAAAAAGAATTTTTTTTTTGGGATTAGTTGTAGGAAAAGCAACTTTGGGCACATACAAAGTAATATGTTGTAATTCACGTAATAGTTTTTTAATTTCTTTTTTATTTATAATCAATAAGTCACTTCATAGGCTTTAAGCAGTTAGTGAAGTGTTCCTAGTATTCACTTATATTTATTCATATGCACACTTACCTCCTTACACTTTCTTCTTTTAGAGAGTCTTGAGTGGAAATATAATAATCTATTCTGTTGTCAATATGTATGTATATCATGGGGCATCAATTGATCCATTTTTCTAAAAATTATAGTTGAAACCCATATTTAGGGTTGTGAGAAAACAAAGAAATTGGTGAGTATAAGAGGTTAAATCCTTCTCATCATTTTATTGTATATGTACTATATTATGTTACAATCAAACTACAATTAAAGCTCTAATTAGAGCTGTAATCAAGGTTAAATACTACTTTCCCTAAATAACTAGATTCTAATAATATTCTAATAGATTTACATAATATTCTACATTCTAACACTCCCCTCAAGTTGGTGCGTGGATGTCTCGCAAGCCTAACTTGAAACATAAGGGATGAAACATTGTACTATTGAGACCTTTGGTCAAGATATCAGTAAGTTGATGATTTGTCTTGATAAAAGGTATGCAAATGAGACCACTAGTTCACTTTTCCTTGATGAAATGTCTGTCAATCTCAATGTGCTTCGTTTTATCATGTTGTACTGGATCATTTGCAATATTGATGACTACTTTATTGTCACAAAACAATTTCATTGGCTCATTATTATAATTCCCAAGTCTTCTAACAATGTTTGCAACCACATTTTAATTCACACACACCCAAGGAAAAAACTCGATATTTAGCTTCAACACTAGATCTAGGCACAATCGACTGTTTTTTGTTGTGCCAAGTGACAAGATTGCCGCTTATAAATAAGCAATATCCAAATGTGGAAGGACGGTCAATATAACCAGCCCAATTTGCATTGGTAAAGCTTCAATCCTCATATGGCCATGCTGTGAGAATAATATATCCTTTCCAAGAGCATATTTTAGATATCTCAGGATTCTATAGACAACTTCCATGTGACAATCCTGTGGATCATGCATATATTGACTTAGTACTCTCGCAACATAGGAAATATTAGGTCTAGTGTGGGAGAGGTAAATTAGTATTCCAACTAACCATTGATATCTCTCCTTATTAACCATGGGTCCTATGCCACAAAATGGTTCAAATGACGCCCCGGGATGAGCCGTAGAGTCGGACAACTTGGGATCGAATCCCATTAGAAATAATTGTCAAGCCAGAAATGGTCATGGGCCACGGGGACGCGGGCGTAAGCCCGTATGAAATGGTTGACCCGGGTTTATGGAGATTAGTCCGACTGCGGTTGAGAAACTTCCGGTTATCAAAAAAAAAGAAAAGAAAAGAAAAGAAAAAAAGGGTCATATGCCACCTGTAAGATGATGATTAACCTCAATAAGAAAGTCAGCTGGTTTGCATCCTAACATGCATGTCTCTGTTGACAGATCAAGTACATACTTTTGTTGAGACAAGAAGATGCCACTAGAAGATCTTGCAACTTCTATGCCAAGAAAATATTTCAAGGGGTCAAGGTCCTTGATTTCAAATTCATTAGCATGTTTTGCCTTGAGATTAACCGTTTCTTCTTCATTATTTCCAGTTACTACAACGTCATTAACATAGACAATGAGAATGGTAATCTTGCCATTCCACGTTTGACGAAAATAGTTTGATCCGCGCGGCTTTGCTTGTATTCAAATCTCATCATGGCTTTATAAAACCTGTCAAACCATGCGCAAGGGGGTTGTTTCAACCCATACAGAGCTTTTTGTAACTTACAAACCTTTCCATTAATTACTGATGAGGTAAAGCCTGGAAGGACTTACATGTATACTTTCCTCCTTAAAGTTCTCACGAAGAAATGTATTCTTACATCAAGTTGTTAAAGGTTCCACCCAAAGTTTGTTGCACAAGATGTAATGGTACGTACAAAATTCATTTTTGCCACTGGAGCGAATGTTTCCCCATAATCATTTACACGAGTTTGAGTGTATCCTTTTGCAACTAGTTTGTCTTTGAGTCTCTCAATCGACCCATCAGACTTTTGCTTCACTGTATACTCCCATTTGCACCCAGCCGGTTTCTTCTCATTGGGAAGAGGAACTAACTCCCATGTCTCATTCTTTCTCAAGACATTCATTTCCTCTATCATAGCTTTCCTCTATTTTTCATCTTGGATTGCTTCCTTCCATCCCTGAGGAACAAAAATAGAGGACAATGAGGAAACAAAGGCACGATAGGAGGTAGATAAATTATCATAAGAGACAAAGTTAGAAATAGGATGTTGAGTACATGATCTAACTCTTTTTCTAAGGGCAATAGGAAGATTGATATTACATTTTCAGTAGGGATATTTGAGTTATTACCATTAGGATCAATAGAGCAAGATGAAGAAATAGGATCCGAGCAGGGCTACTGTGGTAGTACAGACGGGACCGGTTCTTTATCTCTTCGGGAATTGATCTTCAAATCAGGTATGTTCCATCTATTATATGACTCCCTCTGTGAAGAAATATCAGAGACTAGGATAATTGATAACAGATGGAATGCCATAACTGGTTTAAAGTCCATCAACTCCTCTGTACTAGTAGATTTCTCCTCCTGAGGAGATGAGGGAGCAAGATAGAATGATTTAGATCCCAGAAGGTGACATCACAAGTAATATAAACTCGGATATAAGGAGGATGAAAACATTTATACCCTTTTTGTGTAGGAGAGTACCCAATGAAAACACAACGGAGAGATTTGGGATCAACTTTACCCCGAGTAGGATTTTTATCATGGACAAAGCACACAACAAAAATCCCGTGGAGAAAGTGAAGGGCTAAGAAAATGTTTAAGAAGTGAGATTGGGCTTCGATTACTGAGAACTCTAGAAGGAAGCCGATTGATGAGAAAGATAGCAGTAAGAAAAACATCACCCCGTAAAGATTTGGGTGTTTTCATGGTGAACATGAGTGTGCTGACAACTTCTAGAAGTTCTAGGTAGTGACGATTTTTTCTCTTGGCAACGCTATTTTGTTTTGGAGTTTTAACACAAGAAGTATGAAGAATAATGCCATGGTTAGTAAGATAGGAACCAAAAGCACCATCCATATATTCAGGACCATTGCCACTGTGTAAAATTTTGACCTTAGCATCAAATTGTACTTGTATCATTTTATGAAATTCTTGAAAACAGGAAGAAACTTCATTTTTGGAACCAAGAAGATAAAACCAAGTTATATGAGAATAACAATCAATAACTGTAACAAACCAACAATGACCAATACGAGAAATAACTCGAGAAGGTCCCTAAACATCAGAATGAATAAGAACAAATGGTTCAAAATGACGATTATGAATTGCAGGATAAACTGAGCGTTTGTGTTTAGCTAATTCACAAGGCTCACAAAAAAAAAAGATTTTTATTACGCTGCTTAGTTAAATTAGGAAACAAGGATTTTAAATTACTAAATGAAAGATGTCCAGACGACAATGCTACTGATGAAGGGATGCCAAACTGGAGTCAGAGATAGATTCTAGAGCCCGAGTGGAAGTCCCTTACTCAACCAAAGGTAGACTAGTCTAGGGAACATCTAGATAGTAGAGGCCACCAATTGCACTACCACTGCCAATCCTCTTCCTTGTCACCAAGTCCTGAAAGATACAATGAGAAAGAAAAAAAAAGTGGTCGAGCAATTTAGAGACTTGGTAAGATATGGAATAGATAATAAATTTGCAGAAAAAAGAAGGTACGTGAAAATCAGAGAATAAATATATAGTGGGAGTACAAACTACGGAACCCCTCCCTGAGATAGGAGAAAGTGAACCATCCGCTATTAATACTTTATCTTTGACGGAGCAGAGTAAGTGGTAAATAATTTGGATGAACTATTCATATGTTCTGTAGCACCTGAATCAATAATCCAAGAGGTACATGCAGAAGAAACATTAAGTGCATGAGAAAGTATACCTGACTGAACATGATGAACGGAACTAGGAGTGGACAAAAGTGTTCAAAAAGCTAATATTTTCTAAGGAGTGAGACCACTAGGATCACCACTATTGATAGAACTAGATTCTTCCATGATATGGTATAATAAAAGAGACACGAATATCCAAGGAAATATGAACAAGGATGATTTAAAGGCTTAAAGAACACTATATGGCAGTAAGGTAAACAATATAGTTACCGGCAACGGAAAAAATAGAGATAATACCACTGTATATGAGAAAATTATTGAAAAAACTTGAACCAAGCAACACATGGCTACTGTAAATGAGAAGAGGAGAGAGAGGTGAGCACTCTGGAACTTATTGTGTACTGATGAACAGTACTTAACAAAGTACTGATGAACAGTAAGGGTGTAAACGAGTCGAAACGAAGTGAACAGAGAGTTGCTCGAATTCGACTCGAAATGTTAAATTCATACTCGAATTCGAATTGTATTTGAAAATTCTACTCGGATTCGACTCGACTCGAATATTTATTACTCGAATTCGATTCGACTCAGATCGAATTATATTCAAACTACTCGCGAGCTTCAAATTCAAGCTCGAATTCGAGTCTTTACATAATAACTAGTTTTATAATAAATATAATTATAAAATGAATTCGTTATATTAATCAGAAATGAGAAAATATATTTACTATTACACGTTACAAATATAAAATCACAATTAAAATTAAAAACAAAACAAAATAGTAATAATTAATTATCTTTATTTGATTTAAATTTGTATATATTATAAGAGAATGTATAGAGCATCTAATCGAATCTATCAATCGAGTATGTATCGAATCAAAATAAAAAATTCGAGTAGTTTGAATCTGAAATGTGTCGAGTATAACCTTGCTCAGATTCTACTCATATTTCTATTCGAACTATTTTTAATGCTCAGACTTGGATCATAAATCCGAGTCTCGCTCGTATTTTTTTGAGTCGAGCTCGAATCGAGCCTGAACTGTTTGGCTCGTTTACAACCTTAATGAACAGTACTGATGAACAGTACTTTGCTACAGTGCTGATTAACAGTGATATGCTACAGTACCGATGAACCAGGCTCTGATACCAAGTTGAAACCGTATTTAGGGTTGTGAGAAAACAAAGAAATTGGTTAATATCATAGGTTAAATCCTTCTCATCATTTTATTGTATACATACTACATTATGTTACAATCAAACTACAATTAAGGCTCTAATTAGAGTTGTAATCAAAGCTAAATACTACCTTCCCTAAATAGTTAGATTCTAATAATATTCTAACAAATTTACACAATATTCTACATTCTAACAATTATTTATATTGAACTTCATCATTCATAATGATTTCCAACTAAAATTTGGTTTTAAGGACTTGTTTAGTATCTTTTCTATTAGAAGTGATAACTATGAATATTTTCAGGATGGTTTAATGCAAACCCATGATGAAGAAACTAGGCGTTTCTTCAAGCACTCGTCAGTGCAAGTGCTGCTTTGTCCTCGTGTGGCTGGAAAGCGACATAGCTGGGTTAAGAAGAGGGTATGTTACACATAACTTTCTCTCTGTCTCTGTTTCTCTCCTGGAATCTCATTGACATGCAGAATGTGTGCATTTATTTCCTTGTCTGAAAAGTGAATTGTAATTTCATAGCAAGACATTTTGATGGTTTAATGTATGAGAACTTTGGCAATGATACTGAACTGTCTAAAAACTATAAAGCACTGTAATTTAATCACATGTATCAAGTTTACTAACTTTCTCAGCAGATCACACAACAATTGATTACAAAGGTGAATCAATGGAAAATACTTGTAACATATAAATTCATAGTTAGCTCCAAATCACATAAAAAATGAAGTAACAAAATTAAGAGTGTTTAAAAGGTACACTGGGCTGAGTGGGCTCATAATGTACATATAAGCATTGTTTTTATAGATGCATAATGAAGAGGGTATCTGGTGAGCATGGAAAGCATGTATAATTTAAATCCCTCGCCATGTAGAAATGCAAAAAAGAAAATTTTTTGGATATTAAATTTACCGTGCTGAAAATTTGTTCCTCTTTTACTGCTGTGGAAAACAAAAATTAGATAAAATTATCATATAATTTTTTTTTGCATCTGTAATTCAGTTATAAATCTTGTTCAATTTCCCTAGTAAAGAAAATTCTTCAATGAATTTATATTCTTGGTGAACTCCCATTTGATTATCAGGAAGTTGGAACAATTTATACACACCATCAGAAAATTGTAATAGTTGATGCTGATGCTGGTGGGAATAAAAGAAAAATCATAGCTTTTCTCGGGGGACTCGATCTGTGTGATGGGAGATATGATACTCCGCATCACCCTATATTTAGCACGCTACAGACGGTGCATGCAGATGACTATCATAATCCTACCTATGCGGTAATATCATAGTCCTTATTTGTCTTTGCCACTCCTTTTGGTTACTTGTTCATTAGTACTACTTTATCTTTTTGAGAAGATCATGTTGAACATTACTTTTTTTTCCTTTTCTTTATTTCTTAAAGCCTTAGTTGTAGAGATTCTCTATGTACTAAAATATAAAACAATAGTCTACATCCTATCATGAAAGTTTGAGAATTGCACTTATCTGGAGCACCTGCTTGACTATAACCTCAACAGAAGCATAATAGAGTAAATTAATGATTCTTTAAAATTCTTTTCTAACTCAGCAACATGTCCATGTTGTTTGAGACTTGTGCCTCTATGTTCAAGCTATTTTTGCCTTGCCCTCAACCTTCTTGAAAGCTTACAAAGCAATACCTTGTTACTCTTTTGGTTTTTCTTCTTAAACAAAAACAAACAGATGCTTGACATAAAAAATGACTTTACTTATCACTATTTTTTTGGGGGGTATAATTGATTTAATAATGAAGTATTTATAGTTTTATACCTTGTTGTATTGCAATATTAGTAGCAAGCATGGACTTGAGATTAGCATATTCAGCATGAACTAAGTGAGAGTAGATCCACTCCTTATGTAATGCAATACAAGACACTCCATTCACCCTGAAAGTACAAAACTAACGGGCTTAGTTGCCTTTGGATAGCTTTACAATCATCTTTGAATTAAAGTCGGATTAGGCTTTTAATGTTGTGTTGTTTACGCTGGAGAGTAAGGGGTGCGCTAGTGTGAACTGGGCAATGTGGTTGTTCTTGATTTCTTTGATGAAATTGTAATTCTGCAATTAAGCACACCTAGAAGGGGGGGTGAATAGGTGTAAATACCCAAAGTGATCTACAGTGGTCAAATTTTAAATTTTACAGACTATAATCGGACGGTCTAACCCTGTCCGTATTAGTTATATTCTACGTTTGTTATAAACGGACAGTTAATACCTGTCCGTATTAGTATAATTTTTGGCCACGACTTTAAATCAAAAACTGCAGAATATTAAAGCATAAAACAAAAACAAAAACAGTAACTCACACCAAGATTTTTTACGTGGTTCAGCCCCTATCCTCTAGTCTAGTAGCCTAATCCACGTCCAATACCAAAAGGTATTGGAGACTCTTTTTATTAAACTTTAATACACAATTAAGTACAAATAAAAGAACTTCATGTTAAAATAAAGCTTTTCACTGCGATGGACACCTCTGTCCCTTTTGAACCACTGCAACCTTTCTCACCACTGAGTTCTTTGCACCTCTGCAACCTTGAAAGCTTTCTATGAACAGACCCTATCCACTATTGGATCAATCAAGCCTAACCGTGCTTGAATTCAGAATACAAAGAATTTTGAATTCAATGTGTTGTGATTTTCCAGCCACTAAAGAATTAACAATATAATACTAACTTGCTGGAAATAATCTATGCTAACACTCTATGGAAATATCTCTGTAAATAGCTTTTGAATTTTCTGAACTGATATATCCTTCAAGTGTAAGTCCCCTGTTTTAGCATAGAGGAAGAAGATATATATAGAAGCAACTAACGGCTATGAAATTTGTTAGCAGGAAAGCTTTTAGACCACAACTAATATATCACATTATTTTAGTAACAAATTTTGACTAGACCAACGGATATATATAAACCAAATCAACTATCATAGATATAAGGAAAGAAGAAGTCCAAGAGAATAACTCAACCGATATAATATTTAGATAACAAATATATAATATCCTAGTCAAACCAAAATAGTTAGAATAAAGGAAAGAAAACTAAACCTGATAGAGTTTGAGCATTTCAAAATAATTCCTTATAAGACTCCTTTTTAAATATAACTCCTTAGTAAAATCAATTCCTTAAAAAACTCCGATTCGAATTTGAATTGAAATCTCAGTAAAATAGATTCCCAAATATATTGTCATTAATAAAATTACAAAAGATTTAAACCAACAGAAATGAGTTTGCTGAATCTACCTCTGGTAGGAGAATTATTTATTTGGTTCAGGGGTCTGAGTCTATAAAGAGGTCTAGCATTGACAGGTTTCTAGTATCCTGGATTGGGAGGAGTCGTTTCCTGATATATCTCGTGTTTGGCCAAACTATTTCTGATCATGTAGCGTTGCTATTGGAGGGTATTTGGTCTGGAAAGACCTTGTTTCATTTTGAGAACATGTTATTGGAGGCAGAAGGTTTTGTGGAGTTGGTGCAGGTGGTGGAAAGGTCAATCTATGGAGGGACCCCCAATTTTGTATTGGCGTACAAGCTGAAACGTCCAAACGGGTCAAAAAAGAT
Organism: Panax notoginseng; assembly: GCA_016801055.1. Classification (NCBI taxonomy): domain Eukaryota; kingdom Viridiplantae; phylum Streptophyta; class Magnoliopsida; order Apiales; family Araliaceae; genus Panax; species Panax notoginseng. The sequence continues at coordinate 1,125,356 of CM029021.1, read as the reverse complement.
ATGAAGAAATTAATAGAGAAGTCTTCGGGGGTGTTTAGGTGAGAATGAACAGAGCTTTAGATGAGATTGGGCTTGTTGACGAGAATGGTCAAGAGTTATTTATGAGGCGAGAAAGAGTAAGCATGAGAATTTGAAGGGAAAGTTGGAGGCTTAATTATAGCATAGGAGATGTGTTCAAGGGCTCTTTGGTTGAGAGAAGGAGTTAATAATACCAAGCTCTTTCACAGGTTGGAGAATGCTCTGCATAGGATGAATCGTATTGGTTTCATTGTTGTAGGAGAGGATATTCTGCCAGGGGAAGATGCAATGAGAGAAGTCTTTGTTGATTTCTATAGGAATCTTTTTGAGGAGGATTGCCGAGATTTGATTGGGTGGAGTTTGCTTCGATCACTGTAGAGGATAAGGCGTGGTTGTAGAGACCATTCACGGAGATGGAGGTAGCAACGTGGCTCAAAGCCTGTGGTAGGGATAAGTCAATGGGGCCATTTCTCCTTAGCGATTTTCAGCACTGTTGGAGTATAGTAAGGGGATGTGATAGCGGTCTTCCAGGAATTTTTCTCATAGGCAGGTTTGAGAGAAGTTTGAATGCGTCACTTTGATTTTGAAGGAGCATGGTGTAGAAACATTAGCGCTAGTGTCTATAAGAACATGTCAAAAGTGTTAGGCTTAGGAAGGTGGTGAATTTCTTGGTGTCTGAGACACGGAATACTTTCGTGGGTGGATGACAGATTCTGGAGGCTTCATTGATTGTTAACGACTGCATCGAAGAAAGTATTTGGTTGAGTTTGTCGGTATTTATTTGCAAGCTTCTATTGAGACGGCTTGACCACTTTAACTGGAATTTTCTGTTGTACCTGATGGAAAGAATTGGTTTTGGAGAATGTTAGAGAGTGGATTCGGGAGTCCATCTCCACAGCCAGATTATCAGTGTTGGTGAATGGTGTCCTTGCAAGATTTTTTGAAAGCACTAGAGGCTTGAGACCGGGGGGGGGGGGGGGGGGGGGGGGGCTCACTGTCTTTACTCTTTTTGCTAGTCATGGAGGCTTTGAGTATATTGATGTCAAGAGAAAGGCCTCAATCATTAATTATGAGCTTATTAAATTTAGCAGATGGATCTCTACAATTAAAGAGACTTTATAGAGTCAAAATGGCCCTTCAGCAAGCTGAAGGATTGTAATAATTTTTTTAGAAAGCACAGAGTCAAATATCTAGTTCATTTTGGGAGATCAAATATTCATTAAATTAAATATAAGAAATAACAATACATCTCTAAGGGATTAAATATTGAGCATGTAAATATTGCTGTACTTGAAATTTTGATGTGAAGTTTTGATTTTTTTTGTTACCATTCTTGAATTTCATTCATATTATTTCCTTGACAGGGGAATGTCGCTGGGTGTCCAAGAGAACCGTGGCATGACTTGCACTGTAAAATTGATGGTCCGGCGGCATATGACGTTCTTACAAACTTTGAGGACCGCTGGTTAAAGGCTGCAAAGCCCCATGTCATTAAAAAACTGAAGATATCATATGATGATGCTTTACTCAGAATAGAAAGGATGCCTGATATTCTGGGAATGAATGATGTTCCGTTCCTTAGTGACAACGATCCTAATGGTTGGCATGTCCAGGTAAATTGTTATCAATTTGCTGGAAGAGTTTAATTGGTCTCATAACATTGGTGTACCAATATGCATTTTTATGTCTCTTTTTTTACAGATTTTTCGTTCAATTGATTCAAATTCTGTTAAAGGCTTTCCAAAAGACCCAAAAGAAGCAACATACAAGGTGGGCTATAAATAAGTTACTTCTTTTTAGGATTTTAAATTTCCAATTTCTGTTTTCTTTAGGAAAATTGATTGAATACTTGTTGTAACAGAACTTGGTATGTGGAAAGAATGTACTCATAGATATGAGCATACATTCAGCATACGTAAAGGCCATCCGTGCTGCCCAACATTTCATCTACATCGAGAATCAATACTTTATTGGGTCCTCATACAATTGGAGTTCATACAGAGATTTAGGTAAACAATTGTTCTTTCCCAAGTGTAACCAACATGATTATAAGAAATTAATGTTGTCAAATAGAAATATTCATTTTCTAACTTGATGTTAAAATTTATTGCCTATAAAGTGTACTCCCTCCATCCTGAAACACTTTATAGTGTGTTTGAATATTATGAGGCATAGTATGCGTATTTTTTCCCTACACTTTTTTGTTAACAGTTGACACTACTGATTTAGAACTATGTGTATGCTGTGTTTCTACAGGTGCTAACAATTTGATCCCAATGGAAATTGCCCTTAAAATTGCCAATAAAATCAGAGCACATGAAAGGTTTGCAGTATATATTGTGATCCCTATGTGGCCAGAGGGTAATCCAACTAGTGCTGCTACACAAGCGATACTATATTGGCAGGTAGATTGATGACTCTAGTTCAAGAATATAAGGAATTGAAATTAATTGTATTTGCTGTTTAATATATTTGACGTAATTTTTTGGCAGTTGATCATATTTTTATGCTTAACTCATTTAATCTGAAATAACTAGATATAATATTACTCTTTTAAGTTTGATATCTTTTCACTACCAACTTATTGTCACAATTTGTTAATGTGGTCTAAGAATTCATCATACTTTAACTCTACAGCACAAAACAATGCAAATGATGTATGAGACGATCTACAAGGCTTTAGTGGAGGTTGGGCTTGAAGATGCATTTTCACCACAAGATTATTTGAACTTCTTTTGTCTAGGTAACCGTGAGGAGGTTAGCGTAAATGACTCTTCAACTGCTGAAGGTCCTGGTTCTGGAACTCCTCAGGTCTCTATCAATCAAACTTGAGTTTTATTTGGCTTGTATTATATCTTCGGCTCATCAAAATTTATTACTTTCAAAGCCCATCAGTTTTGTTCTTTCTTTAATTTTTTCTTTATTCCTTTCCATATAAATACTTTTTTTTTTATATGGAAAACTTTTCACTCTCATCATCTTTAGCATTGTATTCAATTGTTTATTCAATGTACTGTTATAACTTATATCAGTTACTGTAGATGTTTATTTCCATTTCCCCAACTTTCAGTTGGAACTCTTTCATTGTATTTTGATCTTAAAATTTTCATGTTCTTGACACATATCAGCTTGATACAAGCTTTTTAATGCATTTATTGTTTTAGGCACTCAGTCGAAAGAATCGAAGATTCATGATTTATGTTCATTCAAAAGGCATGATAGTAGATGATGAGTACATCATATTGGGGTCTGCAAATATTAATCAACGTTCCTTAGAGGGTACTAGAGACACAGAGATTGCAATGGGAGCCTACCAACCACATCATACGTGGGCGAAAAACCTATCAAGCCCGCACGGACAGGTAAACACTTGAGCAGATATTATTGGTAATGTTGATTTTGTGTAATTTACTCCCTATCTAAAAAGTTATGGTATATACAAAAATCCAATATTTTATTTTTATCTTTTTGGAAAGGGAAAATTAATTACTTGAATGATCAATAACTTGAAGTTCTTGTCTTTTTGATTGAAATAGAAACATTAAAGTCCAAAAAGAAAAAGAAACTAACGTCTCCATGCTGACTTGCACAGAATATTTTTTTGTCAGTTTTATTAGGGGAAATAATTTTATGGACGAGTGCACTCATATATATTAAATTTGTTTAAAGACAAACTCTGAAGAGAGCTACTGTAGGAGCTTATTACTGGCATCTAGGAAAGATGTAGGATATGATTCCCCCAACGCACAAAATTTTTATACTAACATCTTGACTTTAGTTCCATTTACCTAAGTTATACCCAAGGATTTTGACGGATCCATGCAGTTATAGTTTTATGGTTTAATTAACGTGCATAACATTGTACAATGCCATCATATTTGTGAATATGATCGTTCATCATTATCTTAAATATCATTATCTGACTCTCTCGTAGATCTATGGATATAGAATGTCTCTGTGGGCAGAACATCTTGGCATCATTGAGGACTGTTTTACGCGGCCAGAGTCTCTAGAATGTACAAGACGGATCAAATTAATGGGCGAGCTGAACTGGAAAAGATTCGCGGCTGATGAGATAACAGGGATGAAGGGACACCTCATGAAATACCCTGTTGAAGTTGAACGCAAGGGCAAGGTGAAGCCCCTTCCTGGATGTGAAGCTTTCCTAGACGTAGGGGGGCGTATAGTTGGCTCATTTATAGGCATTCAAGAAAATCTTACCATCTGATAATCCAATTTGTGTTCTCTACAGATCTCAATCCTTTTGTAATTTCATTTCAATCAATGTGAGTGTATAAAAAATCATTTGTATTCACTACAAGGACCTGGATTTTCTGGTAAATAATTTTGGTTAACAGTAGAAATTGTTAGTTTGATAAAAATGAGATTAGAATCCAGAACTGCAGTTTATAAGTTTAAAAATTATATGTTGAGAGTGGGATTTGAACCCACGCCCTTTCGGACCAGAACCTTAATCTGGCGCCTTAGACCAACTCGGCCATCTGAACACTTGTTGCTTCGGTTCTAATTAAAGTTAATTTCCAAACTACAGTTAGTAATATTTAATTAAAATAGGTTAATATAAGATTGTTTTAGAGCTTGATCATACATTGTATATCAAATTCCTTTAGTTATAATTAATTATGTATGATATGATAATATTGTATGCATGAATGACCATAAACTAATTAATTAAACTGGCACCATATATGATCATCTCTTACTAATTAATTAATCTTGTGTAAAGTTTATGTGGAAATTAATATTATTTTTGAATTTCATCATCAGTAAATAAAATATAGTTAACATTCATTCATTTGTACATCATATATGAAAAGGAAGATGATATGACGATCAGTAGAGAGAATTATAAGTGAAGATGGTGGCTATAATGGAGAAGATACATATGAAGAGTGAAGGAAGCAGGGTGACATTCAAGAGTTTACTCATACCCCAGTACCCGGCCAGTGTTACTGTTCCATCTGCAATTACTCGAGCAATTGTCCCGGCTTCTGTCGATAGCAGGCCTCCGTTAAAGGTTCCTCGCGAAAGCCGAGATGACATGACACGAGATAGGAGTGATAGGTTGACACCTGCATGCATGCATGCACGCATGCATTTGGTAGCAGTTATTTCAACGTCGCAGCTTATTTAACTCACAAACAAACAAACACATGTACGTACGTATCTGAGCTAGCGAAAAGATATCATTTACCTTCAATAACTTCGGCAAATACAAATGTGATGAGAGCTGAGGCGATGTACTGCGTGACAGAGTAAGGGACTATTGTCTGAAAGCTCAAGAGTATACCTAAGCATACCATTATTTCTGATGCCAGTAAAACTTGTCTGTATTTAATATGCATGCATGCATTAATTAGCACTGGGTAGACTCTTGAATGTAACTTATTTGTAACAAGCTGGTTTGAATGTTTACCTCTCTTCAAAAAAGTTGCTGATGTAGCTTCCAACAAAAATATTAACAGGAAGGACTGTGAGGCCGAGACAAGCAAGGAAAATGGCAACATTGGTGGTTGACCATATAAAGTAATATGTGGTGATGACACTTGATTCAGCAACTAAAATCTCCATTGCATATTTGAGCATAAAATATATAAATAGCTGAGCCTGTTCAACAATATATATATATATATATATATATATATATATATATATATATATATATATATATAGCTGATCAGACCAAATCAGAATTAAGTAATAAGAGCTGATATATATATATATATATATAGATAGAGTTGACCATGCATGATGAAGGAAAGCATTTCCTTTAGATGCCTAGGGCTAGATATTAGCTTTGAAATAGTGTTAGTATAAGCATGAACTAATAAAAATGAATATAAGTTGATGCATGTGAGATTGCATGAAGCTTAAGATTCACATGCACCTTTACAGATGGTGTAAGCAACTTATATGCAGACACAATCGAAGTGACAGGTCTGTGGATATCCTCTTCGGCTTCTTCGTCACTAGGGTCACATGATTCCTGATCCTCATGATCTTCATCTTCTTGCTTCTCTCCCGAGCTTAAGAGCAATGGTTCGGTAAACCCCTCTAGTACTCTACCATTTTCCAGTTCTGTAATATAAAGTCACATATCCTATATATATAACATGTTTAACAACAGAAAAATAGGACAAACAGAACTGAAAAAACTGGGTACATATAAGGTACTCATAGTGCCATTTTTAAACAAGATCAAGTTACCACAATTTAGAGTTGGTCAGCTTAGAAGAAAGTTATTTCTACGTACATAGACAGTTTGGTTGATGCTTATGTATAAGTTATGTATGTTATATTAATGTGTACTTCTAACGAGATCGAATACCTGAACTTGACAACTAATTTTGCACTAAAATCATAGTGATGAGGGTAAAATATTATTTATCTAAAATATCCAATTGACATATATATATACCAGTGTTTGCTTCTTGCTGCTGCTCAACATTGTCTTTATTATCCTCATTCGGAGGCTCTTTAAATGCAATCCACAACCACAGTAGATACACAAGCCATGCAAAAGCCATAGACCATCCGGGTAAAGTCTCTTGACTAAATGTGATCTTAAAGATCTTAAATTTGGTTTGAAATAAGCAAGCAAGAGCAGGACCAAATGCCATCCCAAGTGCACTGGCACTAACGAAACCTGCAGAAGCCTTCATTCGCATTTTAGTAGGCACACAATCACTGATATAACGCCGGTTAACAGCTCTTGCAGAACCCAGCCTGAAAATAGTATGTATGTCTGAAATTAACGTGGGCGAAATGAATATCTGAAGATCATTTGGACTGGATTTATCAGATAAAGTAAAAATATCTATCAAGAAAATGGTCCAACTGCGATAAAAAATATCGGCTAGCTAATACAGTCGCTATTTACTATCAGTGTCCACATGTGGTCGCTTATTTAATTTTACCATCTAGAATTTAGGGCAGATGTTGACAAAGAGCTTATTTGCAACCGTGTAAGTTATTGCGACCAGAATACGCACGGTTGCTAATACATCCATGTATTTAAAATTCAGCGACCCATTCTATTAAATATCAGAAACCAGACAGTCAACCAAGCATACCAGCAGACGAAAAGAAAAAAAAGAGGGAGAGGAAGAAGAGGGAGAAGAAAAAGAAAAAGTGGTCGTTGATGTGCAGACACCAGACTATGCGACCACTATCAGCTACCCCAGTTATATATATATCTGCGACCGTATGCGGTCGCCAATAAACCTTTTTTTTGTAGTGTATATCTCATCAGTTTTTAACACACAATGTTATATATAACTTACTTACCCACAGAATAGACGACCAATGATAAGAACATATATGGAGTTGAGATCATACGCCAGGGCATATAAAGTGTTTCCCACAAGAAGAACAACACTGCTGAATAGAAGAGGTTTCATGTATGATTTATTTGACCATGCACTAAAATACACCGAAGAAAACACCTGCGCAACAGCCATCGACCCAATCACAGCACCACAAACAGTTGCTGCAGCTCCAAGGCTCAGGGTGTAGTTATCTGCTGTTGGGACGATAATATATGTATTTACCATGTATAAAAATGTATTGGCCAAGTTCAGAAGAAGCGACATGAAGTCATATCTGTCATCCCTAGCATGATCCAGTACTGATGGAGATGGTAAATCTTCTTGCATAATAAGTGCATGCTTTCCCATATATTCAAGGAAATTCGTTGAGTTTGTCAGCCGGTCAATTGCTGCTTTGATAGAATCGATGATAGGGTCCTGTAAAGAATACAAGGTGACAATGTCACTAATCCTTTCTACAATCCAATCTATAGTATTCATGAAGTCGAGGGTTCGATTTTTGATGGCAGCAAGAATTAAGGTGTGTGTCAGTGTGAAGCCAAAAAAAAATTGATTTGAAAGCTATCACACCAAATAATCGTTGCTATCCTATTTTAGGCAACAATTATTTGGATAAGGAATTAGTGATTGAGATAGGTGGAAGATTGTAATTGGTGAGGGTAACTAGAGCTAGCAGAGGGGAATCCTAAAAAAACAAATAGTAAACCATGATTTGAAATATATAAGTAAAAGATAAATAGAAGCAAATTATATTAAGTAATCAACTCATTAAAAAGTTTTATCTGTTAAATGGAGGGCTCAACAATGTATATCATGCTAACATTCTCCCTCAAATGCAACTTTTAAGCTGTTGAATGGAGGGTCCAACATTACTCACTCAAAACTCTGATACCATGTTAAGTAACCAACTCATGTTAGATGAATGATCCAACAATATATATCATGTTAACAAATTAATCAGAAATTTTAAGATGCATGGGTGTGAGAAAGTACGGACCGAGACAACAAAAGTGGGGTGATCATAAATAGAGACGTAGTTCCCCTGATGGTCTTGGAGCTCGGCAAGATTGCGCGTCATGGTTCCTACAACAGCCGAAATACCCTGCATGTAACTAACTCCATCGTTTAATTAATTGATAGCAAGTTTAATATTCTTATGCTTGTGTAGACAGACTTGTAGATAAGAATATTGTTAGAACTTGTGGCCACGTAAATTTCTGTGTTAATTCTTTTCTGTCGTGTGCGTGTGTGATTCAATCCTAACAAATAAAAATAAAAATACAGGAGCAAGGTTACGTAAGTAATGTGTTTTTTAGTAATTACCACTTGCTTGATGACTTGTCTGAGCTGAGAATAAGGATGATTTGCTCGAGTTTTGACGTAGTAATTAGTGAACTTAAATCCAAAACGCTTATCAAACTTCTTCAATATCTTACGCAGGCCAATGGCATTCATTTCAACAAAAAAGAGAAGCCTTAAAACATCCCTTCCCACTTCTCTATATGCCTCTTGTAAATTATTCCATCCGGCTAAATTCTGTGTGAGGGTGTGATCATGCTGAACTCCAAGCTCAGATAACCTTGTGGCTAGTTGCCCTTGTTGCTCCAACAAAAACAGGACAACCCTTTCAATCTGAAATTTTACTAGTTGTTATAGTAGTCAATACAATGCAGTGGCATATATAGCAGCGATAGTACATCAGTTGAACTTGCACCTTATATACATAAAAGATATATATGGATAGTTGAAAATGCTGTATTTATTTTTAAGCTGATGCATGTTTGTAAGTCAGCATCATTCTCAATGTTACAAAACTGTTAGAATTTAAGAATGAATATATAATAGCACACTCGCACATATATTATATAAAGAACGGATGTTATGAATATAGCCTATTATATATAAATAAATGTAGGGTTGAGAATAGATTTTGGATGGAATATATTGAAAACCAAATTTCTAATCTCCTTTCCTCTCTCTTCTCTCTATTTTCCTCCTGCAATTCTTTTAAGGTCTAACGAGACTTTAAATCGGTAACAATGGTGCTTTCATTGAGAGCTCCGGTTGTTGATCCGGATCCTATCAATCCTGCTTTCGACAAGTTTCTAGAGAAATTTAGAACTTCTATAAAAACATGACTCATCAATATGTTGAAGCTATGAAGCAAACCTTCCATCCAAAATCTATTCTCAGCCCTACATTTATTTATATATAATAGGGCTATATTCATAACATTCGGTATACCCAGTTCACAAATTTGGCTAGTCTTGCTTGTCTGATGTATTCATAAGATCTCACACGCTCTACAATGATTGACACATCAAACAATGTTTTATAGTAACTAGAAAATCCTAATTACTTCTCAAACCCATGAATGCTAATACATTAGTAAAACCTAAGACCAGACTACAAATAATTAAATCTCCGATTGAGCTCAACAAAAATCCTCGACGAGATAGCATTAATTAGTACAACAAATATTTAAAAGCGTGACATTTTATGCAAAATACAGCTGAAAATTAATGAGGATTCATGAAAACTTTGGAATCTTGAAATTTAGTTTCAAAAATCACAAAATACTTTTTAGTGGACTATACATGAAATCTATTGTCCTATATATATATCACCTGTTTATCAAGAATTCTTGAGAAGTCCTTAAGAACGTGATGGTGATGGTGATTTTCCACCTCAATCTGTCCAACATATTGCTTTACTTTCTTCTTCATCAGCTTGTAGTTAATGTAATATCTGGAATCAATCAAATATAATTAATAATAAGTTAAAATGATATAATTAAGCCATAGTTTTCTCAGAGCAAAGAGCAATTATACATTTAAGTATTTTGAATCTAATAAAGCATGCATACCCCTGCCATTCTTGAATTTGAGATTCTTTCAACTTTTTCCCAAATGCAACCATCTTTCAGTAAAAAAAAATCCAGTATCCTGTAATTAAATTACCAAATAAGAATATGAATAATCCAATTTTAAACCTTCAAGCTTCATATTAAAATGCCACCATTGTAAATAAATATCAGCAAGCTACACATAAAGTACTCAACATCTTTTATTTTTTCTGAGAACTTATACTATTTACAATCATCCTATACGCCGATGGGAACTAGAGAAAACTTACCTTCAATCTGTATTGTAGCACCTACTGATTCTGACTTCTGTTGAGGGGTAGACTCCAAAGATGTGCAAAAGGGCCAATAGCATAACCTTTGGTCTTACTTAACAACTTTTCAGTCGTCTACTTTAAATATTTGTGCAAATTATTTGTCTGTTTGGGTGAAATCCTAAAATTCAAGACTCTTTTTAACTTATTTTCTCTTCATTTTCCTAGAAACCAAACAGACCCATAACATGCAAAGGTGATTAAACTAAGTAGAAAGGGAAATAATGAATTAAATCGTAAGGTTTTATCTGCCTTCTTTAACATTTGGGAGATCAGCTTGCAAAGCTAAATATGTAGAGATAAGGAGAAAGAAGAAGCTCAATAGGAGAGAAATTAAAGACATCTCCTATGGGGTATGACAAGGGCCAAATATATACAGTGTAGGCTCCAAACTATATATGAAGCAACTATCAACCCTTAAAATGATTGCACTAGTTTTTTTGTTTTTTGTAGAAAGTTGTATATTAAATTCCATTTTCCCCTCCAACTCCTCCCAATAAATTAGTGGAGGTGTCTACTCTCAACTTATTTCACTATTTTGAGGTGGAGAATGAGAGCAAAAACTTTTCTTCAAAGCTAGGGCTTAGAAAAGTCTATAAAAATTCATAAGTTAGACTAAACATGAATTGATAATAAATATTCTTAATATTAGTATAATTACAAAATATAGTATACATTTTGCAGACATCAGACTTGACAAGTTGACATAGATATCATATCTCTAAATATTCCTAATGGAAATAACCAAGTAGATAGAATTATAGAAGACAAGATTATTAATTTGTTAGGTTCTTTATTTTTTTAAGATTCTTAAGATAAGTTTTCTCATTGCTATCACATCAAAGAGTGAATTTCATATTTAATTTTAAAGAGATGGCATTCTTGTCATTTGCTTCATGTGGAACATATATATATGGGACTCAACATCCAAGAAATATATGGATACATTGGTCTCATGACTGCTCCAAAGGTCAAAGAATAGACCTATATAACATCTAAGGATTCGGTTAGCATGAATTTTATTTTTTGGTAAGTTAATTAATTGGTCAATAGAATACTGACACACATAGAGTCATTGCCTGCGTGTCAGTACTCTATTGATCAATTGATCAACTTACTCAAAAATGAACTTCAAGTTAACCACATTCATCATCTAAAATGTAGTAACGTAAAAGGAGTTAGAAATGAAAAAGCTTCTGGGTGTGAAAAGAGTGAAATTATAGTGGAACTAGGTAGGATCCTAACCAAGTAGATTATAAAGAAGACGACTCTTGTTCACTAACGCTCTGTTTTTGAGTTTTGAACAGAAAAGAAAAGAATAGAAAACTTAAATTAGAACAGAAAAGAAAAGAATAGAAAACTTGAAGTTTTCCTTTGTGTTGTTTCTGAGTTTTTAATAGAAAAGAATAGAAAATTTAAAATTGAGGACATGAGTTGTAATTTAAAATTTATTATATTAAAAGTTGAGGATAATATAGGAATTATAAAAATATTACTTATTCTAATTTCTTTTCCGTCCAAATCAGGCCAATTTTGGACGGAAAACTTTGGCAGGAAAAGTGGCTAAGTTTTCTCTCAATTTCTTTTCTTTTTCGTTTATTAAAAAACTCAGAAACATAAGAATTGAAAAAAAAACTTAAATTTTTCGTCTATTTCTTTTCTTTTCTGTTTGGCATATATAAAAAATGAAAAAAGTTGGGCCATTAGTATTAAAAATGAAAAGTAAAAGGTAGGTAATAGTAAATGGTAAGTTTTGCTTGTGTCACTTAAAATAAAGGGAACTGACGTAAAAATTTGACATTTTTACATGATTTTTCTCACATGAGTAGTGAGTTAGTCCAACCTTCACGTGAGAGACTCGTATGAAAATATCATTTTAACATATCAGTTTTCAAAATAAAACTGAAGAATCAAGAATATGCCATTTTGGTACTTAATTGGATTAGACCATTAGTATTAAAAATGAAAAGTAAAAGGTAGGTAATAGTGAATAGTAAGTTTTACCTGTGTTACCTAAAATAAAAACGAAGAATCAAGAATATGCCATTTTGGTACTTAATTGGATTAGACTACTATTCATATTTTTTTTCCCTAGCACCACTAAATGACATCACACTACTTTAATTATTTCTTTTAACAAATTATTGCCTTCATTTTTGTGGAGGAAATGAGGAGGGTCACATCATTTAATTCTTTAACAAAGAAATGGTATTTGTCTCCCACCTTAAATACACACGTGTTTTAGTTGAAAATGGTTAGTATGAAATTTATTTTTTGGTAAGTTGGTAAATTGATCAATAGAGTGTTGACACGCAGGCGAGGCTCTATATGTATCAGTATTCTATTGGCTAATTGATCAACGTACCAAAAAATAAACTTCATACTAACCGGATCCGGATCCGGATCCGTTTTAGTTCTTCTTCTAGTAAATTTCCTCAAATTCCAACAATATTTGAATAAATATCTAAACAAAACAAAAGGGAATACCTTTATTATAAAGTGGGAATGTGGATTTTATTTAACTGCTTTTCAGTGTAGTTTTTTCACAATTTCTTTTTAAAAAAAATAATAGTAATAATATTTAAATTTTCATTATAAATAATTTTTTATTACACCCATCGCGTATATCATTTTAAGTTTTTTACGGCATATATAAGTGTGTTGGTCTGATCTTTTTTTTTTTCCCACAAAAGGGAAATAATTTATATTAATGTTGGTCTGATCTTAGTCACAATTTTCTTTTTTCTTCTATTTCTTCTTATTATATTATCCTATATTTTAATGAAATAGACTTATTATCGTTTAAAGAAAAAAGAAGAAGATCTTAGTCACTTTGGGATAAGATTTTATGAATAATGGCAGCCTTGTAACTGATCAAACTACCATCAATTGCCATATAGAATCTAATCAAAACAACATAATCCATTCGTCTTGTAACTTTGTAGAGGTCTTCTAACTGGACATGAAAATTAAATATAAATGTATTTGAACTTTATTTATTTATATTTTTATCTATTATTAAAAGTCAAAATACAAATAAGTAATATTTAAATACTTTCATGTCTAACTTTTATGTTCACGTAGAGTTTTTGAACTTTGTAAGGTCCAACGTTAATATTCTCTCCTCATCTTATCCACCATATGCGTCATATGAACACTAGCTAGTTCATATTTACCACAAGTCTCAATAAAACATGCCTTGGTAGTTTAAAAGAAAACTTGAGTCCGGCCGTAAATTCGGAAGTTTTGAGTTTGACTCCTACTTAAAAGAAATATAGGGATCACGAACCGTAGACGTAAGCCTGTTTTTGAAAATCTTTGTTTAGGAAGAAGAGACATTTGAATAAAATTAAGGGCGACACAAAATCACCAATTGGCGTCATCGGATCGGGAGGAGGTGCTTTTACTTTATATATAGAGATAAGTACATAATGTGTGAAGTAGAGACATTAGCTTTTGGGCTTCTATAGTGGACTTCCTAGCTGGAGCCCAACTCAGTTTAATGAAAACGACCTAGTCTCACATTTTTGGCCCAAGGTTCTCTTTGGTGCAATTAGCTAAATGATAATGCCACACGTTGTACATTTTGAAGAAATCGACTTGGTGCTGCATCACATTGACAACACCCAATATCAATCCGAATACATCAATTGATAAATATTGTCTAACTACTTTTTTTCTTTTTTGGAATTAATGTGAAATATCCTAACAATCTCTATCTTTTACTTAAATACTCATCACAAGTATCAAAATAGAGTATTCACTAGTCACCATTGAACACACATTCTTTGAGTCATTTATGAGCTCTACTCTAATACTACTCTACCACACCAGAGCCAAATGTAGAAGTAACCCTTAGTAACTTCCCAGAGTCATATTGAGCCCGCTAAATTCAATTCACATCATATTTCATTGCGTAGTAGCAAACACGTGATCACTTGTGCTCCACCCGACTCAACTCACCTGTGTAGGCTGGCTCAACAAGTATGCTGAATCACTTTCTTACCCAATATGTAACTTATTAGGTTGAGATTCGACCATACTTATTAACCCGTTTACACTCTTAAATTTATTTAATGTGTGATTCATGCGAAATATCTCAATAATAATATATCTTACGTACGTAGATAACTATTAATGATAACTCTTTAATCAAATATGTAATATGATGACTAATCTTAATTATAATTATATTCAATTTCATATATTGATATATCGTAGCTATATTTTCGATAAAAAAAACTTTCACAATACGTAACATGCGTGACTCTATTTTATATATTCAATTACACAAACAATGGGATAACTCACTCGTGTATATACGATGTCTCTTACGTCGGCTAAAAACTAATAGTAGAGTAGCTATATTATAACTATCTAAAACTCCCTCCTCTCCACATGGGTTGTAATAACACATATCAAAATACAATTATATTTAAATTGGAAAAGGTAAATGATTGTTGTTTCCCTCTTTTCTTCCTTGTTTTATTTAGAAAATTAAATTCTTTTAGTTGGTAATTAAATAATTGATTAAATTAAAATTGAGGAAGATAATTCCTTTTGTTAAAGTCTTGTGGTAAATTTATTCGGAGCGGGAAGCTACTTGGGAGATAGAGGAGTCTATTCGAGCGGAGGATCCGCATCTTTTGATAATTAGGTACGTTCATTCTTTTGATTCCAAGGACAGAATCCTTTTTAATGGGGAGGTAATGTAATATCCTGGAAAAAAAAATAATATTAAATTTATATTCTTAAAACATATTGTTTGGACTTTGTCTTTATTTGGGTCAAACTAGTTATTTAATTTGTGTGGGCTAATAAATATTAATAAGTGATGGGTAAATTAATTTAGTAAAATTTGGGCTTTTAAAATTTATTTGGTTTAAATTATATTTGTGGGTAATAATAAATCCTATTTAAATTTGGAGAGTTAATATTTAATAAATTAATAACTAAACCTAATCTTCCACATATATATTTTGTTACGAGTTGGTGGAGAGAAAAGAGAAAGAAAGAAGGGAGCCGCCATTCAAGAACTTCTTGGTCCATTCATTGGAGAATAAGAAGTGAGAATAAGAAGTGATAGAAAATTCAAGATAACATTAATTAGGTATGTACCATTTATTTGTTATTTGTTTTTTTATATATATAATGATGTTAAGAAATCATGTGTTCATTCTTTCTAAAGAGCATTGATAAGCTGTATGGAAAAGGATTGGCATAACAATTAATATATATATTAGTGTAATCATAAATAATATAAAATTTATTTATTAAAAATGATTCATTCGCCTGTTGGTATTTTTTTCATGAAGTACTAATTTGAATAAGCTATATTGTATATATGCATGCAGATTTTTTTTAAAGTGGTATTACAGTAATACTTCTAGGATGTCACCTCTAATCCTATACCAAATTACAAGACTCACTTATAGCTAAATAATATTTAATTTGAGTCTGAATGTGATGATACTTTAGGTAATTTGAAAATGAATTATACATTATATTTGAAACGGAGAGAAGTGGGCGAATCTGTTGCATAATTAGTCTCATGAAGGAAATATATGTGTACTATTTAATAACAACAACAGTAATTATAATTCGGTAATTATACTTTTATTCATTTTTTTATTAGTTCGGACGGAGGGAATTTAAAGAGTTATATTTGGAATATAAATTTTGGAGTATTAATAATTGATATAAGGCAATAATTAAAGGCATATTAAACAGATTATGAATTATCTTAGAATTATTAGTTTGAATTATTTTTAATTTGAGGTGAATATGTTTAGGTTGCGAATAAGTTTCGCATTTGATATCGTTGGCATTTGAGGGTAAAATTTTGTGGAGTGTGCTACAAATGGTTTGGAAGTATCAGGTACGGATTCCGTACTCTTTCAGCGATACCTTTGTTAAATTTGATTTGTTCGTTTTGTTCCTCGTTTCGAATTTCTGTTATTATTTCACATAATTGTTTCTTGTGAAATTGATATATTTATTTCATTTTGGAGTTGACACTTTGGACTCGTACTTGTACTCTTTGAATGAGGTTATCATGTCTAATATTTATTTTGATAATTGTAGAGCGGTACATGTTGCTACCTTCTTTTTGAGACCTTGTGACTATAATTTGATTTGGTTCAACATGTACATATAGAACCCTTTTGTTGATATTTTGTTGCATGTGTTGTGACATGATATTTTTGTTAGAATATACTGTAGGGTATACTTGAGCTATAACCACCTGTGGGGGTACCACAGGCATGTCGTCTTGGCACGAGAGACATGACACTTTCCGTGGCGGTGTGATTAGTCCACGGCGTCTCTATTTTGGGCTCCGGAGTAAATGGGCCATTTGGTGTTTTGTTGTGGGAGGCGTATGGGTTAACCCTAGTTTTCTGTTCTGCGGATTGGTGATGTTGTGCCAAACACACTATCCGATTTGCATACATTTGGATTCGCGGTCCAATGTGTGATTTGCCTGTATGGCATTATTTTGGTTGCCTGTGTGGCATCATTTGATTTGCCTGTGTGGCATTAGTTTGACTTGCCTGTGTGGCATTAGTTTGACTTGCATGTGTGGCAAGATATATTTTTGAGCTCACTCGGTATGAAATAACCCCAGCCATTTGTTTCAGCCTATTATTTTATTGTATTAGTTTTGTTTGTTTCTGTTCAGTTCAAGTCATTGAGTTAGTTACTTCAGTTCGTTATTTCTTTATTCTTTTATTGGTTTCGTCAATTATATTAATTCAGATATATTCATTACGTTGATTCAGATATATTCCATTCAGATCTTTGGATATTATATTTTCGTTCGTATTTGCACTTGAGGCTTTGTTCAGTATTTTGTCTCAGTTATTTTCGTATATCAGTTGTATATCTTTTGTATATCGATATCCGTACTGGGCAATTGGCTCATGCTGTATTTTTCTTCCGGCAGGTTTGCAGGGGTGATTCAGGGCTTGTGTGATGAGATTTTTGCCCTTGACCATCTAGGTGGATTAAATTTTAGGTTTTGATTATTTTGACTCAGTTTGGAGAATTGTACTTATTACTTTATTAATGGATCACCACTATTAATATTTTGAGGTTGTTAATGCTTTGTTTATTTATTTTGAGGTTTGTTGTGCTTTGCACGTGACGTCCCTTTCCTTTTCGGGAAGGGGGTGTTACAGAGATGATATCAGAGCTTAGGTTCTTTCTTGTAGCAAACCTATTTAGGTTTGACCTGTGAGTTGTGGGTAAAGCATTGGGTAGACGTAGGAGTTGATTCGATTGTGTTCTTTGTTTGGTTGGTCTCTATTTTGACTAACTGTCGATTTCTTTTGGATTTATAGTTGATTGAGGAAAGTGAAATAATTTGTTAAGGTGATTGAGTAATGATATTAGTTAAGAATTGTGATTTAATCATTGAGGTGAATAAAGTTATACTTTGTACAGATAAGAAGTGATCTTATATGAGTCGTGATTATGATGTGAGTGTGTATCGACGAGTATGTGATTTTGGAAAAATTATTTGTTAGAGTTGTTTTTTTTTTGTGACAATCATTATGATCGTTGAATTGAGGATTTGATTTTAGTTAGGTTTTGATTTATGTTAAGCTTGTGGATAATTTGAGATTTGTGTTTGATGGGATACTATGATAAAGTGAAAATTATTAAGTATAGAGGATTTCTTATAATTTGAGTTGTTGATATTCGAGGTAATTAGATTAATCATTTGGAGTTAATGATCAATTCTGTGACTATTTTCTAGTAGGACATTAGAGTTATGTTCTATGAACTTTCTTTGTGATAGTATGGGAAGATATTAAATTTATTGGGTTAAGGTTTGCAATAAGAGATGATTGATTTATTATATGATTAGATAGTATGATGAAATTCAATTGATTTTGAGAGATCTTGAATATTTATATTTTGCTCATGCAGATAGTAGAATATTTGACTTAGAGTTTGATATGACGATAAAGAGATCTTAGTAGTATATTCTTTGGTGTAATAATATTTAAGAACTAGATAGTTCGAATTGAGGCTTGAATATTTTGAAGCTCTTGAGGATTTAGGAAGTTGATATAAACTGTAGAGTTGTTTGGTTTATCCGATATCCTTGGAGTTTTGTATGGATTTATGTAAAATTAAATAAAAATAATTTGTTAAATCTTTGCCATGTGTAGAATATAAACGTTTTACGAATTAAAGATAATTTAAAATATTTTGGGTATTCGAATCGTATTTAGATGAAGAAATTTTTTTGTGATTTTGAATTAGTTTCCGAAGAGTACATTTACAAGAATGAAACTCGAAGATATTAGCGACGACCCGCACCAACGGTGGATCATGTGATTTAATTTGATGCAACGCGAAGAACCTTCCCAAGGCTGGACACGATAGCTGACGAATATTTTAGGAGTACCTGAATATTTGTGTGGACCTATGGACTTACCATGCTTGATCGTTACATATGGCGACGCTACATTTCAATTTAAGTTTATGAAAAATTATGTAATTTAAATAAAAACTAAAATAAAACTCAATAGAGTTTATTTGAATTCCGAGGACGGAATTATTTTTAAGGGGTAAAAGATGTAATAACCCATATCAAAATACAATTGTATTTAAATTGGAAAAGGTAAATGATTGTTGTTTCCCTCTTTTCTTCCTTGTTTTATTTAGAAAATTAAATTCTTTTAGTTGGTAATTAAATAATTGATTAAATTAAAATTGAGGAAGATAATTCCTTTTGTTAAAGTCTTGTGGTAAAATTATTCGGAGCGGGAAGCTACTTGGGAGATAGAGGAGTCTATTCGAGCGGAGGATCCGCATCTTTTGATAATTAGGTACGTTCATTCTTTTGATTTCGAGGACAGAATCCTTTTTAATGGGGAGGTAATGTAATATCCTGGAAAAAAAATAATATTAAATTTATATTCTTAAAACATATTGTTTGGACTTTGTCTTTATTTGGGTCAAACTAGTTATTTAATTTGTGTGGGCTAATAAATATTAATAAGTGATGGGTAAATTAATTTAGTAAAATTTGGGCTTTTAAAATTTATTTGGTTTAAATTATATTTGTGGGTAATAATAAATCCTATTTAAATTTGGAGAGTTAATATTTAATAAATTAATAACTAAACCTAATCTTCCTCACATATATTTTGTTACGAGTTGGTGGAGAGAAAAGAGAAAGAAAGAAGGGAGCCGCCATTCAAGAACTTCTTGGTCCATTCATTGGAGAATAAGAAGTGAGAATAAGAAGTGATAGAAAATTCAAGATAACATTAATTAGGTATGTACCATTTATTTGTTATTTGTTTTTTTATATATATAATGATGTTAAGAAATCATGTGTTCATTCTTTCTGAAGAGCATTGATAAGCTGTATGGAAAAGGATTGGCATAACAATTAATATATATATTAGTGTAATCATAAATAATATAAAATTTATTTATTAAAAATGATTCATTCGCCTGTTGGTATTTTTTTCATGAAGTACTAATTTGAATAAGCTATATTGTATATATGCATGCAGATTTTTTTTAAAGTGGTATTACAGTAATACTTCTAGGATGTCACCTCTAATCCTATACCAAATTACAAGACTCACTTATAGCTAAATAATATTTAATTTGAGTCTGAATGTGATGATACTTTAGGTAATTTGAAAATGAATTATACATTATATTTGAAACGGAGAGAAGTGGGCGAATCTGTTGCATAATTAGTCTCATGAAGGAAATATATGTGTACTATTTAATAACAACAACAGTAATTATAATTCGGTAATTATACTTTTATTCATTTTTTTTATTAGTTCGGACAGAGGGAATTTAAAGAGTTATATTTGGAATATAAATTTTGGAGTATTAATAATTGATATAAGGCGATAATTAAAGGCATATTAAACAGATTATGAATTATCTTAGAATTATTAGTTTGAATTATTTTTAATTTGAGGTGAATATGTTTAGGTTGCGAATAAGTTTCGCATTTGATATCGTTGGCATTTGAGGGTAAAATTTTGTGGAGTGTGCTACAAATGGTTTGGAAGTATCAGGTACGGATTCCGTACTCTTTCAGCGATACCTTTGTTAAATTTGATTTGTTCGTTTTGTTCCTCGTTTCGAATTTCTGTTATTATTTCACATAATTGTTTCTTGTGAAATTGATATATTTATTTCATTTTGGAGTTGACACTTTGGACTCGTACTTGTACTCTTTAAATGAGGTTATCATGTCTAATATTTATTTTGATAATTGTAGAGCGGTACATGTTGCTACCTTCTTTTTGAGACCTTGTGACTATAATTTGATTTGGTTCAACATGTACATATAGAACCTTTTTGTTGATATTTTGTTGCATGTGTTGTGACATGATATTTTTGTTAGAATATACCGTAGGGTATACTTGAGCTATAACCACCTGTGGGGGTACCACAGACATGTCGTCTTGGCACGAGAGACATGACACTTTCCGTGGCGGTGTGATTAGTCCACGGCGTCTCTATTTTGGGCTCCGGAGTAAATGGGTCATTTGGTGTTTTGTTGTGGGAGGCGTATGGGTTAACCCTAGTTTTCTGTTCTGCGGATTGGTGATGTTGTGCCAAACACACTATCCGATTTGTATACATTTGGATTCGCGGTCCAATGTGTGATTTGCCTGTATGGCATTATTTTGGTTGCCTGTGTGGCATCATTTGATTTGCATGTGTGGCATTAGTTTGACTTGCCTATGTGGCATTAGTTTGACTTGCATGTGTGGCAAGATATATTTTTGAGCTCACTCGGTATGAAATAACCCCAGCCATTTGTTTCAGCCTATTATTTTATTGTATTAGTTTTGTTTGTTTCTGTTCAGTTCAAGTCATTGAGTTAGTTACTTCAGTTCGTTATTTCTTTATTCTTTTATTGCTTTCGTCAATTATATTGATTCAGATATATTCATTACGTTGATTCAGATATATTCCATTCAGATCTTTGGATATTATATTTTCGTTCGTATTTGCACTTGAGGCTTTGTTCAGTATTTTGTCTCAGTTATTTTCGTATATCAGTTGTATATCTTTTGTATATCGATATTCGTACTGGGCAATTGGCTCATGCTGTATTTTTCTTCCGGCAGGTTTGCAGGGGTGATTCAGGGCTTGTGTGATGAGATTTTTGCCCTTGACCATCTAGGTGGATTAAATTTTAGGTTTTGATTATTTTGACTCAGTTTGGAGAATTGTACTTATTACTTTATTAATTGATCACCACTATTAATATTTTGAGGTTGTTAATGTTCTGTTTATTTATTTTGAGGTTTGTTGTGCTTTGCACGTGACGTCCCTTTCCTTTTCGGGAAGGGGGTGTTACATGGGTTGTGTTTGATTGTATCTCAATATATCTTAACATTTCATCTCTTAATATATTTTAATAATTTATATTTTTATGTTAAGAGGGTCCTCTGAATAGTTTAGACTCATATAATTTGTATCTTAACTATTCAGAAGACCTCTTAATATACAAATGTGGGCTGTTAAAATATATTAAGAGGTGAACTTTTAAGATGCATTAAGATACAATCAAACACCACAATAGTCTCATTTATAAAATTTATAATTTTTTTATATTTATTTCTAAATATAATAATCGTCTAATTTAATAATAATAACATAATAGTAAAATTATATTATAATATTTATAAATTTTATATTTTTTATATTATCATCAATATAAAATGAAGAACTATTCTCTGAAAATATAGTTATTTTAACAAACAAATATAGCAATAATTTTATCTCTGTGTATGTCTCTGTGGCACCTAACAAGTATATTATATATATGTTACTCTTTTACCTACTAATCCTATTCCTTCGTCATCTTGACAGAGATTTTAATGCTTATGCCCACGACTACAACTGTATATAGTTGCACCACTTAATTAAGTCATTATAATTATCGATCTAATTTCCTCCTATGTATATAAAAATATAAATTATTGTATGACCTTTAATTATGTGACACTTGTAGCAAAATAATAAGTACAAAAATTAAGACGCTTCAAAATATAGAATTAATATTTATTTTTTTAAATTTATTTGAGATATTTTTAAATTTAAATCAATATAAACTAATTTAATTTTATATGATATAATTATAAAGTTTATAAATTATTTAAATGGTACTATCAACTATAAGATTTATTATTTATAGAATTAAGTTAAACGAGTCACATAAATTTTAAAATTTGAATATAAATATATCTCAAATTGATTTTAAAAGTCAAACTTAATTCTAAGGTGATGTTAAGGGTATTAAATTATTTATCTCAAATAATATGTCACCATAATAAATCTAACTCGTGCATTAATCAAACGTACACTCAAGAAATAATAAAAATTTATTATATTATTTATTTTCTTTTCCTTCGTCTTCCCATGATTCATATATATACCACCTAATATTCCACCACCATCCAAAGAATAATTCCTTTTTAAAATCCTTTACGCATAGTAGAAATTGTCAGTAGTTTAATTTCAATTATATATATGCACTAGCTAGTATTAATAGGTTTTTATTGAGAAAAAATATCAACAATACTATCTTAATTGTTAAGTGTTTCGGTTTTTGATCAAGAGGAGATGAGGGAGTAGAGGAGATTTAAATATTGTGTGCAACTTATATTTTAATTTTATTTAAAATAATAGTCGAACTCTTCTAAGATATTGTGTAATTATTTGATAAATTAATATATAATTCTATAAGCTTCATAAAAACTCTTTTTTCAACCTAGTAATTAAGTAGTATATAAGTTACTACATCTTTAACCTAATAGAGTAAGCTGCTGTTTGTTTACGTCTGAATGCCTCTTAATGGACTGCCTCTTATTCGCTAAGAGGTATGATGCTGTTTTTATAAGTTAAATAAAAATTTTAAATGGGTTTAAATGCACTAAAAACGCACTTAACACTGAATGACCAAATTAAATAAATATACACTAAATACTAGCCAATCCTTGGTCAGCTTGATGGAGATAATGCTGATGCGTCCAGAACTACTGCTACATACATATACCCCTCACCAGTTAATTAAGTCACCGTATATCGATCGATTTTAACATGTGACAGTTGTGGTAGAATAATATGTACACAATACAATTACATAGTGTGTAAATAAATATACATTATTTAAAATATTAAACTAGTGAAATTAAACATATTAATTATATGTCAACATACGCAAATCCTAATTAATTTAATTTATACATCATTTAACTTTAAATTAAGATATATATTGCCAAAGACATCGTAGTCTAATGGTTAATACACATGATTATAAATGTCATCAAGTTTTCAATTATAAGTATTAATAATAATAATTTTTTATTGAGGAAAAAAATATCGACAATACCATCTTAGTTTTTGGTCAAGGGGAGATCTAGATGAAGGAGTAGAGGAGATTATATATTTTGCAACTAATTTTATATTATATAATATACGGTAAGGATGAAGAGCATTCTTTTTAAATAGTACTATTTTATTAAAATTACGACATTTTAGAGGGACGCGATGATATTTTTATAAATAAATAGAAAAATTGGCGCCGCGTATTTTTGTGCCACCAAACATGCAAGTAGCATATATGTTACATCTTTAACCTACTAATCCTTCGTCACCTTGACGGAGATAATGTTGATGCGTCCACAACTATTGCTCATCTAACCCTCACCAGTTAATTAAGCAACGTTATATATATATATATATATATATATATATATATATATATATATATATATATAGTAAAGATCTTAAGTTTACCTTTATTGAGCTCATCCCGAGCTCACCCTGTCTTTTTTTTATATATAAAAAAAATCATAACTAATAAAAAATGTATAATAATTTTTGAAATTGAAAGTTTTTTAAAAAAAAGTGTTTTGGGTGTGATTTGGGTACATATAACAAAACAGTGTTGTACAGACTGTATAACACTGTTTTGTTATATGTACCCAAATCACACCCAAAACACTTTTTTTTTAAAAACTTTCAATTCCAAAAATTATTATACATTTTTTATTAGTTATGTTTTTTTTTTTAAAAAAAAAAGGCAGGGTGAGCTCGGGGTGAGCTCAATAAGGGTGAGCTTAAGAAATGGACTATATATATATAGCCCGGCTCTCTCCAGCGAATTGGAGGGAGCAAAAACGACGATTTTTTTCGTCGCTATAGCATAAAAAACCTGATTTCTATGCTATAGCCGATTCGTTCTTAATTAACTTCTTCCAGTTCGCTGAAAAAACAAACTATATATATATATATATATATATATATATATATATATATATATATTCTAATTCCTATTTGTATTGATATAGTTTGACCTTTTAACATGTGACAGTTGTGCAAAAATAATATTTATGTACACAAATACATCATATGTATCTAACATATCTAACTAGTCAACATATGAAAATTCTAATTATCAAATTTAAGTTATGTTATACATCATTCAACTTTAAATTAAGATATATATTGCCAAAGACGTCGTAGTCTAATGGTTAATGCATGCTAAGCTCCTGGGATTTGTAGGTATCAAATTCGATTATAACTTTAAAGCTTGTTTATTCTTTCATGCACCTCACTACCCTCCCGTCCCTTGGTGTGAATTTATGTGTACATTGGTTATGAATGAAAAATCAGTACAACAATTTAACAAACAACCATATTGGAAATACTACCACCATTCCTATTTATTTAACGTTTTAGAGAATAAATTTTGTTCCACGTTTATAAATTTTTATTTCCTAAATTATCCATAAACATTTAATGTTTTTTCTTATTTTTTCTTCCTCTTTTAATATCTTAATGGTATGCTCTTTCTCTGCTCTTATTATTCTTATACTTTCTCTATTCTCTAACAATATGTCTCTCTCATCTTTATCATTTATAATTTATCTTTTCGTTTATATATACAAGAGTAATTATAGGAGTTTTAACTTTCTTAATAGTTGTACAAAGCTCTAAAACGCCAAATAATTAAAAATGAAGGGAGTATTAAATATTGATGCATGTACACGAGTATATATATATGGGGTTGCTCCATAAAGTTACTGTGGAATAATCTCTTTTTTGACTTGTTCTTGTAGCGGCTGGATCAAGAAAAAAAAAATTACAACAAGCTAAAAAAAAATTTGTTCCACAGCAATTGTTGTGGATAGAACCTATATATATATATATATATATATATATATATATATATATATATATATATATATATATATATATATATATATATATATATCATGTCAAAATTAAGAAAAAAGAAAAGAAAGACATACAAGTATATACTTCATAATCATCACACAAGCTAGTTCTTTGATTCCTTGATCGACCATGCCAATTAAGAACAAGAGCTGGTTTATAACAAGGGAAAAATTGTTGTTTTACATATATAAATCATAACACAAATAAGGACCTCCTTTTTGATCAATTACATCAATAACTTTCTAGACTTTGATAATGAGGTAGTGATCTTGATAACAAGTCCAGGGAAAACATCAGAGTCTTGAATTTGTGGGTTTTGCTCAACAATAAAAGGGTCTTGGCACTTGTCGCTAATGGTGTGAAGGGTTTCTCCTTCTCCCACAACGTATATTTCTTCGCAACTTGATCGGCTAATTTGGAGCTGCTGATCATTATTTCCCTCTGATGACCTCAACAACAAGAACCAAACAAAGACAATAATACCCAAGTACCATGAAGCCGCGGTTTTCGACCTCTTTGAGGAATTATAAACAGAAGCCATATATATATGAGATATATATATATATATAGAGAGAGAGAGAGAGAATTATAGAGAGATGGGTTTTTTTTTGTGTTGTGAATGGTGAAGGGGAATGGAGATTATGGAAGAATATATATATATATATAGGAGTTAATTTTGAGTTGGGAAGTTTTTGAAGGGCCACGATAGTGTTACGTGAGTCACCTTCACTTTGTAGACTGCAACTGCCCAAAGAAGACTTGGCTGCTGCTTGGAATAATTTGGTTGGGCCACGATAGGGTTACGTGAGTTATGATGTTTTTATTTCCTTTTTTCTTGTATGTTAGACTGCGGTTTTCCTAGTTTTATTAATACGGCAAGTTACAAAATTAAGGGAAAAGGGTAGAAGGTTGTTTCCTTGGGATTTCTGGTTTGGCCTGTGTTACAAAATTTCAATGCTGATGTCTGTGCGGAGTCAGAGGAGTAAAAGAAATCTAGGAAAGGGAAATTTGGTAAACAATATATATTTGTTTTGTGAGACTTGGTCTACCTAATACAAAATATAAATTGATATTCTCTGGTCAATAAGGAACAGAACCATCCACATTGACTACCCAACCATAAAATTAAAAACATATAGATTATATATTACGAATTTATGTATCATTTTTTTGTTACAAGTTATATTGAAGAGTATTAGTCTTCTTTCTTGTCAGTTATATCGATGAATATTAGTCTTCAGATGCCTCAGCAATATTGACAATTTAAAATTTAATATTGGAGATATTTTTAAATTTAAAATTTACATGATTTATTTAAATTTTAAAAATAATAAATTTTATACCTATCGATACCTTCTTAGATAATTTATAAAATTTATAATTGTATTGACATAAACTAAATGAATTCATAATATTTATTCACTCATATATATATATATATATATATATATATATATATGTATATATATATATATATGAAAACATCTCGTAATTATAGTTTAACAAAAAAAATCCCGACACCTGGCATGACTCATCCAAGAATTTACTGATTTCAAAAATCCAAGCAAAAAGAAGGCAACTCAAAATTATACTTCTATAAATGATTTGATTCATAATATTTGCCAGAAGCTGATAATTTAGTTCTTTTGTTCAGCTCAATTAACGGCACAATGTGTGCATATATATACAAGGAGGCAACAAATTACAAGAAATATTTATGAAGGAACTACTACTGCATTTGCTGTCCCATTCAGCTTCCACACGGATAGTTGCCCCGTAGCATCACCAGTGAAAAAGAGGCCTCCAGTACCAATTTGTAGTGCTCGAACTTCCCTCTTTGCAAATAACCTGCCCCTTTCAGTAAATCTAGAAAGGACAAGGTATGTAAGTATGTAATTAACCTTTAAGAAAGAAGGAGATATGAATCCAATTAAACTAAATAAATAAAATGGAGTATGATGATACTCACGAAGGCAGATCATATAGGCGAACTGAGTTGTCGTTACATGAACAAAGCAGAATAGGCTTGCCTTCTGCATCATGTATCCCACAAAGTGTCAGAACACCCTGGAAGAGTCGAATATATTGTGTTAGACCATTTAACCTTAAAAAGGAAACATTAAACATATGCATAAAAATGAAATTAGTAACTAAAGTCACTCACATGCTCTTCATTATGTTCATAGACTACCTCCAACTTTCCACTTTCAGTGGCAGCCCAAACCTTTATTTGGTTGTCCAAGGAGCCAGATAATAAAAAGCTATCCCAGCAAATTACAGACATCACAACGCTGGAATGCCCATGTAGTGTCTGCAGACACTGTAAAGTTTCGATATCCCACACCTAAGAGAGAGACACAAAATAATGATTATGATCTTTCCCGGAGCGAGATTCATAAATAAAACAAACAGGATGAACAAAGAAATCACATTTAGAATTCAAGTTTCCAGCTAGTAGATTAACAAGCACAAGCAAGTTATTAAGAGGAGTTCGAGATTGCTTATGATCTCTTTTTAATCCTTTCATTTTCTTCAATTTATAAAGCTAGAGAATTTAAAAACCCAAAGTTATGTAGTTACAATCTCTTGGGTCCAACTTGGTCCAAAAATGATCAAACAGATGCAAGAATTATATAAACAAAGCACAACTCTGAACAATGTACTCCAGTTCCATCACTTCCATGCAACCATAAATGGTAACCCAAATAGCGAACAAATAAATTAAACATTGCAAAGCGACACACTGGCAAAAGAATCTTCGATCTACAAACAGGTTGACCCTAGCAAAACTCGCTCGGTGGATTATGATGATCAAATATTATAATCACAATCAATTTACTGATGTGTCAAGTGTAAGAAGATTTGCAGTTTTAAGAGTTAACAAAATACCCTCAATTAGATGAAACAGGACTTTGGTTTTATAGAACGCACTCATAAAATTTCAAAGCACAATATAGCAAGAAAGGGATAAAGGTAGTAGACTAGTATTGACATACTTTTATCGTTGTATCCCCGGAACCAGAGTAGAGCCTATTATTAGCTCCAACAATAAGTGACAGCACAGCACCACTGTGACCCTTGAGCATTGCAGGCACTTCAGGGGAACTGGTTTTCCACACCAATATGGTTCCATCCTGCAGTCCAAAATAATATTAAATGCAGACAGGTCAATCGTAAGACAAAACTAAAGCAATAACATGGTGGGCTATTCAAGATTCCTGAGATTCTTGCATAGTAACCCAGGAAACCAGTGGCTAATCAAATCATAGAAACGACTCAATAAAGTTAAAGTAATTACCTGTATACCAGCAAAGACCATATTGTTTCCCACAACCATTGCATGAACTTGCCCAACTGGTCCATTTAGAGTGAGTTCAGCCTGTGCCTGGATGTTCCATACCTGCAACATAACCAGTTGATGCCGTATTAATCCAAAATTACTATCAGTCACGTGAGTGTAAAATGAACTAATAGCATCTGGAAGTGAGTTATGTTTTTAAGATTCAAATAACAAATGAACTACCTTAACAGCACTTGGCAATCCGACAAATATACATGGACCTTGACTAATTAAAGTCCCACATTCACTATCAAAGTTGATAATGCCAGCACACTGCATTACATAAAGAAGAACTATATCAAATCATGTATCTACCACTCAACCAGCAACGAGATTTTTTGATTCAAGAGCAATTCAAACAATACCAACCTGACCAGTATTGCAGTCCCATATCCGCAAAGATTTGTCATTGCTAACTGAATAGAGTTTGTCAGAGCCAGCAGGAAGAGCAATCCCAGTAACAGCCTATACTTGTAAAACACCAATCAATAGGCGGCCTCAAATATCACACGGGAGGGAAAGAAACAGAATTTAACAGACAACTACCTTAGTATGCCCTTCTAACTTGGCCAACATGGTAAACCCATCTCCATAAAACCATGAATGCAAGTTCTTGCATTTATCACCATGAACACAATTGCCTGTGACCCAAAACTTGCATAACTGTTGATGGGACTTTTGACTAGCTTTAACCCCAAATGCTCCTTGGCTCTTCATAACTTTTGGTTGGGTCCCCTGAGCAATTTTGGGGGTATGATAGTTGGGATTCCTCCAGGCCAGTTTGGACTGCTTAGGTTGTGGGGCTGATGATTCTGGGTGCAAAAACCTACATGGGTTTCTGTTGCAATTCCCAGCAAGCCAATACTTACAAACCTCATTCTTCGTAGAAGGTCCTCCTCCAATTCGATCAAACACAGATCTTCCTGGTACTCTTGTTGCTGATTTTACATCCATACTGTAGAGAAGAATCCAAGTAATCAATCATAACGACCAATATCACAATAGAAGAAACATATTTACCGAGATCCAAATGATCAATCGCAACGAATTGGATCCGACCAATCACTATAGAAGAAACATGTTTACAGAGTTCCAAATGATTCATCACAACGAATCCTTTCCGACCGACAATATTTACGAGGTCCAAAATATCAATCACAACTAATGGAATCTGACCAATCATTGTAGCATTGTGTTCCATAAGAAAAGTTTACAGGGTCCAAATAATCTATCACGACGAATCGGATCCTACCAAACGCAATAGAAAATACATATTTACAAAGGTCCAAATAATCGATCGCTCACAACGAGACGGATCCGACAAATCATCATCCAAGAAACATATGTACAGAGGTTCAAACAATCGATCACAACGAATTGGATCCATCCAATCATCGTAGCAGTGTGTTCCATAAGAAAAGTTAAACCGATTGAAAACCCTAATTTAGCGAATACAACTCTGATAATATACCTGAAGATCAAATACTTATCCGCAGAAATTCTTCCAAGTTGCAATGCGACAGGCTGAGAGCTGTGATTGTAGAACGATCAATCAAAAACAAATCGTACCCAAACCTCAAATCGATTAGAGAGAAGGGTTTGAATTAACGATAGAGGAAATTTTGGGGGTGTTATGTATTTATAGGCCGTGATTGCTTTGTCCCCAAGAATGATTGTGATTCTACTCTGTAGCTTCGGTGAAAGTAAAATACTTTGGGCGCTGTTTGGATGTAGGGATTAAATAAGATAATTACAACGGAAAGAGGGTGAATATTGTGAGAGAAAAATAATATTATTGGATTAAATATATATGTAAGACCCCAACTTTTATAAATAAAGATGAATTTTTTATAAATGTCATTTTTGAATATTATTGTAAGACCCCGAATTTTATGAAATAAAAGTATTCAATTTTTCTTATAATTACTAGTCAGTAAATGGTTAAATTGATAAAAGTTTAAAGTTATGGGTGAAATATGAATTTTTTTTCAAAATAAGCAAGTGGTTATAAAATAATCATTGTTGTCGGGGAATATTCGTTTGGTCGTGGAATATTCTTTCTGTCGGGGAATATTCGTACGACGGCGCAGCCATTTGTGGGCCCCATAACAGAATAACTGTCGGGTGAAGAAAACGACAAATTTGAGTTTTTACAAATAACGGCGTAGTGGTTACCGTTAACACTGTTGGAATACCCGGTGGTTAAAATACAGTAATACGCGTTATTGCACAGTAGCACACGGTATTGCATAGTATTTTTGAAATTATTGATTCTTACGTGAGAAGGCACTACTCAATAATTGTTACAGTAATTACTGTTCAATATTTTATTTTATTGATTCAATAATTGCTACGTTGAAATTTTATATTATTGTTGTTCAATAATTGTTGCTGCACAGTATTTTCCATTATCAGATCAATAATTCATATTATTTGAATAGTATTATTAGATAGCATTATTGGCAATGTCTAGAAAGTTCTGTCTAAGGAGAGGTTTGGTCATCTAATTGCGCGCTAGTAAGGAGAAATCTTTATTGGAAAGCCCCCTCTTTCCTGGGAACGGCCTGGTTGTCATAAATGTGATTCTGTAATATTATTTGTGAATAATTAATTATTGATTCATATGATAAGGAAATATTTATTTTATGTGGATATAAACGAGGGATATATTTTTGTGGTTAAAAATGAAGGAGTTAATGTTGAGGTTTTTATCCGTATTTTTGTCGGAATGGAGGAATTAAAAATCAGGGTTTTTGAGAAATATTACGGGTGTTATAATTTTTAATCCGACCGTTGGATCGTGGTAATTTTTGGATATGTTATACATATATAAGTTGAGTATATGTCCACAAATTTTGAACCGTTAAAAATGAACGTATGATTTATTATGAATTTTACGAGATAACTGGTTCAGAAATTGTTGAATTTTCGGAGTTTATCATTTTGGTAGAAAATTCTAGAATTGGTGGGCCCCACTTGTGGTTGGTGAAGAAATGTGCTGAATTATATTTCAAATGTGGTGGGTGGGAATAGTAGCAGGTAAAGCCATCAGGTTGCAGGTCAAACCTACCAAAATTTTCCTATAAATAGAGGGCTAAGTTAGAATTGAAAATCACACCAGAAACATAAGCTTTCTCTCTTTTTCTCTCAATATTATGAAGCATATTTTTTGAGTTTTTAGATACTTGGTGAGTTATTATTCATCAATGCAAGTTTCCTTCAGCATCATATCCGATATCCAGTCAGAAGTACTGCTCTTTTGAGGTAAGGGATATTAAGGGATTTTAAGGGTTGTTATGATTTTCAGTTTCGTAATTTTTCTGATCTTCAAAAATTCTGGAAAAATTTGAAATGATATTTTGATGAGTTTTCTTGATTGTGTCCAAAAATGGTGATTTTTGGATGTATAGATTGAGAGTTATGAATTTTATGAGAAAAGATTATTTTAAAAGTAACAGCTTATAATTCCTTGTGGTTAACTCCAAAATTGATAAAATTTTTATTGGGAGTACATGTGTATGACAGAAGTATACTCTGTAAATTTCAGAATTTTTGGACAAAAGTATAATTTTTGATAAATGTCTAAATATTCGGTGGTTTTGGCCATATGAAAAATAGTAAATGAGTTTTAAAAATTCTTAGAAAAATATATGTTCACTATGGGACTATATTATGCTAAATCTCAGAAAAAAAATATTTTTGGAACTGATTTGATATTTTTCATGAAAATAGTCTAGTTATGAGTAAATGAATTAAATATGTTATGTGAAGTAAGAAAATTGAAAAATAGGATTTTATGGCTTGAGAATCCTATATGAGGTATATGCAGATTTTTGATGAGGGTTTTGGTTATTGATGATGAAATTGTAAGAGTTGGCATTTTATGATGATTAAATGCACTAATTAGTAAAGTGTAAGCAATTAAAATAAATTGTTTATAAATTTAAGTAATGTTATTCTTTCAATATCATTATACCAAAATATTGGTATGGATTTTATTGTGGAATTTCTATCTTTTGTGTCGGGGTTACTATTCATGAGTTACTATTCACGATTTACTATTCATGAGTTACGAATATTACTCTTGAGATTAAAACTATATGTTGATCATATTATTTTTATCATCATATATAACATTTCTATAACCCTGATGTTGAAATTCTCTTTCACTGGAGTGTAAAGATGGGTAGATTATTGGTATGATCATGACTAGGGTTCTCTTTGGCCTGTAGTGCAAAGTTGAATTGTGACTGGTATGATCATGACCATTGAATTTATAATTGAATATCTTAAGCTTAAGTGCAAAGGTGAATTGATCAACATGGTTATAATTATTGTTTATATAAATTCTGAAATGATTATATATTTCTTTGAGATATGAATATATTTGGCCTGTAGTGCAAATATGAATTGTTGATGAATATCTTTGGCATGTAGTGCAAAGATGGCCTGTTGATGAATATCTTTGGCCTGTAGTGCAAAGATGAACTGTTGTTGAATATCTTTGGCCCGTAGTGCAAAGATGGTTTGTTGATGAATATCTTTGGCCCGTAGTGCAAAGATGGATTTGTTAGTATGATTATAAACAGGAACTGTGATTTGGTATAACCATGATCTTTGATGTTTCAGGTAAAGACAGGTGATGAAAATTATCTTCGTCCTGGATGAGAAGAGGAATTTAGAACTACAATTATGATTATGAGTTATTTATATGATTGTGGAAAGAAACTGTTGAGTGATGTTACATGGATAAAATATTGTTGGTGGATTTTTAACATGAAGAAGATAATAGACTTTATAGTCTATTTGACTCTTCTAATGGATTGCTCGTTCCGCTGCAACTATGGTTGAAATTTTTATCATTTACCATATGTTCTATATCTCTGATTTATTGTTGATGAAGGCTATTGATAATTGAATTATCTTTAGTCATGATATTCTTTACTGAGCTAGTTGTGCTCACCCTTTTGCTTCACAATTCCTTTCAGGTAATAAGAGTGTAGCTGGGTCGAGCGGGGGTAACAAGGGAATAGAACGGTGGTCATCATTTAGTAGTTATATTTGGTGAAGAAAATAGGGTGAGGCGAACCCAACGTTGGAAGGGTGTTTTGTCACTATCATATAAGATGTCTAATGACATACAACCTCGTGTCATCATAAGACAGGGATGTGCTCATCCACTTGCTGAGTATATATACGAGCACTACCTATATAATCTTGGTGTTTGTTTAAAGTATAATTCTCAGTTAGATACAGTGGAGATAATGATAAGTCAAGAGAAGACTCACCATTGGGAAGAATATGATAGTAATCTTCTCGTTTTTCTTTGGGGTCTATTGGGTCAACCAAGGATAATTCTGTGGCCATATGATATCTATC
Source organism: Panax notoginseng (assembly GCA_016801055.1). Classification (NCBI taxonomy): domain Eukaryota; kingdom Viridiplantae; phylum Streptophyta; class Magnoliopsida; order Apiales; family Araliaceae; genus Panax; species Panax notoginseng. The sequence continues at coordinate 1,090,847 of CM029021.1, read as the reverse complement.
ATAACCTAGATGCGTGGCCTCCCATGTACGAAGGTTTTCTTGAGCACTTCCCAAAGATTCTAATTTCTAAAACAGTTTTTGACTATACCTTTATGTAAGGTGTTATTGTGAGGTGATGTCCACGGTTGGAACATGAGTCACATTTGGTATATATTTGTATCCAAACTCACAGCATATGTGTTGTTGTATTTTGCACGACAATTGTTGTAATAAAGTTGTAGTTGTTTTCTGTACCATGTATTTGACGACTCAGAATGGGTTGGGTGGAATGAACCTATTTTGGGGTTGTCACAGTATTTGATGACTCAGAATGGGTTGGGTGGAATGAACCTATTTTGGGGTTGTCACAGTTGGTATCAGAGCTTAGGGATATGATCTCTGGTGGAGATCGGGGAATATAACTAGGAGGGGAGAGATGCGTAAATCCTTCGCTAGTGTGTCCTACCTAAGCTTATTTGTTGGTTAGTCATAATATTGGGATATTATGTGATATGTTAATTTGTTTAATTAACCCTTATTTTATGGCAGTATTTGAGAATGACAGCTGAGAATGCTAATAATGGAGTGAATGAGACTGTGGGGATACCTCTAATCACTAACCATGATAATGTGATGTCAGACGAAGAAGGAATTAGAGATATCTATGTGGTGAGTGAAGAATTGATAGTTGCACCCGAGATAGTCGCAGAGGTAACAGCTGAGACTGAGGAAGAAGAGGAAGAAGAAGTACCAGAGGAGAGTTTATTAGAGGTATTATATGATCAAAATGTAGAATTTCAAAATCGTATTCATGAGTTAGAAGAGCAGGCAGAAGAACGACAGGCGGTCGTGGAACAAAAGGATGCAACAATTCAAGATTGTGTTACCCGATATGTGATGCTTGAACAGAAGCATTCTTTGGCAGAGTATAAGATGATAAAAATGGAATCTGAGCTGAAAGAAGAAAAAATTGAACGAGTGAGAATAAGTGATGCATGGGCAAAAGCCGCACGACACGTGGATATTGTGGAAAGAGATGTTCGATCTAAGAAGGCTAAAATAGATGATATGAATTTCTCTTTTTGGAAAGCAATTGGGAGAACCCAACATCGAGTTTTGAATTACCCTGTACATAGCGGTCAACCTGAATCCGATATGGATCGAAGATTGATGATTCAGATCATGAATGAGGAGTACGAAGAGGCAGTTGAGGGAGGAATATGTCCTATAGAAAGGTATATTCCAACGGTAATGATGACGCCAAATGCTGCTCCAGACAAGTCAAAGCCGAGTAATTCGAGGGATGGCGGTTGTCATGACTTCCCAACAAATGAGGAACCCAAATGAAGTTATCATGGGAGATGAGCAATGGAGAAATCATGATGATCTGAGAGATAGAATCTGAAATGGAAGCAAGGTATTCTCAACTCTTCGAAATATCAGGTACGTAAATTTCGGGGACGAAATTTCATAAGGAGGGGAGATTGTAAGACCCCGAATTTTATGAAATAAAAGTATTCAATTTTTCTTATAATTACTAGTCAGTAAATGGTTAAATTGATAAAAGTTTAAAGTTATGGGTGAAATATGAATTTTTTTTCAAAATAAGCAAGTGGTTATAAAATAATCATTGTTGTCGGGGAATATTCGTTTGGTCGTGGAATATTCTTTCTGTCGGGGAATATTCGTACGACGGCGCAGCCATTTGTGGGCCCCATAACAGAATAACTGTCGGGTGAAGAAAACGACAAATTTGAGTTTTTACAAATAACGGCGTAGTTGTTACCGTTAACACTGTTGGAATACCCGGTGGTTAAAATACAGTAATACGCGTTATTGCACAGTAGCACACGGTATTGCATAGTATTTTTGAAATTATTGATTCTTACGTAAGAAGGCACTACTCAATAATTGTTACAGTAATTACTGTTCAATATTTTATTTTATTGATTCAATAATTGCTACGTTGAAATTTTATATTATTGTTGTTCAATAATTGTTGCTGCACAGTATTTTCCATTATCAGATCAATAATTCATATTATTTGAATAGTATTATTAGATAGCATTATTGGCAATGTCTAGAAAGTTCTGTCTAAGGAGAGGTTTGGTCATCTAATTGCGCGCTAGTAAGGAGAAATCTTTATTGGAAAGCCCCCTCTTTCCTGGGAACGGCCTGGTTGTCATAAATGTGATTCTGTAATATTATTTGTGAATAATTAATTATTGATTCATATGATAAGGAAATATTTATTTTATGTGGATATAAACGAGGGATATATTTTTGTGGTTAAAAATGAAGGAGTTAATGTTGAGGTTTTTATCCGTATTTTTGTCGGAATGGAGGAATTAAAAATCAGGGTTTTTGAGAAATATTACGGGTGTTATAATTTTTAATCCGACCGTTGGATCGTGGTAATTTTTGGATATGTTATACATATATAAGTTGAGTATATGTCCACAAATTTTGAACCGTTAAAAATGAACGTATGATTTATTATGAATTTTACGAGATAACTGGTTCAGAAATTGTTGAATTTTCGGAGTTTATCATTTTGGTAGAAAATTCTAGAATTGGTGGGCCCCACTTGTGGTTGGTGAAGAAATGTGCTGAATTATATTTCAAATGTGGTGGGTGGGAATAGTAGCAGGTAAAGCCATCAGGTTGCAGGTCAAACCTACCAAAATTTTCCTATAAATAGAGGGCTAAGTTAGAATTGAAAATCACACCAGAAACATAAGCTTTCTCTCTTTTTCTCTCAATATTATGAAGCATATTTTTTGAGTTTTTAGATACTTGGTGAGTTATTATTCATCAATGCAAGTTTCCTTCAGCATCATATCCGATATCCAGTCAGAAGTACTGCTCTTTTGAGGTAAGGGATATTAAGGGATTTTAAGGGTTGTTATGATTTTCAGTTTCGTAATTTTTCTGATCTTCAAAAATTCTGGAAAAATTTGAAATGATATTTTGATGAGTTTTCTTGATTGTGTCCAAAAATGGTGATTTTTGGATGTATAGATTGAGAGTTATGAATTTTATGAGAAAAGATTATTTTAAAAGTAACAGCTTATAATTCCTTGTGGTTAACTCCAAAATTGATAAAATTTTTATTGGGAGTACATGTGTATGACAGAAGTATACTCTGTAAATTTCAGAATTTTTGGACAAAAGTATAATTTTTGATAAATGTCTAAATATTCGGTGGTTTTGGCCATATGAAAAATAGTAAATGAGTTTTAAAAATTCTTAGAAAAATATATGTTCACTATGGGACTATATTATGCTAAATCTCAGAAAAAAAATATTTTTGGAACTGATTTGGTATTTTTCATGAAAATAGTCTAGTTATGAGTAAATGAATTAAATATGTTATGTGAAGTAAGAAAATTGAAAAATAGGATTTTATGGCTTGAGAATCCTATATGAGGTATATGCAGATTTTTGATGAGGGTTTTGGTTATTGATGATGAAATTGTAAGAGTTGGCATTTTATGATGATTAAATGCATTAATTAGTAAAGTGTAAGCAATTAAAATAAATTGTTTATAAATTTAAGTAATGTTATTCTTTCAATATCATTATACCAAAATATTGGTATGGATTTTATTGTGGAATTTCTATCTTTTGTGTCGGGGTTACTATTCATGAGTTACTATTCACGATTTACTATTCATGAGTTACGAATATTACTCTTGAGATTAAAACTATATGTTGATCATATTATTTTTATCATCATATATAACATTTCTATAACCCTGATGTTGAAATTCTCTTTCACTGGAGTGTAAAGATGGGTAGATTATTGGTATGATCATGACTAGGGTTCTCTTTGGCCTGTAGTGCAAAGTTGAATTGTGACTGGTATGATCATGACCATTGAATTTATAATTGAATATCTTAAGCTTAAGTGCAAAGGTGAATTGATCAACATGGTTATAATTATTGTTTATATAAATTCTGAAATGATTATATATTTCTTTGAGATATGAATATATTTGGCCTGTAGTGCAAATATGAATTGTTGATGAATATCTTTGGCATGTAGTGCAAAGATGGCCTGTTGATGAATATCTTTGGCCTGTAGTGCAAAGATGAACTGTTGTTGAATATCTTTGGCCCGTAGTGCAAAGATGGTTTGTTGATGAATATCTTTGGCCCGTAGTGCAAAGATGGATTTGTTAGTATGATTATAAACAGGAACTGTGATTTGGTATAACCATGATCTTTGATGTTTCAGGTAAAGACAGGTGATGAAAATTATCTTCGTCCTGGATGAGAAGAGGAATTTAGAACTACAATTATGATTATGAGTTATTTATATGATTGTGGAAAGAAACTGTTGAGTGATGTTACATGGATAAAATATTGTTGGTGGATTTTTAACATGAAGAAGATAATAGACTTTATAGTCTATTTGACTCTTCTAATGGATTGCTCGTTCCGCTGCAACTATGGTTGAAATTTTTATCATTTACCATATGTTCTAAATCTCTGATTTATTGTTGATGAAGGCTATTGATAATTGAATTATCTTTAGTCATGATATTCTTTACTGAGCTAGTTGTGCTCACCCTTTTGCTTCACAATTCCTTTCAGGTAATAAGAGTGTAGCTGGGTCGAGCGGGGGTAACAAGGGAATAGAACGGTGGTCATCATTTAGTAGTTATATTTGGTGAAGAAAATAGGGTGAGGCGAACCCAACGTTGGAAGGGTGTTTTGTCACTATCATATAAGATGTCTAATGACATACAACCTCGTGTCATCATAAGACAGGGATGTGCTCATCCACTTGCTGAGTATATATACGAGCACTACCTATATAATCTTGGTGTTTGTTTAAAGTATAATTCTCAGTTAGATACAGTGGAGATAATGATAAGTCAAGAGAAGACTCACCATTGGGAAGAATATGATAGTAATCTTCTCGTTTTTCTTTGGGGTCTATTGGGTCAACCAAGGATAATTCTGTGGCCATATGATATCTATCATAACCTAGATGCGTGGCCTCCCATGTACGAAGGTTTTCTTGAGCACTTCCCAAAGATTCTAATTTCTAAAACAGTTTTTGACTATACCTTTATGTAAGGTGTTATTGTGAGGTGATGTCCACGGTTGGAACATGAGTCACATTTGGTATATATTTGTATCCAAACTCACAGCATATGTGTTGTTGTATTTTGCACGACAATTGTTGTAATAAAGTTGTAGTTGTTTTCTGTACCATGTATTTGACGACTCAGAATGGGTTGGGTGGAATGAACCTATTTTGGGGTTGTCACAGTATTTGATGACTCAGAATGGGTTGGGTGGAATGAACCTATTTTGGGGTTGTCACAATTATGGAGTTAATTTGATATAATGTTATAGTTGTGGGTAATATTTATAAATTTTGCAAAGTACGCAAATTGTTATATAATATTCGATTGGTCGGGAAATATTCGTTTTAACAGGAAATATTCGTACAACGACACAATCATTGGTGGACCCTACAACGGAATTATTGTCGGATTGAGAAAACGACAAAAATATTTTATTAAAAATAACGGCGAAAATTTTACCATTGTTACTGTTGAACTACTCGGTAGTAAAAGTACAGTAATACGTGTGGTTGCATAGTAGCACACGGTATTGATTATTAATGCTTATGTGAGAAGTCACTCAGTTTGATTCAATTATTGTCAGTTAATAATATGAATTATTTAGCGATAATGACGTTTTGTTTTATTCGTATTATCAACGTAATAAAACAGAAACATCTTTTTATATAAAACAGAATACTTTATTAAAGTTATTCTATAAATAGAATATATTATATTTTATTTAAAAAAAATTTCTTTAAATATGGACCGTCAGATTAAAGTAATCAATCTGGACCGTTCATGGATTAGTTACTATGCATTCTATTTTTCTATAAATAGCAGCTCATTCCTTCATTATTTCTTACGAATTCACTGAACTCTAGAGAGAGAAACTATAGAGAGAGAGAAGAAGAGTATTCTGCTACTTAACTACTTCCTTATTTCAGCTCGTCTTTAAAACGGTAAGGGGTGTTATTCTTTCTTATTCATGAAGAGAACTGTTGTTATTCCATTTCTTATTATTCTGTTGAAATAACCTGTATACGTGGTCTACCCTATACTTGGTGACATTCTTCTATTATTCTGTTGGAACATCCTGTCTGTGTGTTTTACACCGGACCTGGTTCCGTTTTTATTATTATTCTGTTGGAACATCCTGTCTGTGTGTTTTACACCGGACCTGGTTTCGTCTTGTTATTATTCTGTTGGAATATCCTGTCTGTGTGTTTTACACCGGACCTGGTTCCGTTTTTATTATTATTCTGTTGGAACACCCTGTCTGTGTGTTTTACACCGGACCTGGTTCCATCTTGTTATTATTCTGTTGGAACATCCTGTCTGTGTGTTTTACACCGGACCTGGTTCCAATATTTATTATTCTGTCGAAATATCCTGTCTGTGCGTTTACGCCGGACCTGGTTCCATTATTTATTATTCTGTTGGAATAACCTGTCTGTGCGGTCTATCGCATGCATGGTGATTTCTTTTGTTATTCCATTCTTTATTATACTCAATTGGTTAAGTTTTGACTTCTATACTCCATGAAATTAGTGAAATATCCTTGATAATTGCGGTTCATCCAGTATCTTTTCATGAAAATATTCTTCTAAGTATTCTTGAATTTTACTCCACAAAGCAGTATCATGTTGACAATTTGGACGTTGTTAATTCTTGGATAAATTAATTCTTGAACTTGTTTTATTGAATTCTTATATCATTGTCATCATCATCATGTTTATAAAATGTTAAAAGTCATCTGTGGCCTGTAGTGCATAGATGGACTTGGTATGATTATGACCAGGGATTATTCGGTATAATCATGACCGTAATGTTACAAATGATGTGGTAAAAGTCCTCATTGGCCCGTAGCGCATTGATGGACAGTTGTTGGCATGATCATGACCATTAATGAATATACGAATATCCTTGGCCGTAGTGCAGGGGTGATTCGATGATGTGGATTATTTTATTAAGCTGAGTCTCAGCGATCACAATGTTGAAAAACTTTTTAAATCATAAAAGATAGTAGAGTTTATTTTCTACTTGACTCTTTTAATGGATTGCTTGTTCCACTGCAGTTAAATTTGATGTCTATTATATTTTATCAGTTTAACATTGTTGAAGGCTAATGATAATTTATTCTGCATTATCTTAGTCATAATATTTCTTACTGGGCTAGTTGAGCTCACCCTTTCTTTTACTGTTCTCTTCAGGAAATGAGAACGTAGCTGGGGCAAGTCGGGGAACGGAGTGATGATCCGAATGATAGTATTAGTTAGTAGTCCTCACTATTCTATGTAATGGTGTGTTAATAAATGTAATGAGGACTCCTTTTGAGTATGAATACTCTCTAGAAGATAATATTTGTATTCAAACTCACAGTTTATGTTTTGTCGTATTGTACACGACAGTTGTATTAGTAAGTTGTATTTGTATTCTGTACTATGTATCTGACGACCCAAGATGGGTGATGTATACCTAATTTTGGGGGCGTCACAGTTGGTATCAGAGCTTAGGGATATGATCCCTAGCTAAGATGTGAGAATAGAACTAGGAGGGGAGAGACGGGGAATTCCTTCGCTAGTATGACCTACCTAAGTTTATTTGCATGGTATTTAATTGGTCGGTTATAATATAAGGATAATATATGACATATCAATTAATTTTTATTTTGTGGCAGTATCTGAAAATGGCATCTGAGAATGTTGAGAATAGCAATGGAGCACAGGCGACTGTTGATTCACCACATATCAATAATCAGGATAATGTGCATCAGGAAGGTGACAATCCTCATGCAAACAACAACACTGACCAAATGATGAATGATCAAATGTTCAGAGGCTTTATGCAATTCATGCAACAGCAGTGAAAGCGGCTCCTGTCCACAACGTAGGTGGAAATACTGGAAACTCTCTGGCGGTCACCGCTAAACAGTTTAAGGAGCTGGGACCACCGGAGTTTAAGGGAGAACCCAAACCACTTGTAGCTGAAACATGGATAAAGCAGATCACCAAGATATTTGATGTCTTGGGTTGCTCCGAGGAGCAAAAGGTTCCCTTTGCCGCCTTTATGTTGCGAGGAGAGGCAGATTACTGGTGGAAATCGATAAAGCGTACTCAACCTGCCGCACTGAAGATGTCCTGGGAGAAGTTCCAAGAGCTGTTTAATGACAAATACTTTCCCGAGAGTATTCGTCACATGAAGGAGGTGGAGTTCATCAAATTGGAGCAGAATAATATGACCGTGTCGCAGTACGAGGCAAAATTTACGGAGTTATCCCGGTTTGCGTCCCACCTAGTGGATAATGAAGAAAGAATGACGCGGATGTTTTTAAGAGGTTTGAAGCCGGAGATACGTCAACATCTTATTTCTCATAAACTGTGTTTGTATTCAAATGTTGTGAATAGGGCTCAGTTGGTGGAGCGCGATAACGAGACAACGCAACCAAAAGAGAGCAGCCGGCAAAATGATAATACCAGTGAGAGCAGTCATCGAAGCGGTGACAACAAGCGTGGAGGGAATCAACAGGCCAGAAATGGTAACCACTTCGGTGGTAATCAGGGCCAAAACAATAAGAATGGTCATTTCAAGAAGAGGAGATTCAACAATGATGGAAAGACGTCAGCACCAGCACCCGTTGTTAAGGAAGGAGAACGACCACCTATCATATGTTTCAAATGCGGAGGGGAGGGGCACATCAGTCCAAACTGCGCGATGCCGTCCAAAGCATGTTATAATTGTGGAAGAGAAGGTCATTTAGCCCGATTTTGTCGTTTACCGAAGACAAATTCAGCTAGGATGGAGGCACCAAAGGCCGTCCCAGAAAAGTCAAAATCGGTTGTGCAAGGGAGAGCGTTTGTTGTGAACTCCCAGAAAGCAAGGAACCCGAATGAGGTCATCACGGGTAAGCTTATCATAAACTCTAACGAAGTCTATACTTTATTTGATACCGGTTCTACCCATTCTTTTATTTCTCCTACTTGCGCTCATCGATTAAATTTGATTCCGGAGAAATTAGACTTTGACTTAGCAGTTGAAACTCCATTGGGAGAAACCTTCATTACATCCACGGTTTATAAGTCTTGTTTGGTTCAAGTTGGTACCCACACATTACCTGTCGATCTTATTTCATTAAAAATACTTGCATTTGACGTGATTCTAGGGATTGATTGGTTAACTACTCATCATGCAAAAATTGATTGTTTTCGTAAGGTTGTTAGCTTTCATATTCCTAATCGACCTATTATGCGAATTCAAGCAACCAAACCATTAAAATCAATCGCTGTTATCTCAAGCCATAAAGCTATTCGTTTATTGAAAAACGGATGTCAAGCTTTCTTAGCTCATGTCACAGATCTAAACAAAAATACGTCAGCTTTGAATGATATTTCTGTTGTTAATAAATTTCCTGACGTATTTCCCGAAGAACTTCCTGGCCTACCCCCAGAGCGTGAAATTGAATTTTGTATCGACCTTGAACCCGGTACAAAACCCATTTCCAAAGCCCCATATCGAATGGCTCCTATTGAACTTCAGGAGTTAAAGACCCAACTGCAGGAATTGTTAGACATTGGTTTTATTCGTCCTAGTACTTCTCCTTGGGGTGCTCCTGTTCTGTTCGTGAAGAAGAAAGATGGGAGTATGCGACTTTGTATTGATTATCGGGAGTTGAATCATGTCACCATCAAAAATAGGTACCCATTGCCACGTATTGATGACCTGTTTGACCAGTTGCAAGGAGCACAATTCTTTTCAAAGATCGATCTTCGTTCTGGATATCATCAGCTGAAGGTTAGAACTGAGGATATTCCAAAGACTGCCTTCAGAACTCGGTATGGGCATTATGAATTCTTAGTTATGTCTTTTGGATTGACTAATGCTCCTGCTGCCTTCATGGATATGATGAACAAGGTATTCAAGGAATATTTGGATCACTTTGTGGTCGTCTTTATCGATGACATCCTTGTTTATTCCAAAAGCCGTGAAGATCATGAGCAACACTTGAGGCTGGTACTCCAAAAGCTTCGTGAATACAAACTTTATGCCAAGTTGAAGAAATGCGAGTTCTGGCTGGAAGAGGTAGCATTCCTTGGGCACGTAGTATCAAGTCGTGGAATATCTGTTGACCCGGCAAAGATTGAAGCTATTCAAAGCTGGGAGCAACCTAAATCAGTGACCGAAGTACGTAGCTTTCTTGGTTTAGCTGGTTATTATCGGAGATTCGTGGAAGGATTTTCTCGAATCGCTACTCCATTAACTCAGCTGACTCGGAAAGATACAAAGTTCGGTTGGAGCGAAGAATGTGAGCAGAGTTTTCAAGAACTCAAGAGGAGACTCATTTCAGCACCTGTTCTAACAATACCATCTGGCTCGGAGGGATTTGTCATCTACAGTGATGCTTCGAGCAAAGGGTTGGGATGTGTTCTCATGCAACATGGAAAAGTCATAGCCTATGCATCAAGACAACTCAAGGAATATGAGAGGAATTATCCTACTCATGATCTAGAGTTGGCAGCTGTTGTCTTTGCACTTAAAATTTGGAGGCATTACTTGTATGGGGAGAAGGTGGAGATCTTTACGGATCATAAAAGCCTTAAATATTTCTTCACTCAAAAGGAACTCAACATGCGACAACGACGTTGGCTTGAACTGTTGAAAGATTATGATCATACCATTCAATACCATCCTGGAAAAGCGAACGTGGTAGCTGACGCATTGAGTAGAAGATCATATGCAAGTACGAGTGCGATATTGTCAACACAAAGGCCCATTTTGTGTGACTTGCAAAGGATGGAGATAGAGTTAAAGACTCCAGGGACCCATGTGATGATGGCGAATATACGAGTAGAACCGACTTTAATCGATAAAGTTAAAGCTGCTCAAGCTACAGACCTGGAGCTGATGCGTATGAGATAGAAAGTGCAAGAAGGTGTTATGCCGGAAGCAAGAATCGATGAAGAAGGAATACTTCGAGTCAACTCCAGACTTTGTGTTCCTAACAACCCTGATTTAAAGTATGAAATCATGATGGAGGCGCACAACACACCGTTTGCAATCCATCCTGGAAGTACCAAAATGTATCATGATCTTCGTCATACATTTTGGTGGAGCAATATGAAGAGAGAGATAGCGTTGTTTATCTCAAGGTGTCTAACTTGTCAACGAGTCAAAGCGGAGCATCAAGTACCAAAAGGTCCATTGCAACCACTTGAAATTCCAGAATGGAAGTAGGAGCACATTACCATGGATTTCGTTACCGGTCTTCCTAGGGTTTCTCAAGGTATTGATGCGATTTGGGTCATTGTTGATAGATTGACCAAGTCTGCTCATTTCTTACCGATACGAGAAACTTATACACTTGAACGTCTTGCTCGTATGTACATAAACGAGATTGTAAGACTGCATGGTATGCCAGTATCCATAGTTTCTGACCGAGACCCAAGATTCACTTCACGATTTTGGGTTAGTTTACAAAAAGCTATGGGCACGGAGTTACGATTTAGTTCAGCATATCATACTCTGTGTCTTTGACTTCAAAGGAAGTTGGGACAAGTTCTTACCATTGGTGGAGTTTTCCTACAACAACAGTTATCAAGCAAGTATTGGCATGGCTCCATTCGAAGCATTGTATGGAAGAAAATGTCGTTCTCCAGTATGTTGGGATGAGGTGGGTGAAGCAACGTTGTTAGGACCGGAGTTGGTACGTATGACTATAGAAAAAATTCAAACGATCCGACAACGTATAAAAACCTCACAAGATCGACAAAAGAGTTATGTTGATCTTCATCGGAAGGACGTGGAATTTGATGTAAGAGATCATGTGTTTTTACGTGTTGCTCCATGGAAAGGAGTTACGAGATTTAGAAAGAGAGGAAAGCTCAATCCTCGATTCATCGGTCCATTTTTAATCCTCGATCGAGTAGGAACTGTGGCTTATAGACTCGCTTTACCGCCAAGTATGTCTCGTGTTCATAATGTTTTTCACATATCCATGTTACGCAAATATGTGGAAGACCCGAACCACATTATTGAGTTAGAACCGGACGAAATAGCGGAAGATTTGACGTATGAAGAAGTTCCTGTTCAAATCTTGGATAAGAAGGAACATATTCTACGCTCCAAGGTTATACCTCAAGTCAAAGTTTTGTGGAGAAACCACGATGTTGAGGAAATGACTTGGGAGTTAGAATCTGAAATGAAATCAAGGTATCCTTACCTCTTCGACATACCAGGTACGTACCCTAATTTCGAGGGCGAAATTTCATAAGAAGGGGAGGTTGTAAGACCCCAACTTTTATAAATAAAGATGAATTTTCTATAAATATCATTTTTGAATATTATGGAGTTAATTTGATATAATGTTATAGTTGTGGGTAATATTTATAAATTTTGTAAAGTACGCAAGTTGTTATATAATATTCGATTGGTCGGGAAATATTCGTTTTAACAGGGAATATTCGTACAACGACACAATCATTGGTGGACCCCACAACGGAATTATTGTCGGATTGAGAAAACGACAAAAATATTTTATTAAAAATAACGGCGGAAATTTTACCATTGTTACTGTTGAACTACTCGGTAGTAAAAGTACAGTAATACGTGTGGTTGCATAGTAGCACACGGTATTGATTATTAATGCTTATGTGAGAAGTCACTCAGTTTGATTCAATTATTGTCAGTTAATAATATGAATTATTTAGCGATAATGACGTTTTGTTTTATTCGTATTATCAACGTAATAAAACAGAAACATCTTTTTATATAAAACAGAATACTTTATTAAAGTTATTCTATAAATAGAATATATTATATTTTATTTAAAAGATTTTTCTTTAAATATGGACCGTCAGATTAAAGTAATCAATCTGGACCGTTCATGGATTAGTTACTATGCATTCTATTTTTCTATAAATAGCAGCTCATTCCTTCATTATTTCTTACGAATTCACTGAACTCTAGAGAGAGAAACTATAGAGAGAAACTATAGAGAGAGAAGAAGAGTATTCTGCTACTTAACTACTTCCTTATTTCAGCTCGTCTTTAAAACGGTAAGGGGTGTTATTCTTTCTTATTCATGAAGAGAACTATTGTTATTCCATTTCGTATTATTCTGTTGGAATAACCTGTATACGTGGTCTACCCTATACTTGGTGACATTCTTCTATTATTCTGTTGGAACATCCTGTCTGTGTGTTTTACACCGGACCTGGTTCCGTTTTTATTATTATTCTGTTGGAACATCCTGTCTGTGTGTTTTACACCGGACCTGGTTCCGTCTTGTTATTATTCTGTTGGAATATCCTGTCTGTGTGTTTTACACCGGACCTGGTTCTGTTTTTATTATTATTCTATTGGAACACCCTGTCTGTGTGTTTTACACCAGACCTGGTTCCGTCTTGTTATTATTCTGTTGGAACATCCTGTCTGTGTGTTTTACACCGGACCTGGTTCCATTATTTATTATTCTGTCGGAATATCATGTCTGTGCGTTTACGCCGGACCTGGTTCCATTATTTATTATTCTGTTGGAATAACCTGTCTGTGCGGTCTATCGCATGCATGGTGATTTCTTTTGTTATTCCATTCTTTATTATACTCAATTGGTTAAGTTTTGACTTCTATACTCCATGAAATTAGTGAAATATCCTTGATAATTGCGGTTCATCCAGTATCTTTTCATGAAAATATTCTGTTGGAATAACCTGTCTGTGCGGTCTATCGCATGCATGGTGATTTCTTTTGTTATTCCATTCTTTATTATACTCAATTGGTTAAGTTTTGACTTCTATACTCCATGAAATTAGTGAAATATCCTTGATAATTGCGGTTCATCCAGTATCTTTTCATGAAAATATTCTTCTAAGTATTCTTGAATTTTACTCCACAAAGCAGTATCATGTTGACAATTTGGACGTTGTTAATTCTTGGATAAATTAATTCTTGAACTTGTTTTATTGAATTCTTATATCATTGTCATCATCCTCATGTTTATAAAATGTTAAAAGTCATCTGTGGCCTGTAGTGCATAGATGGACTTGGTATGATTATGACCAGAGATTATTCGGTATAATCATGACCGTAATGTTACAAATAATGTGGTAAAAGTCCTCATTGGCCCGTAGTGCATTGATGGACAGTTGTTGGCATGATCATGTGTAAGACCCCAAATTTTATGAAATAAAAGTATTCAATTTTTCTTATAATTACTATTCAGTAAATGGTTAAATTGATAAAAGTTTAAAGTTATGAGTGAAATATGATTTTTTTTCAAAATAAGCAAGTGGTTATAAAATAATCATTGTTGTCGGGGAATATTCGTTTGGTCGTGGAATATTCTTTCTGTCGGGGAATATTCGTACGACGGCGCAGCCATTTGTGGGCCCCATAACAGAATAACTGTCGGGTGAAAAAAACGACAAATTTGAGTTTTTACAAATAACGGCGTAGTTGTTACCGTTAACACTGTTGGAATACCCGGTGGTTAAAATACAGTAATACGCGTTATTACATAGTAGCACGCGGTATTGCATAGTATTTTTAAAATTATTGATTCTTACGTAAGAAGACACTACTCAATAATTGTTACAGTAATTACTGTTCAATATTTTATTTTATTGATTCAATAATTGCTACGTTGAAATTTTGTATTATTGTTGTTCAATAATTGTTGCTGCACAGTATTTCCTATTATCAGATCAATAATTCATATTATTTGAATAATATTATTAGATAACATTATTGGCAATGTCTAGAAAGTTCTGTCTAAGGAGAGGTTTGGTCATCTAATTGCGCGCCAGTAAGGAGAAATCCTTATTGGAAAGCCCCCTCTTTCCTGGGAACGGCCTGGTTGTCATAAATGTGATTCTATAATATTATTTGTGAATAATTAATTATTGATTCATATGATAAGAAAATATTTATTTTATGTGGATATAAATGAGGGATATATTTTTGTGGTTAAAAAATGAAGGAGTTAATGTTGAGATTTTTATCCGTATTTTTGTCGGAATGGAGGTATTAAAAATCAGGGTTTTTGAGATATTTTGCGGGGGTTATAATTTTTAATCCGACCGTTGGATCGTGGTAATTTTTGGATATGTTATACATATATAAGTTGAATATATGCCCACAAATTTTGAACCGTTATAAATGAACGTATGATTTATTATGAATTTTACGAGATGACTGGTTCAGAAATTGTTGAATTTTCGGAGTTTATCATTTTGGTGGAAAATTCTAGAATTGGTGGGCCCCACTTGTGGTTGGTGAAAAAATGTGCTGAATTATATTTCAAATGTGGTGGGTGAGAATAGTAGCAGGTAAAGCCATCAGGTTGCAGGTCAAACCTACCAAAATTTTCCTATAAATAGAGAGCTAAGTTAGAATTGAAAATCACACCAAAAACATAAGCTTTCTCTCTTTCTCTCTCTATATTATGAAGCATATTTTGTGAGTTTTTAGATACTTGGTGAGGTCCTATTCATCAGTGCAAGTTTCCTTCAGTATCATATCCGATATCCAGTCAGAAGTACTGCTCTTTTGAGGTAAGGGATATTAAGGGATTTTAAGGGTTGTTATGATTTTCAGTTTCGTAATTTTTCTGATCTTCAAAAAATTCTGGAAAAATTTGAAATGATATTTTGATGAGTTTTCTTGATTGTGTCCAAAAATGGTGATTTTTGGATGTATAGATTGAGAGTTATGAATTTTATGAGAAAAGACTATTTTAGAAGTAACAGCTTATAATTCCTTGTGGTTAACTCTAAAATTGATGAAATTTTTATTGGGAGTACATGTATATGATAGGAGTATACTCTGTGAATTTCAGAATTTTTGGACATAAGTTCAATTTTTGATAAATGTCTAAATATTCGGTTGTTTTGGTCATATGAAAAATAGTAAATGAATTTTAAAAATTCTTAAAAAAATATATGTTCAATATGGGACTATATCCTGCTAAATCTCAGAAAAAAAATATTTTTTGAACTAATTTGGTATTTTTCATGAAAATAGTTTAGTTATGAGTAAATGAATTAAATATGTTTTATCAAGGAAAAAAATTAGAAAATAGGATTTTATGGCTTGAGAATACTATATGAGGTATATGCAGATTTTTGATGAGGGATTTTGGTTATTGGTGATGAAATCTTATGAGTTTGGCATTTTAGATTGATTAAATGTATTATTTAGTAAAGTGTAAACAATTAAAATAAATTGTTTATAAGCTTAAGAAATATTATTCTTTCAATATCATTATACCGAAATATTGGTATGTATTCATTGTGGAATTTCTACCTTTTTGTGTCGAGGTTACTATTTATGAGTTACTATTCACGAGTTACTATTCATGAGTTACTATTCACGAGTTACTATTCACGATAAAATTGGTTTCTTTTTCTAACCAAATTATAGTTGATTTATGAATATTACTCTTGAGATTAAATCTATATGTTGATCATATTGTTTTTATTATCATATATAACATTTTTATAACCCTAATGATGATATTTCTCTTTGACTTGAGTGTAAAGATGGGTAGATTTCTGGTATGATCATGACTATGGGTTCTCTTTGGCCAGTAGTGCAAAGTTGAATTGTTGACTGGTATGATCATGACCATTGAATTTATAAGTGAATATCTTTAGCTTAAGTGCAAAGGTGAATTGATCAACATGGTTATAATTATTGTTTATATAAATTCTGAAATGATTATATATTTCTTTGAGATATTAATATATTTGGCTTGTAGTGCAAATATGAACTGTTGATGAATATATTTGGCCGTAGTGCAAATATGAACTGTTGAGGAATATCTTTGGCCTGTAGTGCAAAGATAAATTGTTGATGAATATCTTTGGCCCGTAGTGCAAAGATGACATGTTATTGAATATCTTTGGCCAGTAGTACAAAGATGAACAGATGTTGAGATGAACATGACCAACTGGTGATATAAATGAATATCTTTTGGTCGTAGTGCAAATATGAAGTTATTAGTATGATTATGAACAGGGAATGTGATTTGGTGTAACTATGATCTTTGATGTTTCAGGTAAAGATAGGTGATGAAAATTATCTTCGTCCTGAATGAGAAGAGGAATTTAGAACTACAGTTATGATTATGAGTTATTCATATGATTGTGGACCCGAATTGTTGATTGATGTTACAGGGATAAAACATTGTTGGTGGATTTTTAACATGGAGAAGATAATAGACTTTATAGTCTATTTGACTCTTCTAATGGATTGCTCGTTCCGCTGTAACTATGGTTGAAATTTTTATCATTTACCATATGTTCTAAATCTCTGATATATTATTGATGAAGGCTATTGATAATTTAATTATCTTTAGTCATGATATTCTTTACTGAGCTAATTGTGCTCACCCTTTTGCTTCATAATTCCTTTCAGGTAATAAGAGTGTAGCTGGGTCGAGCGAGGGTAACGGGAAAATAGAACGGTGGTCTCTAGCTGTGGATGTTCTCCCGAAACAGTATAGAAAAGTTCATTTAGTAGTTTTATTTGGTGAATCCAATAGGGTAAGGTGTACCCAACGTTGGAAGGGTGGTTTGCCACTATCATACAAGATGTCTAACGACATACAACCTCGTGTCATCATAAGACAGGGTTGTGCTCATCCACTTGCTGAGTATATCTACGAGCACTACCTATATAATCTTGGTGTTTGTTTGAAGTATAATTCTCAATTAGAGACAGTGGAGATAATGATAAGTCAAGAGAAGACTCACCATTGGGAAGAATATGATAGTAACCTTCTCATTTTTCTTTGGGGTCTATTGGGTCAACCAAGGATAATTCTGTGGCCATATGATATCTATCATAACCTAGAAGCATGGGCTCCCATGTACGAAGGTTTCCTTGAGCACTTCCCAAAGATTCTAATTTCTAAAATAGTTTTTGACAATACCTTTATGTAAGGTGTTATTGTGAGGTGATGTCCACGGTTGGAACATGAGTCACATTTGGTATATATTTGTATCCAAACTCACAGCATATGTGTTGTTGTATTTTGCACGACAATTGTTATAATAAAGTTGTAGTTATTTTCTGTACCATGTATTTGACGACTCAGAATGGGTTGGGTGGAATGGACTGTGACGCCCCCAAAATTAGGTATACATCACCCATCTTGGGTCGTCAGATACAAAGTACATAATACAAATACAACTTACTAATACAACTGTCGTGTACAATACGACAAAACATAAACTGTGAGTTTGAATACAAATATTATTTTCTAGAGAGTATTCATACTCAAAAGGAGTCCTCATTACATTTATTAACACACTATTACATAGAATAGTGAGGACTACTAACTAATACTATCATTCGGACCATCACTCCGTTCCCCGACTTGCCCCAGCTACGTTCTCATTTCCTGAAGAGAACAGTGAAAGAAAGGGTGAGCTCAACTAGCCCAGTAAGAAATATTATGACTAAGATAATGCAGAATAAATTATCATTAGCCTTCAACAATGTTAAACTGATAAATACTGATAAAATACAATAGACATCAAGTTTAACTGCAGCGGAACAAGCAATCCATTAAAAGAGTCAAGTAGAGAATAAAATCTACTATCTTTTATGATTTAAAAGGTTTTTCAACACTTTTATCGCTGGGACTCAGCTTAATAAATAATCCACATCATCGAATCACCCCTGCACTACGGCCAAGGATATTCTTTAGTATCACAACCACGAATTATCCATGCACTACGGCTAAAGATAATCATGTTTTCATCAACGGTCATGATCATGCCATAAAATAATTCATCTCTGCACTACGGCCAAAGAGAATCCATAGCCATAATCATACCAAAAACTGTCCATCAATGCACTACGGGCCAATGAGGACCTTTTTTTCACATCATTTGTAACATTACGGTCATGATTACACCGAATAATCCCTGGTCATAATCATACCAAGTCCATCTATGCACTACAGGCCACAGATGACTTTCAACATAATATAAACATGAGGATGATGACAATGATATAAGAATTCAATAAAACAAGTTCAAGAATTAATTTATCCAAGAATTAACAACGTCCAAATTGTCAACATGATATTGCTTTGTGGAGTAAAATTCAAGAATGCTTAGAAGAATATTTTCATGAAAAAAAAATACTGGATGAAACGCAATTATCAAGGATATTCCACAAATTTCATGGAGTATAGAAGTCAAAACTTAACCAACTGAGTATAATAAAGAATGGAATAACAAAAGAAATCACCATGCATGCGATAGACCGCACAGACAGGTTATTCCAACAGAATAATAAATAATGGAACCAGGTCCGGCGTAAATGCACAGACAGGATATTCCGACAGAATAATAATAAAGACGGAACCAGGTCCGGTGTAAAACACACAGACAGGATGTTCCAACAGAATAATAACAAGACGGAACCAGGTCCGGTGTAAAACACACAGACAGGATGTTCCAACAGAATAATAATAAAAACGGAACCAGGTCCGGTGTAAAACACACAGACAGGATGTTCCAACAGAATAATAGAAGAATGTCACCAAGTATAGGGTAGACCGCGTATACAGGTTATTCCAACAGAATAATAAGAAATGGAATAACAACAGTTCTCTTCATGAATAAGAAAGAATAACACCCCTTACCGTAAAAAAACTGGATATAAGAGTAGGGAAGTAGCAGAATACTTTTCTATAGTTTCTCTATAATTTCTCTCTTTAGAGTTTCAGTGAATTTGTAAGAAATAATGAAGGAATGAGCTTCTATTTATAGGAGAATAGAAAGGCACTATTCATGGATGAAATAATTTTACAAAATTATTTTTCAATCAACTAACAATTAAGTCAATCATCTAACCAATAAAATCACAACAAAAATTAAAATATAATACATATATATAAACACATGTTTTCATATTATATAAATCAATATTATATATACACCACTTAATTTTTCTCCCCCATAACCAACATCAATCCCCCACCCACCAATAATCAAATTCACTACACTCTTACACATCACTATCACACTACAACTTTTCCACCATTTTCCACTCACATACATCACTTTCACTCTTCCTTTTTCTCCCACCACTCTCCACTAACAAATATAATATTATATATATACACACACATCACAATCTTATATATATAAACTCCTTCCCCATACGTAACTCTCTCCCACCCCCATTTCTAAAATCAGTTTTTCAACACATATGGGCCCCACATATGGCCCCCACATGTGGGCCCCACCTTTAAATAAATTCTACCGATTATTTTAAAAAATAGGTAAATGGGAGTCTATAAAATAAGCAAAATTGAGTAACTTCTCACATAAGCATCAATAATCAATACCGTGTGCTACTATGCAACCACGAGTATTACTGTACTTTTACTACCAAGTAGTTCAACAGTATTAACGGTAAAACTTTTGCAGTTATTTTCATAAAAATATTTTTGTCGTTTTTCTCAATCCGACAATAATTCCGTTGTGGGGTCCACCAATGATTGTGTCATCGTACGAATATTTCCCGACACAAAGAATATTCCCTGACCAATCGATTATAATATGACAACTTGCATACTTTGCAAAATTTATAAATACTACCCACAACTATAACATTATCTCAAATCCACACCATAATATTAAAAAAAATATTTCGAGAAAATTAAATATTTATTCATAAAATCTGGGGTCTCACAATCTCCCCTCCTTATGGAATTTCGCCCTCGAAATTTACGTGCGTGTCTGGTATGCCGAACAGGTGAGGATACCTTGACTTCGAACTCTTCAGGTATAACCTTTGAGCGTTGAATATGATCCTTCTTATCCAAGATGTTAACACGTATCTCCTCATACGTTAAATCTTCTGTTATCTCGTCCGGTTCTAAATTAATAATATGGTTCGGGTCGTCCACATTTTTACGTAAAAAAAACGTTCTAAACACGCAACATACTTGGCGGTAAAACGAGTTTATAAGCCACAGTTCTTACTTCATCGAGGATTTCAAATGGGCCAATTAAATCGAGAGTTGAGATTTCCTCTCTTCGTCGATTCTTGCTTCTATAATAATACCCTCTTGAACCTTCTTCATTCATCTGCTCTGAGTATTTAGCTTGAGCTGCTTTAACTTTATCGATTAAAGTCGATTCTACTCGTATTATTTGACATCATCACGTGGATCCCTAGAGTCTTTAACTCTATCTCCATCCTTTGCAAGTCACACAAAATGGGTCTTTGTGTTGACAGTATCGTACTCGTACTTGCATATGATCTTCTACTCAACGCGTCACCTACCACGTTCACTTTTCCACGATGATATTAAATGGTACGATCGTAATCTTTAACAGCTCGAGCCAACGTCTTTGGCGCCTGATACGTTCGTTTTAAGTAAAGAAATATTTGAGGGTTTAAGATTGTACTGGGGTCAATACAAAATTTGATTTCACGTTCTAGGGGTAAGCTAAGAAGTCTTCAAGAATACGTCAAGAAATTTATTAACAATAGAAATATCTTTCAAAACTGTGACTCTCGTCCAAGACTTGGATAACACGTCACATTGATATCTATTAACTTATCACCGTTATTCACAACGTCCCTTACCGAAAGTCTAGCTTCGGTGCATTCCTCACAAGAAAGTCAACAACTAAAGGATCGGGCTCTTTATTTATGGCTTGATATGACAATGATTGACTTTAGTGGTTTGGTTACTTTGAATCCGCATAACAGGGTGGTTAGGAATATGAAAGTTAACCACCTTACGAAAAGAATGATGAGTAGTTAACTAATCGTTCCTTAAATCACATCAAAGGCAAGTATTTTCAAAGAGATACGATCGACAGGTAACGTGAAAGTGTTGATTTGAACAAGATTTATAAATAGTGGATGTAACGAAGGTTTCTACTATCGAAGTTTCAACCAATAAGTCAAAGTCTAATTTCTTCGAAGTCAAATTTAAACGTTGAGCGCAAGCAAGAGAGATAAATGAATGGGTAGAACCGGTATCTAATAAGGTATAGACTTCGCAAGAATTTATAATTAACTAACCCGTGATAACTTCATTTGATTCCTCGTTAGGGTAATTCAAAACTCGATGCTGGATTTCCCCAATTACTGTCGAAAAAAAAATTACATATCATCTAGTTTAGCTTTCTTGGATCGGACTTCTCTTTTCACAATATCAACGCGTCGTGCGGCTTTTACCCATGCATCTTTCATTCTCACTCGTTCAGTTATTTCTTCTTTCAGCTGCTCCTTGACATTTGAATTCTCAGATTCCAGCTTTAATATCATATACTCTGCCAAAGAGTGCTTCTGTTCAACCATCGCACATCGGGTAATACAATTTTGAATTGTTGCATCCCTTTGTTCTACGATCGCCTGTCGTTCTTCAGCCTGCTCTTCTAACTCATGAATACGATTTTGTAATTCTACATTTTGATCAATAAGTTCTTCTAATAAATCAACCTCAGCTTCCTCTTCTTCCTCACTCTCAGTTGATACCTTTGCGACTAGCTTGAGTGCAACTTTTATTTCCTCAATCACCACATGGATATCTCTAATCACATTAACCTGGTTGGTGATTAGAGGTGTCTCCACGTTCTCATGTGCTTCATTGTTTATCTCAACATTTTCGGATGTCATTTACAAATACTGTCACAAAACAAAGGTTAATCGACATGTAACATATTATTCCTATATTCTGACCGACCAATTAAATACCAAATAAACTTAGGTAGGTCATACTAGCGAAGGAATTCTCCGTCTCTCCCCTCCTAGTTCTATTCTCACATCCTAGCCAGGGATCATATCCCTAAGCTCTGATACCAACTGTAACTCTAGACACCAACCTATGTCAGCACCTTACATTGATACCTATCAGTTTGCCACCGCAGAACGGCGTCCCCTACGGAGAGTCTGGCTTCGGTGCATCCCCCATCAACAGGAAGTCACCAGCGAGAGGCTCGGGGCTCTTTACTTATAGCTCTGATACCAACTGTGACGCCCCCAAAATTAGGTATACATCACCCATCTTGGGTCGTCAGATACAAAGTACATAATACAAATACAACTTACTAATACAACTGTCGTGTACAATACGACAAAACATAAACTGTGAGTTTGAATACAAATATTATTTTCTAGAGAGTATTCATACTCAAAAGGAGTCCTCATTACATTTATTAACACACTATTACATAGAATAGTGAGGACTACTAACTAATACTATCATTCGGACCATCACTCCGTTCCCCGACTTGCCCCAGCTACGTTCTCATTTCCTGAAGAGAACAGTGAAAGAAAGGGTGAGCTCAACTAGCCCAGTAAGAAATATTATGACTAAGATAATGCAGAATAAATTATCATTAGCCTTCAACAATGTTAAACTGATAAATACTGATAAAATACAATAGACATCAAGTTTAACTGCAGCGGAACAAGCAATCCATTAAAAGAGTCAAGTAGAGAATAAAATCTACTATCTTTTATGATTTAAAAGGTTTTTCAACACTTTTATCGCTGGGACTCAGCTTAATAAATAATCCACATCATCGAATCACCCCTGCACTACGGCCAAGGATATTCTTTAGTATCACAACCACGAATTATCCATGCACTACGGCTAAAGATAATCATGTTTTCATCAACGGTCATGATCATGCCATAAAACAATTCATCTCTGCACTACGGCCAAAGAGAATCCATAGCCATAATCATACCAAAAACTGTCCATCAATGCACTACGGGCCAATGAGGACCTTTTTTTCACATCATTTGTAACATTACGGTCATGATTACACCGAATAATCCCTGGTCATAATCATACCAAGTCCATCTATGCACTACAGGCCACAGATGACTTTCAACATAATATAAACATGAGGATGATGACAATGATATAAGAATTCAATAAAACAAGTTCAAGAATTAATTTATCCAAGAATTAACAACGTCCAAATTGTCAACATGATATTGCTTTGTGGAGTAAAATTCAAGAATGCTTAGAAGAATATTTTCATGAAAAAAAAATACTGGATGAAACGCAATTATCAAGGATATTCCACAAATTTCATGGAGTATAGAAGTCAAAACTTAACCAACTGAGTATAATAAAGAATGGAATAACAAAAGAAATCACCATGCATGCGATAGACCGCACAGACAGGTTATTCCAACAGAATAATAAATAATGGAACCAGGTCCGGCGTAAATGCACAGACAGGATATTCCGACAGAATAATAATAAAGACGGAACCAGGTCCGGTGTAAAACACACAGACAGGATGTTCCAACAGAATAATAACAAGACGGAACCAGGTCCGGTGTAAAACACACAGACAGGATGTTCCAACAGAATAATAATAAAAACGGAACCAGGTCCGGTGTAAAACACACAGACAGGATGTTCCAACAGAATAATAGAAGAATGTCACCAAGTATAGGGTAGACCGCGTATACAGGTTATTCCAACAGAATAATAAGAAATGGAATAACAACAGTTCTCTTCATGAATAAGAAAGAATAACACCCCTTACCGTAAAAAAACTGGATATAAGAGTAGGGAAGTAGCAGAATACTTTTCTATAGTTTCTCTATAATTTCTCTCTTTAGAGTTTCAGTGAATTTGTAAGAAATAATGAAGGAATGAGCTTCTATTTATAGGAGAATAGAAAGGCACTATTCATGGATGAAATAATTTTACAAAATTATTTTTCAATCAACTAACAATTAAGTCAATCATCTAACCAATAAAATCACAACAAAAATTAAAATATAATACATATATATAAACACATGTTTTCATATTATATAAATCAATATTATATATACACCACTTAATTTTTCTCCCCCATAACCAACATCAATCCCCCACCCACCAATAATCAAATTCACTACACTCTTACACATCACTATCACACTACAACTTTTCCACCATTTTCCACTCACATACATCACTTTCACTCTTCCTTTTTCTCCCACCACTCTCCACTAACAAATATAATATTATATATATACACACACATCACAATCTTATATATATAAACTCCTTCCCCATACGTAACTCTCTCCCACCCCCATTTCTAAAATCAGTTTTTCAACACATATGGGCCCCACATATGGCCCCCACATGTGGGCCCCACCTTTAAATAAATTCTACCGATTATTTTAAAAAATAGGTAAATGGGAGTCTATAAAATAAGCAAAATTGAGTAACTTCTCACATAAGCATCAATAATCAATACCGTGTGCTACTATGCAACCACGAGTATTACTGTACTTTTACTACCAAGTAGTTCAACAGTATTAACGGTAAAACTTTTGCAGTTATTTTCATAAAAATATTTTTGTCGTTTTTCTCAATCCGACAATAATTCCGTTGTGGGGTCCACCAATGATTGTGTCATCGTACGAATATTTCCCGACACAAAGAATATTCCCTGACCAATCGAATATAATATGACAACTTGCATACTTTGCAAAATTTATAAATACTACCCACAACTATAACATTATCTCAAATCCACACCATAATATTAAAAAAAATATTTCGAGAAAATTAAATATTTATTCATAAAATCTGGGGTCTCACATGGACCTATTTTGGGGTTGTCACATCATGACCATTAATGAATATACGAATATCCTTGGCCGTAGTGCAGGGGTAATTCGATGATGTGGATTATTTTATTAAGCTGAGTCTCAGCGATCACAGTGTTGAAAAACTTTTTAAATCATAAAAGATAGTAGAGTTTATTTTCTACTTGACTCTTTTAATGGATTGCTTGTTCCGCTGCAGTTAAATTTGATGTCTATTATATTTTATCAGTTTAACATTGTTGAAGGCTAATGATAATTTATTCTGCATTATCTTAGTCATAATATTTCTTACTGGGCTAGTTGAGCTCACCCTTTCTTTCACTGTTCTCTTCAGGAAATGAGAACGTAGCTGGGGCAAGTCGGGGAACGGAGTGATGGTCCGAATGATAGTATGAGTTAGTAGTCCTCACTATTCTATGTAATGGTGTGTTAATAAATGTAATGAGGACTCCTTTTGAGTATGAATACTCTCTAGAAGATAATATTTGTATTCAAACTCACAGTTTATGTTTTGTCGTATTGTACACGACAGTTGTATTAGTAAGTTGTATTTGTATTCTGTACTATGTATCTGACGACCCAAGATGGGTGATGTATACCTAATTTTGGGGACGTCACAATATATATTTAATTATATTTTCATAATTATTTTAAAATAATAAATTATATAAATGACTCAAAAAAATTATATTTTACACTATTCAATAACAACATAAATATTATGAGTTTCAAATTCAGTTCAATTAACTATCATGATAAACAATAATTGCGCAATGTGTTACTATATAATTCAAGTCATTTGATTTTCTCTTAAATTTACATATGTAACACTTGAATAATATAAAACATTAAGCTTACAAGTCATTTTTATATAATTTAGTCTTTTATTTTAATGGCAATTAACATTTTAAGGGACATTTATTTTTTTGACAATAACAATATCAACTATTTTTTTCCTCTTTTGTCCCGGAACTTTAATTATACTATTTTGTTTTTTTATATTAATTTTTTTTATCTTTCTATTTAATCTTCCATATTTTATAAAAAATTATTTTATCGTAGATAATTTACACGTATAGCATGTACCAGCAAATGTTCATTATTAATAATTTATAAATAATATTTTTACGTGTGTGAATGCGAAGACTTATAATTTGACGTCCTTGTGCTACGAAATGAATATGAGAATAAAATGATTCATTCATATGGAATGAAAAAAATTGTATTTGGTTGTTCCATTAAAATGAAATGAAATATTCTCATTCATACAAAATTTGCAAAATTTTATTCATTGAGAAGTGTGTGGAATGACTCATTCCGAATAGAATAGAATGTATTTGTAAGACCCCGAATTTTATGAAATAAAAGTATTCAATTTTTCTTATAATTACTATTCAGTAAATGGTTTAATTGATAAATGTTAAAGTTAAGGGTGATATATGAATTTTTTTCAAAATACACAAGTGGTTATAAAATAATCATTGTTGTCGGGGAATATTCGTTTGGTCGTGGAATATTCTTTCTGTCGGGGAATATTCGTACGACGGCGCAGCTATTTGTGGGCCCCATAACGAATAACTGTCGGGTGAAGGAAAATGACAAATTTGAGTTTTTACAAATAACGGCGTAGTTGTTACCGTTAACACTGTTGGAATGCCCGGTGGTTAAAATACAGTAATACGCGTTATTGCACAGTAGCACACGGTATTGCACAGTATTTTTAAAATTATTGATTCTTACGTAAGAAGGCACTACTCAATAATTGTTACAGTAATTACTGTTCAATATTTTATTTTATTGATTCAATAATTGCTACGTTGAAATTTTATATTATTGTTGTTCAATAATTGTTGCTGCACAGTATTTTCCATTATCAGATCAATAATTCATATTATTTGAATAGTATTATTAGATAGCATTATTGGCAATGTCTAGAAAGTTCTGTCTAAGGAGAGGTTTGGTCATCTAATTGCGCGCCAGTAAGGAGAAATTCTTATTGGAAAGCCCCCTCTTTCCTGGGAACGGCCTGGTTGTCATAAATGTGATTCTGTAATATTATTTGTGAATAATTAATTATTGATTCATATGATAAGGAAATATTTATTTTATGTGGATATAAATGAGGGATATATTTTTGTGGTTAAAAATGAAGGAGTTAATGTTGAGGTTTTTATCAGTATTTTTGTCGGAATGGAGGTATTAAAAATCAGGGTTTTTGAGATATTTTGCGGGGGTTATAATTTTTAATCCGACCGTTGGATCGTGGTAATTTTTGGATATGTTATACATATATAAGTTGAGTATATGTCCACAAATTTTGAACCGTTAAAAATGAACGTATGATTTGTTATGAATTTTAAGAGATGACTGATTCAGAAATCAGGTTATAAATTATTTTTGGTGGAAAATTCTAGAATTGGTGGGCCCCACTTGTGGTTGGTGAAGAAATGTGCTGAATTATATTTCAAATGTGGTGGGTGGGAATAGTAGCAGGTAAAGCCATCAGGTTGCAGGTCAAACCTACCAAAATTTTCCTATAAATAGAGGGCTAAGTTAGAATTGAAAATCACACCAGAAACATAAGCTTTCTCTCTTTCTCTCTCTATATTATGAAGCATATTTTGTGAGTATTTAGATACTTTGTGAGTTGCTATTCAGTGCAAGTTTCCTTCAGCATCATATCCGATATCCAGTCAGAAGTACTGCTCTTTTGAGGTAAGGATTGTAAGGATAGTAAGGGATTGTAAGTAAGGGATAGTAAGGGATTAATGATTTTAAGGGTTGTTATGATTTTCAGTTTCGTAATTTTTCTGATCTTCAAAAATTCTGGAAAAATTTGAAATGATATTTTGATGAGTTTTATTGATTGTGTCCAAAAATGGTGATTTTTGGATGTATAGATTGAGAGTTATGAATTTTATGAGAAAAGACTATTTTAAAAGTAACCGCTTATAATTCCTTGTGGTTAACTCCAAAATTGATGAAATTTTTATTGGGAGTACATGTATATGATAGAAGTATACTCTGTAAATTTCAGAATTTTTGGACAAAAGTACAATTTTTGATAAATGTCTAAATATTCGGCTATTTTGGCCATATGAAAAATAGTAAATGACTTTTAAAAATTCTGAGAAAAATATATGTTCACTATGGGACTATATTATGCTAAATCCCAGAAAAGAAATATTTTTGGAACTGATTTGGTATTTTTCATGAAAATGGTCTAGTTATGAGTAAATGAATTAAATATGTTTTGTGAAGAAAGAAAATTGGAAAATAGGATTTTATGGCTTGAGAATCCTATATGAGGTATATGCAGATTTTTGATGAGGGTTTTGGTTATTGATGATGAAATTGTAAGAGTTGGCATTTTATGATGATTAAATGCATTAATTAGTAAAGTGTAAACAATTAAAATAAATTGTTTATAAATTTAAGTAATGTTATTCTTTCAATATCATTATACCGAAATATTGGTATGAATTTTATTGTGGAATTTCTACTTTTTTTGTCGGTGTTACTATTCATGAGTTACTATTCACGAGTTACTATTCATGAGTTACTATTCACGAGTTACTATTCACGACAAAATTGGTTTCTTTTACTAACCAAATTATAGTTGATTTATGAATATTACTCTTGAGATTAAATCTATATGTTGATTATATTGATTTTATTATCATATATAACATTTTTATAACCCTGATGTTGAATTTCTCTTTCACTGGAGTGTAAAGATGGGTAGATTATTGGTATGATCATGACTAGGGTTCTCTTTGGCCTGTAGTGCAAAGTTGAATTGTGACTGGTATGATCATGACCATTGAATTTATAATTGAATATCTTAAGCTTAAGTGCAAAGGTGAATTGATCAACATGGTTATAATTATTGTTTATATAAATTCTGAAATGATTATATATTTCTTTGAGATATGAATATATTTGGCCTGTAGTGCAAATATGAATTGTTGATGAATATCTTTGGCCTGTAGTGCAAAGATGAATTGTTGATGAATATCTTTGGCCTGTAGTGCAAAGATGAATTGTTGATGAATATCTTTGGCCTGTAGTGCAAAGATGGTCTGTTGATGAATATCTTTGGCCCGTAGTGCAAAGATAAACTGTTGTTGAATATCTTTGGTCGTAGTGCAAAGATGGATTTATTAGTATGATTATGAACAGGAACTGTGATTTGGTATAACCATGATCTTTGATGTTTCAGGTAAAGACAGGTGATGAAAATATTCTTCGTCCTGGGTGCGAAGAAAAATTTAGAATCACAATTATGATTATGAGTTATTCATATGATTGTGGAAAGGAACTGTTGATTGATGTTACAGGGATAAAACATTGTTGATGGATTTTTAACATGGAGAAGATAATAGACTTTATAGTCTATTTGACTCTTCTAATGGATTGCTCGTTCCGCTGCAACTATGGTTGAAATTTTTATCATTTACCATATGTTCTAAATCTCTGATTTATTGTTGATGAAGGCTATTGATAATTGAATTATCTTTAGTCATGATATTCTTTACTGAGCTAGTTGTGCTCACCCTTTTGCTTCACAATTCCTTTCAGGTAATAAGAGTGTAGCTGGGTCGAGCGGGGGTAACAAGGGAATAGAACGGTGGTCATCATTTAGTAGTTATATTTGGTGAAGAAAATAGGGTGAGGCGAACCCAACGTTGGAAGGGTGTTTTGTCACTATCATACAAGATGTCTAATGACATACAACCTCGTGTCATCATAAGACAGGGTTGTGCTCATCCACTTGCTGAGTATATCTATGGGCACTACCTATATAATCTTGGTGTTTGTTTGAAGTATAATTCTCAATTAGAGACAGTGGAGATAATGATAAGTCAAGAGAAGACTCACCATTGGGAAGAATATGATAGTAATCTTCTCGTTTTTCTTTGGGGTCTATTGGGTCAACCAAGGATAATTCTGTGGCCATATGATATCTATCATAACCTAGACGCGTGGCCTCCCATGTACGAAGGTTTCCTTGAGCACTTCCCAAAGATTCTAATTTCTAAAACAGTTTTTGACTATACCTTTATGTAAGGTGTTATTGTGAGGTGATGTCCACGGTTGGAACATGAGTCACATTTGGTATATATTTGTATCCAAACTCACAGCATATGTGTTGTTGTATTTTGCACGACAATTGTTGTAATAAAGTTGTAGTTGTTTTCTGTACCATGTATTTGGCGACTCAGAATGGGTTGGATGGAATGGACCTATTTTGGGGTCGTTACAATTTGGTATCAGAGCTATAAGTAAAGAGCCCCGAGCCTCTCGCTGGTGACTTCCTGTTGATGGGGGATGCACCGAAGCCAGACTCTCCGTAGGGGACGCCGTTCTGCGGTGGCAAGCTGATAGGTATCAATGTAAGGTGCTGACATAGGTTGGTGTCCAGAGTTACAATTTGGTATCAGAGCTTAGGGATATGATCTCTGGCGGAGATCGGGGAATACAACTAGGAGGGGAGAGATGAGTAAATCCTTCGCTAGTGTGTCCTACCTAAGCTTATTTGTTGGTCAGTCATAATATTGGGATATTATGTGATATGTTAATTTGTTAAATTAACCCTTGTTTTGAAGCTGTATTGTAGAATGATATATGAAATACAGGAGATGAGCAATGGAGAAATTATGATGACAGGGAAGATGGAATCTGAAATGAAAGGAAGGTATTCTCAACTCTTTGAAATACCAGGTACGTAAATTTCGAGGACGAAATTTCATAAGGAGGGGAGATTGTAAGACCCCGAATTTTATGAAATAAAAGTATTCAATTTTTCTTATAATTACTATTCAGTAAATGGTTAAATTGATAAATGTTAAAGTTAAGGGTGATATATGAATTTTTTTCAAAATACACAAGTGGTTATAAAATAATCATTGTTGTCGGGGAATATTCGTTTGGTCGTGGAATATTCTTTCTGTCGGGGAATATTCGTACGACGGCGCAGCTATTTGTGGGCCCCATAACGAATAACTGTCGGGTGAAGAAAACGACAAATTTGAGTTTTTACAAATAACGGCGTAGTTGTTACCGTTAACACTGTTGGAATACCCGGTGGTTAAAATACAGTAATACGCGTTATTGCACAGTAGCACACGGTATTGCACAGTATTTTTGAAATTATTGATTCTTACGTAAGAAGGCACTACTCAATAATTGTTACAGTAATTACTGTTCAATATTTTATTTTATTGATTCAATAATTGCTACGTTGAAATTTTATATTATTGTTGTTCAATAATTGTTGCTGCACAGTATTTTCCATTATCAGATCAATAATTCATATTATTTGAATAGTATTATTAGATAGCATTATTGGCAATGTCTAGAAAGTTCTGTCTAAGGAGAGGTTTGGTCATCTAATTGCGCGCCAGTAAGGAGAAATTCTTATTGGAAAGCCCCCTCTTTCCTGGGAACGGCCTGGTTGTCATAAATGTGATTCTGTAATATTATTTGTGAATAATTAATTATTGATTCATATGATAAGGAAATATTTATTTTATGTGGATATAAATGAGGGATATATTTTTGTGGTTAAAAATGAAGGAGTTAATGTTGAGGTTTTTATCAGTATTTTTGTCGGAATGGAGGTATTAAAAATCAGGGGTTTTGAGATATTTTGCGGGGGTTATAATTTTTAATCCGACCGTTGGATCGTGGTAATTTTTGGATATGTTATACATATATAAGTTGAGTATATGTCCACAAATTTTGAACCGTTAAAAATGAACGTATGATTTGTTATGAATTTTAAGAGGTGGCTGATTCAGAAATCAGGTTATAAATTATTTTTGGTGGAAAATTCTAGAATTGGTGGGCCCCACTTGTGGTTGGTGAAGAAATGTGCTGAATTATATTTCAAATGTGGTGGGTGGGAATAGTAGCAGGTAAAGCCATCAGGTTGCAGGTCAAACCTACCAAAATTTTCCTATAAATAGAGGGCTAAGTTAGAATTGAAAATCACACCAGAAACATAAGTTTTCTCTCTTTCTCTCTCTATATTATGAAGCATATTTTGTGAGTATTTAGATACTTTGAGAGTTGCTATTCAGTGCAAGTTTCCTTCAGCATCATATCCGATATCCAGTCAGAAGTACTGCTCTTTTGAGGTAAGGGAGTAATGGATAGTAAGGGATTGTAAGGGATAGTAAGGGATAGTAATGATTTTAAGGGTTGTTATGATTTTCAGTTTCGTAATTTTTCTGATCTTCAAAAATTCTGGAAAAATTTGAAATGATATTTTGATGAGTTTTATTGATTGTGTCCAAAAATGGTGATTTTTGGATGTATAGATTGAGAGTTATGAATTTTATGAGAAAAGACTATTTTAAAAGTAACCGCTTATAATTCCTTGTGGTTAACTCCAAAATTGATGAAATTTTTATTGGGAGTACATGTATATGATAGAAGTATACTCTGTGAATTTCAGAATTTTTGGACAAAAGTACAATTTTTGATAAATGTCTAAATATTCGGCTATTTTGGCCATATGAAAAATAGTAAATGACTTTTAAAAATTCTGAGAAAAATATATGTTCACTATGGGACTATATTATGCTAAATCCCAGAAAAGAAATATTTTTGGAACTGATTTGGTATTTTTCATGAAAATGGTCTAGTTATGAGTAAATGAATTAAATATGTTTTGTGAAGAAAGAAAATTGGAAAATAGGATTTTATGGCTTGAGAATCCTATATGAGGTATATGCAGATTTTTGATGAGGGTTTTGGTTATTGATGATGAAATTGTAAGAGTTGGCATTTTATGATGATTAAATGCATTAATTAGTAAAGTGTAAACAATTAAAATAAATTGTTTATAAATTTAAGTAATGTTATTCTTTCAATATCATTATACCGAAATATTGGTATGAATTTTATTGTGGAATTTCTACTTTTTTTGTCGGTGTTACTATTCACGAGTTACTATTCACGAGTTACTATTCATGAGTTACTATTCACGAGTTACTATTCACGACAAAATTGGTTTCTTTTACTAACCAAATTATAGTTGATTTATGAATATTACTCTTGAGATTAAATCTATATGTTGATTATATTGATTTTATTATCATATATAACATTTTTATAACCCTGATGTTGAATTTCTCTTTCACTGGAGTGTAAAGATGGGTAGATTATTGGTATGATCATGACTAGGGTTCTCTTTGGCCTGTAGTGCAAAGTTGAATTGTGACTGGTATGATCATGAGCATTGAATTTATAATTGAATATCTTAAGCTTAAGTGCAAAGGTGAATTGATCAACATGGTTATAATTATGGTTTATATAAATTCTGAAATGATTATATATTTCTTTGAGATATGAATATATTTGGCCTGTAGTGCAAATATGAATTGTTGATGAATATCTTTGGCCTGTAGTGCAAAGATGAATTGTTGATGAATATCTTTGGCCTGTAGTGCAAAGATGAATTGTTGATGAATATCTTTGGCCTGTAGTGCAAAGATGGTCTGTTGATGAATATCTTTGGCCCGTAGTGCAAAGATAAACTGTTGTTGAATATCTTTGGTCGTAGTGCAAAGATGGATTTATTAGTATGATTATGAACAGGAACTGTGATTTGGTATAACCATGATCTTTGATGTTTCAGGTAAAGACATGTGATGAAAATATTCTTCGTCCTGGGTGCGAAGAGGAATTTAGAATCACAATTATGATTATGAGTTATTCATATGATTGTGGAAAGGAACTGTTGATTGATGTTACAGGGATAAAACATTGTTGATGGATTTTTAACATGGAGAAGATAATAGACTTTATAGTCTATTTGACTCTTCTAATGGATTGCTCGTTCCGCTGCAACTATGGTTGAAATTTTTATCATTTACCATATGTTCTAAATCTCTGATTTATTGTTGATGAAGGCTATTGATAATTGAATTATCTTTAGTCATGATATTCTTTACTGAGCTAGTTGTGCTCACCCTTTTGCTTCACAATTCCTTTCAGGTAATAAGAGTGTAGCTGGGTCGAGCGGGGGTAACAAGGGAATAGAACGGTGGTCATCATTTAGTAGTTATATTTGGTGAAGAAAATAGGGTGAGGCGAACCCAACGTTGGAAGGGTGTTTTGTCACTATCATACAAGATGTCTAATGACATACAACCTCGTGTCATCATAAGACAGGGATGTGCTCATCCACTTGCTGAGTATATATACGAGCACTACCTATATAATCTTGGTGTTTGTTTAAAGTATAATTCTCAATTAGAGACAGTGGAGATAATGATAAGTCAAGAGAAGACTCACCATTGGGAAGAATATGATAGTAATCTTCTCGTTTTTCTTTGGGGTCTATTGGGTCAACCAAGGATAATTCTGTGGCCATATGATATCTATCATAACCTAGACGCGTGGCCTCCCATGTACGAAGGTTTCCTTGAGCACTTCCCAAAGATTCTAATTTCTAAAACAGTTTTTGACTATACCTTTATGTAAGGTGTTATTGTGAGGTGATGTCCACGGTTGGAACATGAGTCACATTTGGTATATATTTGTATCCAAACTCACAGCATATGTGTTGTTGTATTTTGCACGACAATTGTTGTAATAAAGTTGTAGTTGTTTTCTGTACCATGTATTTGGCGACTCAGAATGGGTTGGATGGAATGGACCTATTTTGGGGTCGTTACAGTATTATTCCACTCTTCAATTCATTCCCTTCTTTATTCCATTCATTCTCCAATTTCTTTCTTTCTTTCAATCCAAACTTAGTTTTAGTGGAGTGAATGTAGGATATAGCCATATAGGTCTCAATTAAATTCCATGCATGATTAATGTCGTATAATTGAATTCATGTACTGAGCTAGACACATAAATCCGGACTAGGATCCTCTCTATTTTAAATGAAATGGAGACTCTCCATTTCAAAGTCCAGATTTAAAATGTATTGAAATATAATATCATAATAACATGAGAAAGAGCTGATAATATAAAATATATAAAGAATAGGGAGTCTTCATTTCATTTAAAATGGAATCGAATAAATCCTACTCCTATATTGCCATCAAAACCAATATCATTCCTATTCGACAACCGCATTTGATCATCTAGCCTATATGGCTATCTTTATAACCGGCCCTTTGTCATGGAAATTGTTTGTGTTCTCTATGATTGGAAGTGTTATTATTTCATTTATTTTATAGTCGCATGACTATATTCTTAAGTCCAAGGTCAAGTTCAAGTTCCGCTTACGTCCGTTTCGCTTAAGGGGGCATATCAAAGAATGTAACTATTATTACTTAATTCTAGATAATTGTAATTTTATCTTAATTAGTGTTACATTAAGATTAGGATAGAGTAGACTTTGAATTATGAGATAATTGTATATTCAATACTTGAGAACTCTCCAAACTCATGTATATATATTAGGACGATGTAATCTTATTTTATCAGTAATAAAATATCAACAATTATTAGGATTAGGCTAGGTAAGAATGGTGTGCTTTTTGTATACAATGTTGATGAAATTATCAACGGCAAAATCAGAACGAAGGAGAAGAAGGTGGCCGAAATAACTAGAGGTAGTCGTACTAATAAATGATATATATATATATATATATATATATATATATATATATATATATATATCAAGAGCTACAGTCGTCTTTCAGAAAAAATGTATATTGAACAGAAGGAATAGTATATATATATATGTAGTCCAGTGCTACAATGTCTGGAAAATACATGCTTAGTTGAGTTCAAAATCATATCACACATTTCATCAAAAACTAAACCATCAAAACTTCCTCAGCCTAACCACTTTTAACACTGAAAATTCAAACACCAAGTTCTCAAAATTTTCTTACCATATCACACAAAATCAAGCTATCTTTTAGCCTTCCTCACAGCATTCTGAAAATAGTACACGTCTTTACAGTTCTTGATGAAATCATGCTGCTGCAGCCCAGCAGCGTCTGGCCTCTTTTCATGGTCTTCATTCAAACATGCAGCCACCAAATCCACAAAAGCTTGTGACATTAATTTCCCATTAACCATTACTCTTGGACCAAAATACTTCTTAATATTCTTCAAATTGGGAGGCAGCATCACACACTTAGTAACCAAATTCTTCTTTTTTCCATACTTGCTTTTCTTGACAATTTCCCCAATCATATCTTCCAACTCTTGTCGATTTCGAACACGAACTCCTCCATAAGCCAGTTCCAAAGCAGTAATTCCAATCAGCCAAGTGTCAGCTTCCCCTGTATACTGACCCTCATTCAAATTGTAGTAGATTTCCGGCGCGGCGGCCCAATCGGAGATGGTTTTTTCCGGCAGAGTGGAAGAGGGCTGACCGGAATTGTATTCGTGCTCGTAAATAGATGCAAAAGCCCCAATTTTGATTGCAGGAATCTCCAGTCCAAAGTAAATGTGACCCGCATTGATATCTCTGTGAAAAAATCCTCTGTCATGGAAAAAACAGAGACCCTTTACAGTTTCTTGCAGAGCAAATGAAATTAGTTCTTCAGGGAGGCCATTGTTGAAACAAGAAGCCATTAAACACCGGAGGGAACCTTGATCCATGAAAGGAAATGCGACCCAGAATTTCCCATCAACTGTAATTTGATCCGATACTCCAAGAACATTTGGATGATCACCCAGTTGGGAATTTTTGTCAACTAGATCTTTCAGAATTACATAATTTCCTTCTGGCTCCAATTTGATCACTTTCATGGCGAAATATAGATCGCTGGGGGTTTTATTGACCAGGCTATCGAGGTCGTGAGGGGTGTAAATTGCGCTGTAGACGGTAGCGGCGCCGTCGCCGGCGGTGCCAATGGAGGCGTAGGTTCTGTAAATGTCGCCGGAGTTGAGATTGGTGATGGTGTCGTCAAGAATGTCCTGTTCCTTCATGAGGTCTGAAAGGGGTGTATCTGGTTTATTTTTGGGGAGTTGGGCGTAAATTTCTTCAAAGGTTTGGGCAGAGGGACGAGGTGGTGCTGACGTTGATGCAGATGACGATGATGCCGCCATTTTCTTTACTTTTTGAACTGGGATTCTTGGGTTTTTGTTTTATGGAGGAGATAAAGAAGATGAAGGAGGGGGGAAACAGAGGTGGGTAGTTATGTGCATATAGGGGTTTTGATTCAACAAACATTTGGCGGGAGATATATACATACAGAGGGAGAGTGAAAAAACGGTTAGGATCTTGACAGTTGAGACTATTCTGAGTGATAGTTGAAGTCTTGACACCTGTCCATTATGTTGTAGTAGTATTTTTTTAAGGTTGTGTTAGTTAAATAATCTATAAAGGCCATTAAGATATACACAAATTATAAAGGATTAAATCAGCTTTAGTATTGGAATGCCTTATTCTTGTAAAAAAATATTACAAGAAATAATAATAATAAATAATTCTATTTTTCAAAAATCAAACTCTCATTTTTTGTGTGTGGCCCAAAACAGTGATATAGTGTTTCAAAATTCATAACATTTATAATACATATAGTGATATATAGTGTTTAAAAATTCATAACATATTATATTATAAATTCATAACATTTATAATATAATATAGTGTTAGTAATAGAAATGTTGCATGTTGTTTAATTTTGAATTAAAAATAGTTGTACAAAGTAATATAAAAAATATAATTAATTTGAAAAAAAATAAGAGTAAACGGGTAAATAGGAGCGGCTTCGTTGTCAAACCTACACTCTAGTAACTTGTTAGGGTAGATGCCAATGCAAATGATGAGTCTATCTATATATGCCATAAAAGTGGGAATGGTTAGTATGAAGTAAAGTAAGTTCACATACACTCTTGACACGCATGCGAAGAAATCATCCGCTAGCATGTATGTCAGTACTGTATTAGGCATAAGAAGTAAGTTCACATACAGTGTTGACACGCAGGCAAAGAGATCACCCTCCAGCATGTATGTCAGCATTGTATTGAACATAAATTAAATTTACCATAAAATTTATTTCATACTAACAATCGAATAAAAGCAAATGAATAATTATTGTTGTTGATTATATACAAAAACAAATAATTAATTTGTGTCTATCACAAGAAAAGTCGACATCTCTTACTAGCAACACACAAATATTTTCCTATCAAAATATAGGATACTCAATCATAAAAAATAAGTGTTGATATATTAACTTCTTAGCATTTTACGGTCTAAAAATATAAATATATCTTTAATTTTAAAAAGAACAATAAAAGAAATTTATATATATATAATATTGGGAAAAGTTGGGAAAGAGGGAGTATAAACATAGCTAATATTTAAATTTTAAGGAGCAAAACAAAGACAAACTATCACATCTTGGGGACAAGTAACCAAATCCAAATTGTTCAGATAAGGAAACCTTCAGACAAACTCTAACATCGTTTCCCTTCTGGGAAATCATATTCAAAAACTCTATACCCTTCGTAATTCCTTTCCTTTTGAACGAGGAAAATAAGATAAAAGTACCTAAAGAAAAAAAAAAGATAAACTATTTTAAGCAAGCATATCGAATTAGACCAACGGCCTCGTTTCTTCCTCCTCTTCATTTCCAACTGAAGTTCTGTTTTCTTCACTATAAGAAGGTTTTTCAATCTTGGCGCCTCGAGGAGACCAGTTAGAGGGCTTGTAATCCGGAACCATCTTCAATACGATCCCCATGGATATCAATATCAACCCAGTTCCATGCTGCTCGGTTAATGGCTTTGTAAATATCAAGTACGATAGCAGTAATGTGACTGCCTTTCTTGCTGTTGTTATCTGTGATACGGTTTACCAAAAACAGAAATTTCAAACTATGAGTTTTCTTTCATTTAATGCGCATGTAAGCCATGACATGGAGATCAATCCAATTTAAATGTGATGAAAGCATAAGAAAGTGTGATGGATTTCAATGAAACAAATATAATACTCCCTCCATTTCTTAATAAGTGACGTTTTAGAAGAAAATATTTGTTCCAATTTATTTGTCGTTTACAACTTTCTAGGAGAATAAGTTATTTACTTTCCTATATCACCCCTACCTTCTCTTATTGTCCCAAGAAATTCTCCCAAGAAATTCTCACTCTTAGTATTAATAGTTTTCAACTTCCCATAACGGGGTAGTTATGGAATTTTACACATATTTTAACTATTAAATGATAGTATTAAATGACTTTCTTAATCCATGTGTAAAAACCTTAAACGACACTTATTTAGGGATGAAGGGAGTAAGAAATATGGAGCATGGATGTAGTATGGACTATTTTTTTCATATGAATGCATTTAAATTCGTTAGAGAAAAGTGTCATTATAGACTACCGCTACTCGAAATTTTACATTATCAAACAATGATGTTCCAAGTTTTCTCCTAAACGAAGAAAGATTGAGGTTAGCATATTCGATTATATGACAAAACCACAATTACTAAAAAAGGTAATGGAAGTTTAAACGATGGGTACTTCTATGTGCGCTAACAATTGTACATTAAGAGAGAAAATAGTACACAAGTCCAATATAGAAAAATTAGGACCCACATACTCTTTTCTCTCCATTAGTACAAATTTGCACACATAACTACTCTTATCGAATATATTAGCCTCAATCTTTCTGCTTGATTTTAGGAGAGAACTTTTGAGTTTGTAGCACATAATAACCGAGTGCTGTAAATTTTAGAGTTCTATAGTGAATGTTTTCTCATTTATGTGATTTCATTATTCCACTTTGTGAATAATCGAAAAGCTAGTGACATTTCATACTATGACAGCTTTACTTTGGCTTTTCCTATCCTTTTCCTTCCCCTCACCAATTGAATGAACCAAATATAATTACCTGTAGCCTTTTCCTTTTTAAATGCGCAAGTTCAGATAAAAGAATACAAAAAGCCTTGTGATATGAACGTACCATGGCCGTGGTGGCTGCACCAAATATGGCTATAAGTGAAAGAACAGAAACTTGACCAATAAAGGTAGCCAAGGCCTCAAACACTAACACGGCGTATACATAAGGATGCTGCATGAACAACAAAAGTTCCATAAAAACGGTCAAGAGCTCATTGAGTGAGCTGAAAAAAAGGAAGATATTTAGATCTTTACCTGTGAACACGAATTCCATGCCTTAAATAATTCTCCAGTCAAAACCATTGGTGGAATCAGGAAAGGCAAACCTACCACAGTTGAGCAAAAGAGCATTTCCATCTGTCCCGAAAAAAAGGAAAAAACACATGAGAATTTAAAGTCACAAATCCTCCGTGATCACATTTTTAGGCTTTTAGCATTTAAACACACGAGTATTATCACATCACATGTAAGTCACCTGCGTTGTTTCGGGATTCATGGTAAAGATAGCTTCTTGAAGATTTCCCAGAAAGGCGTCCATAACCAATGCACCAGACACCATAATAACACCGATCATGCTGAAATTAGGGGAAGATTGAGCATCCGCTAGCGTGAAAAGGATCAGACCCACTACTAAAAGTATGGCTGATACATATTCATGTACTGGGTATTTCCGTTTCAACCCCGGTATGAAGGCCCCCATTATCATCACCGGCAGAACCTGAAATATTACACTTACACAACTCAAAAATATGGCTCAAGCATGGACCAAACAAAAAGAAAATTAACGCAAATTAGCACAGTAAATTTCCTTTAAATTTCCTCAAAGACGTACAAGAAAAAAGGCAAAAAATTAGCGTAATGAGAGTAAATATAATGCATAGGATATGGTATTCACCTTAGTGGATTTGAACATGAGCTGTGCCGGGTAGTTAAGAAAAGCCAAAGATCCTTTGGTAAGTCCATTTGAGCCCATAAGTACGGCAGAGAGCTTCACATAAGTCTTCCATGGGTTCACCATTTGCTTGGTTGTAAATCCTTGTAAGTAAATTAGGACAATATACACCCACCCTTGAACAAATGTGAAATACCATCCATAGCTACAATAAACCAAATTTCACCAACCAATTCAGTAATGTCAAAGAACAAAAAAATAAATCAAACATTAACAAATTTTAGGGTGATTTTGTCAAGCCAATAAAAAATGGTCATGCGGCCACTGGGACGCTTCTGACACGGAGTGGGGAGATTAGTCGAACTACGAACCAGATACTCCACATTATTAAAAAAATAAAACTATTAGCACTCTAAAATTATCACAATGAAGTGCAGATTTGGAGTGATTTTGTGTTTTCCAAGTCCCCATAACACTTAAAGGAGTGCCAATAATAATTCCTAAATGCAAAAACTAACCTGAATTGGAGCCGATTATACACATATTCCTGAAATGAATAAATTTTTGAACGAGTAAATTAATTAAAAATTAGGGAGAAGGATAAACAACCAAATATCATGTTGATACCTTTTATTCCAATAAAATATTTAATTCAAAAATTATAAACAAAGAATCATAGCAGGTGCAAGGATTGGCCATATGAAGATAACACACATAGGATTACTTTAACAAAACACTAAAGCCTGAATTTTTATGTCAAAAATAAAATAAAAAATTGTGACGACAACAAATTAAATTTTAATAATAAATAAATAAAAACCTTAAAGCCCTGTTTGGCAGGATAGAAACCCATACAGAAACAAACTAAATCAAAAACCTCATAAACCCAAATTAACACTAAAATCAGAGAATATAAGAGACTCAAAATCCCTCGTTTCTTGAATTTTCACGGGAGATTTAAAAAAAATGTGGGTTTTAAGTAATTTACCTCACAAATACCATTAACAAGGTAACCAAAGAAAAACCCAGAAGAACATATGAGGAACTGTTGCCATCTGGGTCTGTCAGAAAGGGACAGTCCAAACAGAGACCTAGCTTGCTCTTCATTCTTCATATTTTATTCTTCTTCTTTTTGCCCGTTTTACTCTGTTCCAAAAGATTCAACTATGTATATACCATAGTAATAAATAATAAAATAAAATAAAAATCAATCAACTTGATTTTCTCAAAATTTGCATATGTTGTCTTTATGAAGGAGAGGGATTTAAAGGAGGTGTACCGAGTGGGGTACGTTATAGAAAATAAATTACAAGCATGGAGAGAAAAGATGGAGGGTTTTTAGGAGAAACTCATGGGAAGTGTTTTGGTTTTGGAAGGAAAGAGGGGAGAGAGGAAATTAGAGAGCCAAGAAGAAGAGTGTTTATACTTTATAGGTGTCTATTT
This sequence comes from Panax notoginseng, assembly GCA_016801055.1. Classification (NCBI taxonomy): domain Eukaryota; kingdom Viridiplantae; phylum Streptophyta; class Magnoliopsida; order Apiales; family Araliaceae; genus Panax; species Panax notoginseng. Next base: position 1,048,013 of record CM029021.1, on the reverse strand, counting down.
GTGATCAAATTTCAACAGTTTTTTCATCCATGAATGTAGTGTATATTCTCTTTCCGAGTGTATCTACTTAGGGGGTTGGGGCGGTCCGGTGCTCTTTAACGACCGGTACCGTCTCAGTGCTACTTTTTTTTATTTTTTTTAACCATAATTATAAGAATAATAAATGAAAAATAATAGAATAAATTTTAACAAAAAATTGTAAAAAAATATATTTTTTATTGAAAAAATATCGTAAACACTGCACCGGATATTATCGGTCAATAAGTGCATCGGACGCCCCCCCCACCCCCCACCCCCACCCCCCACCCCCACCCTAATTTTTACTTAGGTGGGGTTGAGGGGTTAGGGAGCAGTCTGGTGCGTTTAACGACCGGTATCGTTCGATGCACTGGGTTATTTTTTTTTATTTTTTTTATTTTTTTTAAACCACAATTATGAGAATAAAAAATAAAAAATAATAGAGCAAGTTTGAACAAAAAAACTGTAAAAGTAAGCACTGTGTTTTTTTAATAAAAAATGTACTTCTTTTTACAGTTTTTTTGTTCAAACTTGCTCTATTATTTTTTATTTTTTACTCTCATAATTGTGATTAAAAAAAAAAAGGTGCACCGGACGTACCGGTCGTTAACAACACCGGACGCCCCCCTAATTTGGGGTTGAGGGGGCGTCCGGTACATATTCTACCGGACTAACGATCGATACAATGTATTTTTCTTTTTTTTAATCATAATTATCAGAATAATAAATAAAAAATAATAGAGTAAGTTTGAATAAAAAAATATAAAAAAATATATTTTTTATTGAAAAAACATAGTAAACAGTTTACAGTATTTTTTCAATAAAAAATATATTTTTTTTACAGTTCTTTGTTCAAACTTACTCTATTATTTTTTATTTATTATTCTGATAATTGTGATTAAAAAAATTAAAAAAAAATTAACACTGTACCGGTCGTTAATCTGGTCCAGCACCTCCCCCCAACTTAGGTGGATCAAGTATTATGGGATCCACCTCATTTTACCAAAAATATCACCTTTTGATATTTTCACACGTAGTCCTATGGTTCTGGCCCAACAGTAACTCTTGTATCGTGGTTCTATGATATCAAGAGTTTGTTTTTTTGGGTGTGTGAGTATTCTTTGAATTCGTGTGCAGAAATTAATAAAATATATATATTTTTTCATACGTAGGGTCTACATATTACTCCCTCCGTTTCTAAAAAATTTATGGGAAATTGAAAACTATTAATACAAGGGAGAGAATTTTTTGGGATAATAAGAGAAGATATGGGTAATATAGGAAAGTAAATAATTTATTCTCTTAGAAAGTTGTAAACGACAAATATTTTGAAACAAATTTTTTTTTCTAAAACGACAACTTTTTAGGAACGGATGGAATAGTTAATAAAAATTTGACACGTCAACTAATATTATGAGTCCTATCAAAAAATAATGTGTAAATATCAATTTTCAAAAGAAATAATAAAAATTCATAAAGATTGTTAATGATATATATTACGAATATTTACATCCATAAGTGAGTAATAAGTGATAGGTGTGTAATAAGTGAGTTTTTCCTATAATTACTACCAATATCATATATTACTAAGTTTGGCAAGTATAATTCGTCCTAAATTTATCGCAAGAGTAGTGATACAGACACAAATTATTTTATAATATTTTATAAATTGCTGATGTAGCATACTCCACCTCAGCGTATTGATTAACAAATTATTTCAATATAGTCTTCAGTCCCACACAATATGCTGATGTGGAGTATGACACATCAACAATTTATAAAATATTTATAAAATAGTTTGTGTCTCCAGTATTATTCTTTGTCGCAATACATAACACAACTCAAAAACTATTACAATTTTGAATTTTTTTTTTTAAAATAAAAAACAAAACAAAAAATACAACATCATAACCCATTTTGTTTGATTATTAGCATTTCATCATTTATGGTAATAATATTTAATTTGACGCATTAGATTATATTTTATTTGTAGCGTTTGAAACTCAAATATAATGTTTGTGAGTTCAATAAATTGGATTTAAACTAAATTATTTATAAACAAATATTATTTTTAATGTGTTTGAATTTTTAAACACACCAAAAACTTCAAATGTTATCAATCAATAATAATACTAGTGTAACACCCCAGTTGTGACAACCCCAAAATAGGTCCATTCCATCCAACCTATTCTGAGTCACCAAATACATGGTACAGAAAATAACTACAACTTTATTACAACAATTGTCGTACTAAATACAACAACGCATATGCTGTGAGTTTGAATACAAATATATACCAAATGTGACACATGTCCCAACAGTGGACAACACCTCACAGTGGCACCTTACATAAAGGTATAGTCAAAGACTGTTTTAGAAATTAGAATCTTTGGGAAGTGCTCAAGGAAACCTTCGTACATGGGAGGCCATGCTTCTAGGTTGTGATAGATATCATATGGTCACAGAATTATCCTTGGTTGACCCAATATACCCCAAAGAAAAATGAGAAGATTACTATCATATTCTTCCCAATGGTGAGCCTTCTCTTGACTTATCATTATCTTTATTGTCTCTAATTGAGAATTATACTTCAAATAAACACCAAGATTATATAGGTAGTGCTCGTAAATATACTCAGCAAGTGGATGAGCACATCCTTGTCTTATGATGACACGAGGTTGTATATCATTAGACATCTTGTATGATAGTGGCAAAACACCCTTTCAACGTTGGGTTCGCCTCACCCTATTTGATTCACCAAATATAACTACTAAATGATGTATACAACACTTTTCTATACTGCTTAGGGGGAACCTCCACAGCTAGAGACCACCGTTCTATTTTTTCGTTACTCTCGCTCGACCCAGCTACACTCTTATTACCTGAAAAGAATTGTGAAGCAAAAGGGTGAGCACAACTAGCTCAGTAAAGAATATCATGACTAAAGATAATTAAATTATCAATAGCCTTCATTAGTAATAAATCAGAGATTTAGAACATATGGTAGATGATAAAAAAATTTAACCATAGTTGCAGCGGAACGAGCAATCAATTAGAAGAGTCAAATAGACTATAAAGTCTATTATCTTCTCCATGTTAAAAATCCACCAACAATGTTTTATTCTTGTAACATAAATCAACAGTTCATGTCCACATTCATGTGAATAACTCATAATCATATTTATGGTTCTAAATTCCTATTCTCATCCAGGACAAAGATAATTTTCATCACTTGTCTTTACCTGAAACATCAAAGATCATGGTTATACCAAATCACAGTTCCTGTTTATAATCATACTAATAATTTCATCTTTGCACTACGGGCCAAAGATATTTATCAACAGACCATCTTTGCACTAAAGGCCAAAGATATTCATCAACAAGTCATCTTTGCACTACAGGCTAAAGATATTCAACCACAGATCATCTTTGCACTACAGGCCAAAGATATTCATCAACAATTCATCTTTGCACTACAGGCCAAAGATATTCCTCAACAGTTCATATTTGCACTACATACCAAATATATTCATCAACAATTCATATTTGCACTACAGGCCAAATATATTATTATCTCAAAGAAATATATAATCATTTCAGAATTTATATAAACAATAATTATAACCATATTGATCAATTCACCTTTGCACTTAATGTGAGACCCCAGATTTTATGAATAAATATTTAATTTTTTTCGAAATAATTTTTTTTTTTATTATGGTGTGGATTTGATATAATAGTTATGGTTAGTATTTATAAATTTTGTAAAGTATGCAAGTTGTCGTATTATATTCGATTGGTCGGGGAATATTTTTTTTGTCGGAGAATATCCGTACAACGGTGCAATCATTGGTGGACCCGACAACGGAATTATTGTCGGATTGAAAAAACGACAAAAATACTTTATGAAAATAACGGCGGAAGTTTTACCGTTGATACTGTTGAACTACTCGGTAGTAAAAGTACAGTAATACGCGTTGTTGCATAGTAGCACACGATATTGATTATTAATGCTTATGTGAGAAGTCACTCAGTTTGATTCCATTATTGTCAGTTGATAATATGAATTATTTAGCGATAATGACGTTTTATTTTATTCGTATTATTAACGTAATAAAACAGAAACATCTTTTTATATAAAACAGAATACTTTATTAAAGTTATTCTATAAATAGAATATATTATATTTTATTTAAAAAAAATTTCTTTAAATATGGACCGTCAGATTAAAGTAATCAATCTGGACCGTTCATGGATTAGTTACTATGCATTATATTTTTCCATAAATAGCAGCTCATTCCTTCATTATTTCTTACGAATTCATTGAACTCTAGAGAGAGAAACTATAGAGAGAAACTATAGAGAGAGAGAAGAAGAGTATTCTGCTACTTAACTACTTCCTTATTTTAGCTCTTCTTTAAAACGGTAAGGGGTGTTATTCTTTCTTATTCATGAAGATAACTGTTGTCATTCCATTTCTTATTATTCTGTTGGAATAACCTGTATACGCGGTCTACCCTATACTTGGTGACATTCTTCTATTATTCTGTTGGAACATCCTGTCTGTGTGTTTCACACCGGACCTGGTTCCGTCTTGTTATTATTCTGTTGGAACATCCTGTCTGTGTGTTTTACACCGGACCTGGTTCCGTTTTTATTATTATTCTGTTGGAACATCCTGTCTGTGTGTTTTACGCCGGACCTGGTTCCATTATTTATTATTCTGTCGGAATATCTTGTCTGTGCGTTTACGCCGGACCTGGTTCCGTCTTGTTATTATTCTGTTGGAACATCCTGTCTGTGTGTTTTACACCGGACCTGGTTCCGTTTTTATTATTATTCTGTTGGAACATCCTGTCTGTGTGTTTTATGCCGGACCTGGTTCCATTATTTATTATTCTGTCGGAATATCCTGTCTGTGCGTTTACGCCGGACCTGATTCCATTATTTATTATTCTGTCGGAATATCCTGTCTGTGCGTTTACGCCGGACCTGGTTCCATTATTTATTATTCTGTTGGAATAACCTGTCTGTGCGGTCTATCGCATGCATGGTGATTTATTTTGTTATTCCATTCTTTATTGTACTCAGTTGGTTAAATTTTGACTTCTATACTCCATGAAATTTGTGGAATATCCTTGATAATTGCGTTTCATCCAGTATCTTTTCATGAAAATATTCTTCTAAGCATTCTTGAATTTTACTCCACAATACAGTATCATGTTGACAATTTGGACGTTGTTAATTCTTTGATAAATTAATTCTTGAACTTGTTTTATTGAATTCTTATATCATTGTCATCATCCTCATGTTTATAAAATGTTGAAAGTCATCTGTGGCCTGTAGTGCATAGATGGACTTAGTATGATTATGACCAGGGATTATTCGGTATAATCATGACCGTAATGTTACAAATGATGTGGTAAAAGTCCTCATTGGCCCGTAGTGCATTGATGGACAGTTGTTGGCATGATCATGACCATTGATAAATACACAAATATCCTTGGCCCGTAGTGCATAGAATTTGTGGTCGTGACCCTAACGAATATCCTTGGTCATAGTGCAGGGATGATGTGAATTAATTATTAAGCTGAGTCTCAGCGATAAAAGTGATGAAAAACTTTTTAAATCATAAAAGATAGTAGAGTTTATTTTCTACTTGACTCTTTTAATGGATTGCTTGTTCCGCTGCAGTTAAACTTGATGTCTATTATATTTTATCAGTTTACAATTGTTGAAGGCTAATGATAATTTATTCTGCATTATCTTAGTCATAATATTTCTTACTGGGCTAGTTGAGCTCACCCTTTCTTTCATTGTTCTCTTCAGGAAATGAGAACGTAGCTGGGGCAAGTCGGGGAACGGAGTGATGGTTCAAATGATAGTGTTAGTTAGTAGTCCTCACTATTCTATGTAATAGTGTGTTAATAAATGTAATGAGGACTCCTTTTGAGTATGAATACTCTCTAGAAGATAATATTTGTATTCAAACTCGCAGTTTATGTTTTGTCGTATTGTACACGACAGTTGTATTAGTAAGTTGTATTTGTATTCTGTACGTTGTATCTGACGACCCAAGATGGGTGATGTATACCTAATTTTGGGGGCGTCACAGTTGGTATCAGAGCTTAGGGATATGATGTAAGACCCCAACTTATTAATGAATAAAATCAAATTTTCTCTAAATATTATTGTGAATAATAAGGGGGTTAATTTGATATAATACTTTGGTTATGGGTGAAATGTGCAAATTTTGCAAAATAAGCAAGTGGTTATAAAATATTTATTTTTGGTCGGTGAATATTCGGTTGGTCGTGGAATATTCTTGCTGTCGGGGAATATTCGTACGACGACGCAGCCTTGTGTGGGCCCCATAACGAAAAGCGATTGGATGAAGAAAACGACAAGTATAAGTTGTTGTTACCGTTAACACTGTTTAAATACCTGGTGGTTAAAAATACAGTAATAACGCGTGGTTGCACAGTAGCACACGGATTGCACAGTATAGTTGAATTATTGATTCGTACGTAAGAAGGCACTACTCAATAATTGTTACAGTGATTACTCAATAATCGTACGGTGTCCCAGTACGAGGCGAAGTTTGCAGAGTTATCCAGGTTTGCACCTCATTTGGTCGAAAATGAGGAACGAATGACGCGGATGTTTCTGAGAGGTTTAAAACCTGAGATTCGTCAATACCTTATCTCTCATAAATTTTCTCTGTATTCAGACGTTGTCAACAGGGCCCAATTATTAGAGAGAGATAATGAGTATACTCAACCGAGGGACCACAACCAGGGTCATACCGGTGACAGCAATCATCAGAGCGATGATAACCAACTAGGAGGGAAAAATACGAACAAAGGCGGTAACCACTCGGGTGGTCATCGTGGCCATGATAATAGGAGAGGTGAGTCAAGTGGAAATTTCAGAAAGAGGAGATTCAACAATGACGGGAAGACATCAGCACCAGCACCAGCACCAACAACAAATTTTAGGGGAGGAGAACGACCGCCAGTTAGATGTTACAAATGCGGGAAAGAGGGACATATCAGCCCAAACTGTCCACAACAATCCAAGGTGTGTTACAACTGTGGGAAGGAAGGCCACATCGCTCGAGATTGTACTATAGCGAAACCAAGTTCAGCGGGAGTGGTGATTCCAAGGGCTGTCCCGGATAAGGCGAAATCAGCGGTTCCTGGAAGAGCGTTTGTCGTAACTGGCCAAAACGTGAGAAACCCGAACGAGGTGATCACGGGTAAGCTAATCTTGAATTCTTGCGAAGTTTATACCTTACTAGATACCGGTTCTACCCATTCTTTTATCTCTCCTGCTTGTGCTCAACGTTTAAACTTGACTCCGGAGAAATTGGACTTTAACTTATCTGTTGAAACTCCGTTGGGTGAAACCTTCGTTACATCTACAGTTTATAAATCTTGCATGATCCAAGTTGGCACTATCACATTACCTGTTGATCTTATCTCTTTAAAGATACTTGCTTTTGATGTGATTTTAGGAATTGATTGGTTAACCACTCATCATGCTAAAATTGATTGTTTTCGTAAGGTTGTTAGTTTTCATATTCCTAACCAACCTGTCATACGAATTCAAACTACTAAACCACTAAAATCAGTCACTGTCATATCAAGCCACAAAGCTATTCGTTTATTGAAAAACGGATGTCAAGCTTTCTTAGCCCATGTTATGGATTTGAACAAAGACAAGTCAGATTTGAATAATATTTCTATTGTTAGAGAATTTTCCGATGTATTTCCTGAAGAACTTCCCGGTCTACCCCCGGAACGAGAAATTGAATTCTTTATTGACCTTGAACCCGGTACAAAGCCCATTTCTAAAACCCCATATCGAATGGCTCCTATTGAACTTCAGGAGTTAAAAGTCCAACTACAGGAGTTGTTGGACATCGGTTTTATTCGTCCTAGTACGTCTCCTTGGGGTGCTCCTGTTTTATTCGTAAAGAAGAAAGACGGGAGTATGCGACTTTGTATTGACTATCGAGAATTGAACCATGTCACCATCAAGAATAGGTATCCGCTACCTCGCATTGATGACCTGTTTGACCAGTTGCAAGGAGCACAATTCTTTTCAAAGATCGATCTTCGTTCTGGATATCATCAGCTGAAGATTAAAACTGAGGATATTCCAAAGACTGCCTTCAGAACTCGGTACGGGCATTATGAATTCTTAGTAATGTCTTTTGGATTGACTAATGCTCCTGCTGCCTTCATGGATATGATGAACCGTGTATTCAAAGAATATTTGGATCAGTTCGTTGTTGTCTTTATTGATGACATCCTCATCTATTCCAAAAGCCGTGAAGATCATGAGCGCCATTTGAAGCTGGTACTGCAAAGGCTTCGTGAAAACAAGCTATATGCCAAACTGAAGAAATGCGAGTTCTGGCTTGAGGAAGTAGCATTCCTTGGGCACGTGGTGTCAAAACATGGAGTATCTGTCGACCCGGCGAAGATTGAAGCCATACAAAGTTGGGAGCAACCGAAGTCGGTAACCGAAGTACGTAGCTTTCTGGGCTTAGCTGGTTATTATCGGAGATTTGTGGAAGGATTTTCTCGAATCGCTACTCCGTTAACTCAGCTGACTCGGAAAGATACAAAATTCGTATGGAGTGAGGAATGCGAGAAGAGTTTCCAAGAACTCAAGAGGAGACTCATTTCGGCACCTGTTTTGACAATACCATCTGGTTCGGATGGATTTGTTATCTACAGCGATGCTTCAGGCAAAGGGTTAGGATGTGTTCTCATGCAACATGGGAAAGTCATAGCCTATGCCTCACGACAACTCAAAGAATATGAGAGGAATTATCCTACTCATGATTTGGAGTTGGCAGCAGTCGTTTTTGCGTTGAAGATCTGGAGACACTACCTGTATGGGGAGAAAGTGGAGATCTATACAGATCATAAAAGCCTCAAATATTTCTTCACCCAAAAGGAACTCAACATGCGGCAACGACGTTGGCTTGAGCTGTTGAAAGATTACGATCATACCATCCAATACCATCCTGGAAAAGCAAACGTAGTAGCTGACGCATTGAGTAGAAGATCATATGCGGGTACGAGTGCAATGTTTTTAACACAAAGGCCCATTTTGTATGACTTGCAAAGGATGGAGATAGAGATGAAGGCTCCAAGTACCCACATGATGATATCAAATATACGAGTAGAACCGACTTTAATCGATAAAGTTAAAGCTGCTCAAGCTACGGATATAGAGCTGATGCGTATGAAGAAGAAAGTGCAAGAAGGTGCTATTCCAGAAGCAAGAATCGATGAAGAAGGAATACTTCGAGTCAACTCCAGACTTTGTGTTCCTAACGATTTTGACTTGAAGCATAGAATAATGATGGAGGCACACAACACACCGTTTGCAATCCATCCTGGGAGTACCAAAATGTATCACGATCTTCGACATACATTTTGGTGGAGCAATATGAAAAGAGAGATCGCGGAGTTTATCTCGAGGTGTTTAACTTGTCAACGTGTAAAGGCGGAGCATCAAGTGCCAAAGGGTCCATTGCAACCACTTGAGATCCCGAAATGGAAGTGGGAACACATTACTATGGATTTTGTTACAGGTCTTCCCAAGGTTTCTCAAGGCATAGATGCGATTTGGGTTATTGTTGATAGATTAACCAAGTCCGCTCATTTCTTGCCGATACGTGAGACTTATTCCCTTGAACGTCTTGCTAGTATGTACGTGAACGAGATTGTGAGATTGCATGGCATGCCAGTATCCATAGTTTCGGATCGTGACCCAAGATTCACTTCACGATTTTGGGTTAGCTTGCAGAAAGCTATGGGCACGGATTTACGATTCAGTTCAGCATACCATCCTCAAACGGACGGACAATCAGAGAGGACTATTCAAACTCTTGAAGATCTATTAAGACTTTGTGTCTTAGATCTCAAAGGGAGTTGGGATAAGTACCTACCATTGGTGGAATTCTCCTACAACAACAGTTATCAGGCGAGCATAGGTATGGCTCCATTTGAGGCGTTGTATGGAAGAAAATGTCGTTCTCCAGTATGCTGGGACGAGGTGGGTGAAGCAACATTGTTGGGACCAGAATTGGTACGCATTACTACAGAGAAGATCCAAACGATTCGACAACGTATACAAACGGCACAGGATCGACAAAAGAGTTATGCGGATCTTCATCGGAAGGACGTGGAATTTAATATTGGGGATCATGTATTGTTACGTGTTGCACCATGGAAGGGAGTTACAAGATTTGGGAAGAGAGGAAAGCTCAATCCAAGATTTGTTGGTCCATTTGAGATTCTTGAGCGAATAGGAAATGTGGCATATAGACTCGCATTACCTCCAAGCATGTCTCGTGTTCATAATGTTTTTCACATATCTATGCTTCGTAAATATGTTAAAGACCCGAACCACATTATTGAGTTAGAACCAGACGAGATAGCTGAAGATTTAACGTACGAGGAGGTACCTGTTAAGATCTTGGATAGGAAAGAGCATGTCCTACGCACGAAGGTTATACCACAAGTTAAGGTTTTGTGGAGAAACCATGCTATTGAAGAAATGACCTGGGAGTTGGAATCAGAAATGAAAGCGAGGTATCCTCACCTTTTTGAAACATCAGGTACGTACGTCAATTTCGAGGACGAAATTTCATAAGGAGGGGAGGTTGTAAGACCCCAACTTATTAATGAATAAAATCAAATTTTCTCTAAATATTATTGTGAATAATAAGGGGTTAATTTGATATAATACTTTGGTTATGGGTGAAATGTGCAAATTTTGTAAAATAAGCAAGTGGTTATAAAATATTTATTTTTGGTCGGTGAATATTCGGTTGGTCGTGGAATATTCTTGCTGTCGGGGAATATTCGTACGACGACGCAGCCTTGTGTGGGCCCCATAACGGAAAGCGATTGGATGAAGAAAATGACAAGTATAAGTTGTTGTTACCGTTAACACTGTTTAAATACCGGTGGTTAAAAATACAGTAATAACGCGTGGTTGCACAGTAGCACACGGATTGCACAGTATAGTTGAATTATTGATTCGTACGTAAGAAGGCACTACTCAATAATTGTTACAGTGATTACTGTTCAATATTTTATTTTATTGATTCAATAATTGCTGCATTGATATTTTATATTATTGTTGTTTCAATAATTGTTGCTGCACAGTATTTCCCATTTTCAGATCAATAATTCATATTATTTGAATAATATTATTAGATAACATTATTGACAATGTCTAGAAAGTTCTGTCTAAGGAGAGGTTTGGTCATCTAATTGCGCGCCAGTAAGGAGAAATCCTTATTGGAAAGCCCCCTCTTTCCTGGGAACGGCCTGGTTGTCATAAATGTGATTCTGTAATATTATTTGTGAATAATTAATTATTGATTCATATGATAAGGAAATATTTATTTTATGTGGATATAAATGAGGGATATATTTTTGTGGTTAAAAATGAAGGAGTTAATGTTGAGGTTTTTATCCATATTTTTGTCGGAATGGAGGTATTAAAAATCAGGGTTTTTGAGATATTTTGCGGGGGTTATAATTTTTAATCCGACCGTTGGATCGTGGTAATTTTTGGATATGTTATACATATATAAGTTGAGTATATGTCCACAAATTTTGAACCGTTAAAAATGAACGTATGATTTATTATGAATTTTACAAGATGACTGGTTCAGAAATTGTTGAATTTTCGGAGTTTATCATTTTGATGGAAAATTCTAGAATTGGTGGGCCCCACTTGTGGTTGGTGAAGAAATGTGCTGAATTATATTTCAAATGTGGTAGGTGGGAATAGTAGCAGGTAAAGCCATCAGGTTGCAGGTCAAACCTACCAAAATTTTCCTATAAATAGAGGGCTAAGTTAGAATTGAAAATTACACCAGAAACAAGTTTTCTCTCTTTCTCTCTCTAGATTATTGAGTGTATTTTGTGAGTATTTAGATACTTTGAGAGTTTCTATTCATCAGAGCAAGTTTCTTTCAGCCTTATACCGGTATTCCGACCAGAAGTACTGATATTTTGAGGTAAGGGATATTATTTTCTTCTTAATGATATTATTTTCTTCAATATCATTATGCTGAAATATTGATATGAGTTTTTATCAAATTTGAAACTTTTTGTGTCGGGGGTTACTATTCACGTATACGGTACTATTCACGTATACGGCACTATTCACGAATACGGCACTATTCACCGAAAAATAAAATTTTTCCTTTTTGTCCAAGATGTCTATTATGGTTACTATCTTTGATTGTATCCATGTTTTGATCTTTATTTTTGAATTCTGCTTCACAATTGATTATTATGAAGTATTATTGATCTTGGATAAACTGTTATACGAATCCCTACTATTTGTCCTTCTGTCTCATTGGATTCGTTCTCTTTAAGATATTTTTCATCATCCTCAGTCCTAAATGATGATATTACTGAATATCTTTGGCCTGTAGTGCAAAGATGTATAATTACTTGATGAATATCTTTGGCCTGTAGTGCAAAGATGAACAGGTGTTGAGATGAACATGACCGACTGATGATACAAATGAATATCTTTGGCCTGTAGTGCAAAGATGAATATTTGGTTAAAGATGATTATTAATTGATGTTACAGGGATAAAATATTGATGATGGACTTTTAAATCTTAGAAGATAGTAGAATTCTTTCTCTACTTGACTCTTCTAATGGTTTGCTGTTTCCGCTGCAGTTGTTGATCTAAAACTTGTTGTCGATTATATTTTATCAGATTTTTCCCTGTTGAAGACTAACGATAATTTGTTGTATATTATCTTAGTCATAATATTCTTTACTGGGCTAGTTGAGCTCACCCTTTTCCTTTTTGTTCCATTTTTCTTCTCAGGAGGTGAGAACATAGCAGGATCTAGTCGGGGTATGGAGTGATGATTCTAGAAAGATGTATTAGCAGTCCTCACTATTTCTGTAAAATAGTGTTTGAATAATTGTAATGAGGATTTATTTGAGTGTGGATATTGTCTAGAAGACAATATTTGTATTTAAACTCACAGTATGTGTTGTCGTATTTTGCACGACAATTGTATTATTGAAGTTGTAGTTTGCTTTCTGTACCATGTATTTGGCGACTCAGAATGGGTGTTGTATACCTATTCTGGGGGCGTCACATATGATCCCTGGCTAAGATGTGAGAATAGAACTAGGAGGGGAGTGACGGGGAATTCCTTCGCTAGTATGACCTACCTAAATTTATTTGGTATTTAATTGGTCTGTCAGAATATAGGAATAATATGTTACATGTCGATTAACCTTTGTTTTGTGGCAGTATTTGCAAATGGCATCCGAAAATGTTGAGATAAGCAATGAAGCACATGAGAACGTAGAGACACCTCTAATCACCAACCAGGTTAATGTGATTAGAGATATCCATGTGGTGATTGAGGATTTAAAAGTTGCACTCAAGCTAGTCGCAAAGGTAGCAACTGAGAGTGAGGAAGAAGAGGAACCTGAGGTTGATTTATTAGAAGAACTTATTGATCAAAATATAGAATTGCAAAATCGTATTCATGAGTTAGAAGAGCAGGCTGAAGAACGACAGGCGGTCGTAGAACAAAGGGATGCAACAATTCAAAATTGTATTACCCGATGTGCGATGGTTGAACAGAAGCACTCTTTGGCAGAGTATATGATATTAAAGCTAGAATCTGAGAATTCAAATGTCAAGGAGCAGCTGAAAGAAGAAATAACTGAACGAGTGAGAATGAAAGATGCATGGGTAAAAGCCGCACGACGCGTTGATATTGTGGAAAGAGAAGTCCGATCCAAGAAAGCTAAAATAGATGATATGTAATTTTTTCGACAGCAATTGGGAAAATCCAACATCGAGTTTTGAATTACCCTAACGAGGAATCGAACGAAGTTATCATGGGTTAGTTAATTATAAATTCTTGCAAAGTCTATACCTTATTAGATACCGGTTCTACCCATTCTTTTATCTCTCTTGCTTGCGCTCAACGGTTAAATTTGACTTCGGAGAAATTAGACTTTGACTTATTGGTTGAAACTTCGATAGTAGAAGCCTTCATTACCTTCACTGTTTATAAATCTTATTTGAATCAAATCGACACTTTTACGTTACATGTCGATCTTATCTCTTTGAAAATACTTGCCTTTGATGTGATTTTTTTTTGGAAATGATTGGTTAACTACTCATTATGCTTTTCGTAAGGTTGTTAGCTTTCATACTCCTAACCAACCTATTATGCGAATTCAAACAACCAAACCACTAAAGTCAATCATTGTCATATCAAGCCATAAGTAAAGAGCCCCGTTCCTTTCGTTGTTGACTTCCTGGTGTGGAATGCACCGAAACTAGACTTTTCGTTGGAGACATTGTAAATGACGATGGCAAGTTGATAGGTATCAATGTAACGTGTTATCCAAGTCTTGGATGAGGGTCACAGTTTTGAACGATATTTCTATTGTTAATAAATTTCTTGACGTATTCTTGAAGACTTCTTAGCCTACCCCAGAGCGTAAAATCGAATTTTGTATTGACCCCAGTACAAAACCCATTTCTTAAACCCTCAAATATTTCTTCAACTAAAACGAACGTAACATGCGCCAAAGACGTTGGCTCGAGCTGTTGAAGATTACGACCGTACCATTCAATATCATTGTGGAAGAACGAATGTGGTAGTTGACGTGTTGAGTAGAAGATCGTATGTGTTTACGAGGGCGATGTTGTTAAAACAAAGACTCATTTCGTATAACTTACAAATGACGAAGATAGAGTTAAAGACTCGAGGGACCCACATGAAGATAACGAATATACGAGTAAAGTCGACTTTAATCGATAACGTTAAAGCCGTTCAAGCTACACACCCGGAGCTGATGAATGTAAGAAGGTTCAGGAGGGCGTTATTCTAGAAGCAAGAATCGACGAAGAGAGGAAATCTCAACTCTCGATTTAATTGGCCCATTTGAAATCCTCGATGAAGTAGGAACTGTGGCATATAGACTCGTTTTACCGCCAAGTATGTTGCGTGTTCAGAACATTATTTTTACGTATCGATGTTACGTAAATATGTGGACGACCCGAACAACATTATTAATTTAGAACCAGACGAGGTAGCGAAAGATTTAACGTATGAGGAGATACATGTTAACATCTTGGATAAGAAGGATCATATTCGATGCTTAAAGGTTATACCTCAAGAGTTAGAATTTGAAGTGAAGTCAAGGTATCCTCACATGTTCGGCATACCAAGTACGTACGTAAATTTCGAGGGCGAAATTCCATAAGGAGGGGAGATTGTGAGACCCCAGATTTTATGAATAAATATTTAATTTTTTTCGAAATAATTTTTTTTTTATTATAGTGTGGATTTGATATAATAGTTATGGCTAGTATTTATAAATTTTGTAAAGTATGCAAGTTGTCGTATTATATTCGATTGGTCGGGAAATATTTTTTTTGTCGGAGAATATCCGTACAACGGTGCAATCATTGGTGGACCCGACAACGGAATTATTGTCGGATTGAGAAAACGACAAAAATACTTTATGAAAATAACGGCGGAAGTTTTACCGTTGATACTGTTGAACTACTCGGTAGTAAAAGTACAGTAATACGCGTTGTTGCATAGTAGCACACGGTATTGATTATTAATGCTTATGTGAGAAGTCACTCAGTTTGATTCCATTATTGTCAGTTGATAATATGAATTATTTAGCGATAATGACGTTTTGTTTTATTCGTATTATTAACGTAATAAAACAGAAACATCTTTTTATATAAAACAGAATACTTTATTAAAGTTATTCTATAAATAGAATATATTATATTTTATTTAAAAAAAATTTCTTTAAATATGGACCGTCAGATTAAAGTAATCAATCTGGACCGTTCATGGATTAGTTACTATGTATTCTATTTTTCTATAAATAACAGCTCATCCTTCATTATTTATTACGAATTCACTGAACTCTAGAGAGAGAAACTATAGAGAGAGAGAAGAAGAGTATTCTGCTACTTAACTACTTCCTTATTTCAGCTCTTCTTTAAAACGGTAAGGGGTGTTATTCTTTCTTATTCATGAAGAGAACTGTTGTTATTCCATTTCTTATTATTCTGTTGGAATAACCTGTATACGCGGTCTACCCTATACTTGGTGACATTCTTCTATTATTCTGTTGGAACATCCTGTCTGTGTGTTTTACACCGGACCTGGTTCCGTCTTGTTATTATTCTGTTGGAACATCCTGTCTGTGTGTTTTACACCGGACCTGGTTCCGTTTTTATTATTATTCTGTTGGAACATCATGTCTGCGTGTTTTACGCCGGACCTGGATCCATTATTTATTATTCTGTCGGAATATCCTGTCTGTGCGTTTACGCCGGACCTGGTTTCGTCTTGTTATTATTCTGTTGGAACATCCTGTCTGTGTGTTTTACACCGGACCTGGTTCCGTTTTTATTATTATTCTGTTGGAACATCCTGTCTGTGTGTTTTATGCCGGACCTGGTTCCATTATTTATTATTCTGTCGGAATATCCTGTCTGTGCGTTTACGCCGGACCTGATTCCATTATTTATTATTCTGTCGGAATATCCTGTCTGTGCGTTTACGCCGGACCTGGTTCCATTATTTATTATTCTGTTGGAATAACCTGTCTGTGCGGTCTATCGCATGCATGGTGATTTATTTTGTTATTCCATTCTTTATTGTACTCAGTTGGTTAAATTTTGACTTCTATACTCCATGAAATTTGTGGAATATCCTTGATAATTGCGTTTCATCCAGTATCTTTTCATGAAAATATTCTTCTAAGCATTCTTGAATTTTACTCCACAATACAGTATCATGTTGATAATTTGGGCGTTGTTAATTCTTGGATAAATTAATTCTTGAACTTGTTTTATTGAATTCTTATATCATTGTCATCATCCTCATGTCTATAAAATGTTGAAAGTCATCTGTGGCCTGTA
Organism: Panax notoginseng; assembly: GCA_016801055.1. Classification (NCBI taxonomy): domain Eukaryota; kingdom Viridiplantae; phylum Streptophyta; class Magnoliopsida; order Apiales; family Araliaceae; genus Panax; species Panax notoginseng. The sequence continues at coordinate 1,031,002 of CM029021.1, read as the reverse complement.
GTGCATAGATGGACTTGGTATGATTATGACCAGGGATTATTCGGTATAATCATGACCGTAATGTTACAAATGATGTGGTAAAAGTCCTCATTGACCCGTAGTGCATTGATGGACAGTTGTTGGCATGATCATGACTATTGATAAATACACAAATATCCTTGGTCCGTAGTGCCTGGAATTTGTGGTCGTGACCCTAACGAATATCCTTGGTCGTAGTGCAGGGATGATGTGAATTATTTATTAAGCTGAGTCTCAGCGATAAAAGTGATGAAAAACTTTTTAAATCATAAATGGTAGTAGAGTTTATTTTCTACTTGACTCTTTTAATGGATTGCTTGTTCCGCTGCAGTTAAACTTGATGTCTATTATATTTTATCAGTTTAACATTGTTGAAGGCTAATGATAATTTATTCTGCATTATCTTAGTCATAATATTTCTTACTGGGCTAGTTGAGCTCACCCTTTCTTTCACTGTTCTCTTCAGGAAATGAGAACGTAGCTGGGGCAAGTCGGGGAACGGAGTGATGGTTCAAATGATAGTGTTAGTTAGTAGTCCTCACTATTCTATGTAATAGTGTGTTAATAAATGTAATGAGGACTCCTTTTGAGTATGAATACTCTCTAGAAGATAATATTTGTATTCAAACTCGCAGTTTATGTTTTGTCGTATTGTACACGACAGTTGTATTAGTAAGTTGTATTTGTATTCTGTACGTTGTATCTGACGACCCAAGATGGGTGATGTATACCTAATTTTGGGGGCGTCACACTTAAGCTAAAGATATTCAATTATAAATTTAATGGTCATGATCATACCAGTCAACAATTCAACTTTGCACTACTGGCCAAAGAGAACCCATAGTCATGATCATACCAATAATTTACCCATCTTTACACTCAAGCGAAAGAGAATTTTAACATCAAGGTTATAAAAATGTTATATATGATAATAAAAACAATATGATCAAAACATGGATTTAATTTCAAGAGCAATATTCATAAATCAACTATAATTTGGTTAGAAAAAGAAACCAATTTTGTCATTTTCTTCATCCAATCGCTTTTCGTTCTGGGGCCCACAAATAGCTGCGCCGTCGTACGAATATTCCCCGACAGAAAGAATATTCCACGACCAAGCAAATATTCCCCGACAAAATGAATATTTTATAATCACTTGCTTATTTTGAAAAATATTCATATATCACCCTTAACTTTAACTTTTTATCAATTTAACCATTTACTAAATAGAAACATTGAATACTTTTATTTCATAAAATTTGGGGTCTTACACCAGTCTTACATCGAAAGATAGGGGAAAAATTTGTCTGCATATAAGGAAATAAGTTACTATCAATAGTACCTTCAAGTCGTGACCTTTTGGGAGCCTGTGGTGGGCTAAGATGACCCAAGAAGATACTATTGGGCCAGTGGTTTGAGGCCTTATTTTGATAGATTTGATTCAATTCGGACTTGAGATTTGACCCGAGATTTGTTTCGGACTCGGGATTTGACCCGGGTTGTTTCATATGGTATCAGAGCCGACTCTCGAAAGCTCGGGTCGGGTCATCCGATCGGGTTGCCGGAGGTGGGGACACGAAGGCTGGTGGTATTATCCCACAATAGAGAGATGAAGGTCCGGAGGTGGGGACACGAAGCCAGCCGGTATTATCCCACAATGGCTAGAGAGGCAAAGATCTTTGGGCCGTGTGTGTGATCGATTCTGACGGGGACGTCAGAAATTTAAGTGGGGGAGTTTGTAACACCCCAGTCCCACATCGAAAGATAGGGAAAAAATTTGTCTGCATATAAGGAAATAAGTTACTACCAATAGTACCTTCAAGTCATGACCTTTTGGGAGCCTGTGGTGGGCTAAGATGACCCAAGAAGATACTATTGGACCAGTGGTTTGAGGCCTTATTTTGATAGATTTGATTCGATTCGGACTTGAGATTTGACCCGAGATTTGTTTCGGACTCAGAATTTGACCCGGGTTGTTTCAACTAGTATATAAGAAGCCAAGAGAGAATCATGAAATCAAATTAATTTGGTTGGTTATACAATTATTAAATTCAAATTAATTTAGTTGGTCATTGAGTTTGCTATTAAAACAACTTTAATTCCAATTTTAACATTAAAAACTCTTCAAGTTAGGATATATCAATATATATTCAATTTCACCTGTTACTAAAGACGGAGTAACATGTGGTGATCAAGATATCACGTGGAGACCCAACAACATAACAAGTTACATTTAGTTCAGTTCACTAAGATCATTTAGACTAAATCACTAAGATCTGTTACACTTTTGAATCACTAATATTCTTTCGAGTCACCAAGTCTCGACAGTTGTCACTAAGACAAGTGACACTTAGTCTAGTTCATTAAAAACTCTTCAAGTCGTTTAGACTTGGATTACTTCATTAAGACAATCAAATCACAGTCGTATGATTGTTGTTATTTAAGTTGAGTTGAGCTTGACTTCTTAAAAACGTAGAAGCAGACTTGAAGTACTATCGTAGAGTAAGACTTTCTTTTCTATTTTAAAAGGTTTTGCTTTTTGTACTCAGTGAAATACAATCCTTGTACTCTTTTATAAACTTCCTTGAATTATTCCCGTTGGAGATTTGTCATTGTTTCAATTAATACTTTAATACTAGAAGTCAGCATTACTGGATGTGTGCTTAGGGACAAAGCCACGTGTATATTGGAGGGGGCCACGCCCCCCCCCCTCGCCAAGGTTTGAAATTTTTATAAGACTCACCCTCAAAGTTTGAAAATTTTATAAAACTCACTTGTACATTTGATTTGGTTTTAAAATTTTGTAAGGCTACGGCCTCCTCAAGTTCTGACGAAGCTTTGATATGCTTTAAAAGATTTTTTTTGCTATGTTTTATTATCTTTGTCAAAGTAAATTCTATTACTATATTATTGTTGTTTTAATAAAAATATGTTTTGTAATAGTAAAATTTTACTTGTTAGTGATAAATATATTTTATGTTGTTAAAATTTTTTTTGGCCCCCCTGAAGAACAAATCTTGGCTCCGTCCTTGTGTGTGCTCGCTTTTTCTCATACCATGATAGTGGTAGACACGTGTGTTGCTTCCACTTTTGCGAACTACTCCTTCTGTTCTTAAAAAATTATCGTTTTAAAAAATAATTTTTGTTCCAAAAAGATTATCATTTTGAATTTATCAATACACATTAGCTATTTTTTTCCTACTTTACCCTTATTTAAAACTTTCTACTATTTAAATATTTATTCCCTTCTCAATAATTCTTACTGTATTCAATTAAATGCTATAATCTAAGTAATAATTGGTTGAATAAAAAATAATTGGTTGAATTGAATAAGAAACATTGGGAAGGAAATAATTGGCTGAGACAATTAATAAGGGTAGTATAATATTTTCGTTATGTATTAATTATATTCCTTAATCTGTGTGTATTAACTTTAAACGACAATCTTTTAGAAACAGACGGAGTAGCTGTTAGAGTCCCATTTGGTCTTGTTTTCCATTTCGATCATTACAGTAATCAATAACTGTCTTGAGATCATCACACTAAGTGCTTGGATGTTGTCAAATCGTTATTAGCACTAAGTACTTGTAGCCTGTAAGGATTGTCCTGATCGTAGTCTTCCTAGGTAATCGTAGAGTTTCTGTTTGACTCTACGATTGTTCATGTTCTACGACTCTACTCTACGATCTTTGAGTCGTAAACTTTCGTAGGGATCGTATAGTGTATGTTCTGCTCTTACTCTATGATCTTTGTTTTGCCTTGCGATTTTTCTGTTTACTCTGTGATCCTCATTTAGCTCTACGAATAGAGAGACACTTACGACGTGTTCTCTATAATTTTTTTCACTGAACGATCTTTGAGTCACTCTGCGATTCGTTCTTCACTATATGATTTTGAGTTGACTCTACGCTTTAACTTAAGGCTCTGCAATATGATCTTCATTATATGATATTTGAGTGAAGTATGCGAACTGATTTGCAGACTCTGCGAATATCCATTTGTTGCTCAATGAGAGTATAATTTATTTATATTATGACCTGACATAGTAATTTTATACTTTTATTACATGTAACGACAAATTTAAGATACATTAGATAAAAGAAAATTAAAAATAATTATATCTTAATTTATTATATTTTATTGCAATAAAATTAAAATCATAATTCAATTTCATCATAAATATATAAATATAATAATACTTATATTTATTACTACTCCATTATTTTGACATAGGAAGAGGCCATATCTAGTCTACACTTGAAATGGAAATGCTGTACTCCACCAAGTTCCAAGTTCCAAGCATAAAATCCGTGAAAGAGAGAGGTACGTTGAAAAGCTGCAGAGATATTGAATGAAGGTTGCATTGAACTTGTGGCGGACTTTTATTAGTCTGGTGTGATGGCACTTGTACATGAATTGAGACGTTTGGCATTTAGATCTTTTCAACTTAAATGGCCTATTAAATTTACAGGCCGTGATCCTCATGGCCCGTCTTTGAATGAAAATGGTCATTTTGATTTGGGTCTTTCTACGGGACGGATTATTGGATATTTTTATTTTATTTAATTATTTTGTTTTTTTGGTGACTTTAAAAAAAATATTAATTTTAATTAAAATTTTTTTTATAGAATATAGTGTTTTAAATATAATTTAGATGCATATATAAGAACATAGTTGTACAGATTGTACAACTTTATTTTGTATATGCATCCAAATTATACTTAAAAATACTGTATTCTGTAAAAATTCTGTTTGAATAAATATTATACATTTTTTTGGGAGTCACAAAAAAGCAAAAAAATATAAAAATTAGGACCGGTCCAATTTTCAGGTCCATTGGACCTGTCCGCCAAGGCTTATTCTTTTGATTTTAATCTGTCATAGTACCGAGAATGGAAAATCACCGAATATTATTTGTAAGATATTTATTTCCCCCGTTCTATACTTGTCCTTAAGAGTATAAACGAGCCGAGTCGAGTCGAGTCGAGTATTGAGTTGTTCGGATTTGGTTTATAAAATTTATCAAGTATAAAATAAGATTTGATTGAGGCTTGTTTAGCTATCGAGTCGAGCCCGATTTCAAATCGAGCACTAACAATTTGAACTTTTCAAATGAATATGATCCGAGTATCAATAGAAAATTACAATTTGAAGAGATTCGAGTTATTTATCGAATTTTAAAATTTGCTCATATTTGAATCATTTATATCTGAGTCGAGTACGAATTGAATTTTTAATCGAGCGAGTACGAATCAAGTCCGAACTTTTTACTCATTTTATAACTTTACTCGCCTCGAATAATTATATATTAATTAAATTAATATTTATTGTATTATACATTACACACTACATGATTAGTAATAAGTATTTCTCAAGTAATCTTGGAATAGGCAGTAATAATACACAAATAGAAGTCATCATTAGAATGACTGTTTTAAAAGAAAATAATATTTATTACGATTTTATATGTTAAATTTTTATTATAAATTACGTGATATTTTATTTTATTTCATATATTGATATTCGTTGTAATCGTGAGAGAAAAACGTTAATTGTTTCTCTCAAATATTTATAACTAGTAAAAAAATCATTCATTATTCTTTATTCTTTTTATATTTTCTCCACCCCATTACCTGATTTTTTTGTATTACTTTTGTAATTATTTTATGGATACACCATTATTGTAATTATTTTTAAAAATGTACTAAAATATATAATTAATCCATTGCTTATTTTATATTGGATTAATTATATATTTTAGTATATTTTTAAAAATAATTACAATAATGGTGCATCCATAAAATAATTACAAAAGTAATACACTTTTTTATATTTATTTATAATATTAGTGCAATTAGGATTCTTTAATTTAGGGTATTAGTTCAATTGAAATCATAGTGGTATCTGTAATTTGGGTGTTTTTGTGATATTCTTGATTGGCTTGGCCGCTTTTTGTTTCTATAAAAGTAAGCAACAGCGGTTTAGCAGAGTACAAAGCCCAAATGCCATCGTGATCCATCCTCGTCATTCGGGATCTGATGCTGAGAGTATGAAGATTACAGTCGCAGGATCAAATGTTAGCATTGGTGCAGTTAGCGAAACCCATACCATTCCTACCAGTGAAGCTAGTGACATCCAAATGGTTGAAGCAGGTAACATGGTTATTTCCATTCAAGTCCTTAAAAACGTGACAAACAATTTTAGCAAAGATAATATATTGGGGCGAGGAGGATTTGGGACGGTCTACAAAGGGGAATTGCATGATGGAACAAAGATTGATGTAAAGAGAATGGAGGGTGGGGTGATTGTTGGAAAGGGGCTGACTGAGTTCAAGTCTGAGATTACTGTTTTGACTAAGGTTCGGCATTGGCCCAATACTTACCTTGATTATTGAATTTGATCCAAAATCAACAATTGATAGAAAAGATTGGTAACCAAACTTTCATACCAAAGTTATCAAACCTTCATACCAAGGTTACCAATCCACCTCCACACCTGCATTTGCAATTGGTAACCAAACCTTCATACCAAGGTAACCAATCCACCTCCACACTTCAGTACTTTTTCATAGTATAGTTGGTAACCAAACATTCACACTAAAGTAACCACACTTTCATACCAAGGTAACCAATCCACATCCATACCTGCAGTTTTTTCATAGTGAAGTTGGCAGCCAAACATTCATACCAAGGTAACCATTTCAGTGTTATTAGGTTACCAATTTATTTTGAATGTGATGCAGTTGGTAGCCAAATCTTCATGCAGTGGGTAGTCAAATCATCATACCAAGGTAACCAATTCAGTTTTATTAAGTTACCAATTTATTTTGAATGTGATACAGTTGGTAGCCAAACCTTCATGCAGTTGGTTGCTAAATTTTCAGATCAAGGTAACCAATTTATACTGCAGGTGTGGAGATAGATTGATTACCTTGGTATAAAAGTTTAGTTACCTTGGTACGAAGGTTTGGTTATCAACATTACATTACACATCACTTTCTTATCTCTATCTTTCCTATACAGTGTATAATTAATAAATTGGTTTAATAGTCTAACAAAATTGGTTTAACAGTTGGGCAACCCAAACAACTTATGAGAGTACGTGCACAATTCTGGTTCGACCGTCAATTGCATAATAACCGATATGATTATGGTTGTTTGGTTCTTGCTTGGTTAACAAATCTGATCGAAGTCTACCTCACCACTACCCACGACCTCAATCTTGACTTGCCACCCATCACTTTCCATCACCGTGATATACCTGTCTCCGTTCACCTCTGGTCACACTATTCTCCATCTATTTCTCTTAACAATGAGTTGTATTTTAAATTAATACCCAAATGTATTAATTTGGATTTGAATTATTATTTTGAATTTGAATTTATTTTTGTTGTTAGATCCCAGATATTTGAATTTGAATTATTAGTTATGGCAGTTATTTCACCTTGATTTTAGATTTCCTTATTAATGTGAATTGTGTTATTTTTTTAATTATTTTGTGTATGTATTATTTTTGTCAATACTTTCTAATTTTTGTATATTAGTGTTAAGGACTCATAAACAATTGCCTATAAAAAGAAGGGTTCTTAACACTAATATACAATAATTAGAAATTAATTACAAAAACAAAACATCCATAAAATAATTACAAAAATAACGTAACACAATATTACCTTGCTAAAATTATGCGTCATTAACTCTCTACACGTCAGTTACCGACTTTTATATTTTTAACTGACCGATCCTAAATTCACGCTAATGAAGAAGAAAGACAACTTGGAGATCAGAAAAAACAGAGCAACGACAGATCGATCGGAGAAGACAAGATGCAACTCTGAGATCGGATAATAGAGGAGAAGATCGACAGCAACTTCAAGATCAACAACAACTTCAAGATCAACAACAACTTCAACAAGATCAACAACAACTTCAACAAGATCAACAACAACTTCAAGATCAGAAATCAACCTCTATAACAACTTTGAGATAAAAGTTTATATGCATATAGTTACCCCGTGGGTACTATATACTCGTATATTGGTTACCTTTCTTAAATTTTTCACTCTTTAATTGGTAACAAAGTCAGTATACTGACTGTTTTGATTTCAAAATGCATGTAAAAATATGTTTTATATTCTGATTACTAAGTACATATAAATTGGTTACTGTTTATTATTGATTTGGTTATTGTATAATGTTTATTTGGTTATCCCGTGGTTACTATATACTCATATATTGGTTACCTTTCTTAAGTTTATCGCTCTTTAATTGGTAACAAAGTCAGTATACTGACTGTTTTGATTTCAAAATACATGTAAAAATATGTTTTATATTCTGGTTACTAAGTACATATAAATTGGTTACCGTTTATTATTGATTTGGTTACTGTATAATGTTTATTTTGTTACTCCGTGGTTACTATATACTCGTATATTGGTTATATTTTTTAAGTTTTTCGTTCTTTAATTGGTCACAAAGTCAGTATACTGACTGTTTTGATTGCAAAATGCATGTAAAAATATGTTTTATATTCTGGTTACTAAATACATAGAAATTGGTTACTGTTTATTATTGATTTGGTTACTGTATAATGTTTATTTGGTTGCTGTATACTTTAAATGTATATTCTACTGATATTTTTTATATTGATGATTAATTATTAAATACATTAGTTACCTTCCTGCAACTGTTAAATCTTTAAGTACATATTGATGTTTTTTATATTGATATTTTTTATATTATTTGTTTTTGCTGTAAAATGCATGTCAAATATGTTTTATGTTATGGATACTAAGTAAATATATGTTGGTTACTGTCTAATCTGGATTTAGTTAGTATATAATGCTGACTTGTTTACTATGTAATATTATCATGGTTACTACATAATATTACTGTGTTTTATATTGATGGTTACTGATTAACTACATTGGTTACCTTCATACACCTGTTAGTCTTTAATCAAGTGACATTTGATCCAGTGACATTGATTAACTACATTTGATCCAGTTTATGGAAAGATTTGATAGATTATGGAAAGATTTGATCCAGTGACAATTTGACAATTTCTGTCAAGTTTGGAGTGTCGAATTTTGGTATTTTCGGAGCCTAATTTCATTAGAAACGGGTCAACGATCAAAAGTCACTAGCTTTACTGGTGAACTGCAGGATTTTTTGGTTAAATTCCATCATTCAGGCCTTCAAAATTGCATGTAAAAATGTGGTTTATATTCTGGTTACTAAGATTATGTAATTTGGTTACTGTCTAATATTGATTTGGTTACTTTATAATATTTATTTAGTTGTTAGACAATGGAGACTGACAGTAACCAATACAACAAATTTAATTGTTTACATAAATATATAATTATTTACTGTTAGTAACCATTAGGTAACATTTTTGATGGTGTATAGTAACCAAAATTGATGTTGATTAATATTATAATTTTTGATTCTATCATGAGTTATCAATATAAAGTAAACATATACATTGAACAATTGGTAACTGTTCTGATACATTTTTATGTAAATTTGGTTACCCATCTAAAATAAAACGGTTACCTCTATATTCATATTTAGTTACCAACTAGCATGGACCATTTTTAAATAACTTTTATAACTACGTAATTTAAAAGTATCCATCAGGTAGATAAATGGAAACCCTCACATGTGCATTAAACACTTGATAATTGTTCTGATATAAGTTTTTAATTATTTGGTTACTAATAAAAATTAAAATGGTTACCCTTATATGCAGGTTTGGTTACCAACTGCACCTCTTAAGCTATTTTTATTTTAATATGAGATCTATAAGTGACCATCATATATATAAATGAGAACTCTTAATTGAAATTTCTTATTCTATCATGATGATAGGGTATAAATAAAACATATACCTTTAACACTTTATAACAGTCTTGATACAAGTTTATAATTATCTGGTTACTAATAAGCTTGTAACTATCTATGATAATTATCTGGTTACTAACAAGTTTGTAGATAAACATGACACTCACACATGTACATTTAACAATTATTGTTTGTCCTGATTTAAGCTTGTAACTATCTGGTTACTAATAACAGTAACCATAATGTAACATAATAAAACAGTAACCACAAAATTATATGATAGTAACCAGAACAGGTTTTAATGGTAACCAAAATAGAAACATCATGTAATGAAACCCAGTTTAGACAATCCATGTATACTAAACAATTACATATTAACCAGAATAAAAAATAAAAGTATCTGAAATCTCACATTGAGGACACAATAATAGTAGCCAAACCATAAGGTAACAGTAATCAAAACATAATAAAGAAGTAACCAAATAGTTATATGAAAGTAACCAGAACATGTTTTAATGGTAACCAAAATAGAAACAACCTGTATATCTAACCAAGTTTAGGCAACCCATGTATACTCTCACATGTACATTTAACCATAACTTTTCCAATAAATTTTCTAGAAGAGCATAACCCTTGTAGAATATATTTGAAGGAATTTACAAAAATAATACATCAATGTATACTAAGCAAATACATGGTTTATTATGACTTGGGTTTATTATTTATAAAAATAATACATCCACAAACTAATGATGCCTTAAACTTCTCCAACTGACTTGGGTTCAATTTCTTGGTAATAATGCCAGGGACTTCCATGTCACACCAATATATAACTTTTTCAGTTAATTTTCCGTTGCATTCCTCATAGTAAAGATCCCACAATTGCAAATAAACAAAATCAAATTTACACAGTCATTAGTAACCAGATATAAATAATATTTATAAAATAAACAGTTACGTAGTGACCAACAAATAACAACATACTAACCAAAACATAATATAACAATTACACAGTAGTCAAAACAGACTATAACAAATAATCAACATCCCACATTGACTGCACAATAATAGTTATCATATCATAATATAACATTAACCATACCATAATAAAGTAGTAACCAAAAAGTTATATTATATAATCTAATGGTGACCAAAATATAAACAACATGTAGTACAGACCATTTTATGTAGTAAACAAACAGTTATATATAATATTAACCAAAATATAATTTAAAGGTCACCAAAACGAAAACATGTATACCAAACCCAGTTTAGTCAACCAATGTATACTAAGCAAATACATTGGAACCAAAATAACATATAAAAGTAACCAAAATCCCAATTGAGGGAAAAAAATGGTATCCAAATCATAAGCCAAAAAAAAAATATACTAATGAAGTAACCAAACAGTTATATGTTAGTAACCAAAATATATATTAATGGTAACCAATACATAAATAATATATAGACCAAACACAGTTTAGTCAACCTATATATACTAAGCAAATACATGGTAACCAGAACAACAAAAAACAGTAACCAAAATCCCAACTCAAGGAAATACAAATAGAATCTAAATCAGAAACTAACAATAACTAAAAACATACTAAAAAAGTAACCAAATATTTATATGATAGTAACCAAAATATGTTTTAATGGTAACCAATACATAAACAACATGTACACCAAAATCAATTTAGTCAACCATGTATACTAAGCAAATACATGGTAACCATAACAACATAAAAAAGTAACCAAAATACCAAATCAAGGTAACAAAAATGGTATCCGAATCATAAATAACAGTAACCAAAATATAATGCAGAAGTAACCAAACAGTTATATGATAGTAACAATAACAAAATTTAAATTAGCACACCTTTAAAAATTTTTAGGTTAAAAATATCTTTTGGCTATGAACTTGAGCTTCTGTCTTAACTACAGGAACATCAAAATCAGAATTCAACTGCACAAATCCAAATAAATTTCTTCAATCCCTTAATAAAATCACCTTCTGTGATTCTTTTCCTCTTTCCATCCTTCTTCTTTGTATCAATCATTCTATACAAAATATAAAAATAATACAAACCCAAACAATCAATACTCCATTCTGTTAGAAACATAACGTATATATATGATCATATTGACAATTAATTAGTAGAATGAGAATTAACAGAAATTAGAAGTAGACCTTAGAGAGATAAACTAGAATTCTTTCAGTTGTGAGAGAGTTAGAGAGAGAAAGTCGCGTATTCGACTGTGTGATTTGTTGATTAACAAGTGCAGCAAAAGTAAATTAAAAAATAATTAATTTACGCTACCAATTAGTTAATTAGTCTAACAACTGTGATGATGAAGAAGAAAAAGAAGAAGAAGAAGAAGAAGAGAGAGAAATACGAGTACAAAAGTTATGGAGAAGAAGAAGAAGATTTTAGAAAGAGAAATACCAGTACAAAAATTATGGGAATTGAGAGAAAAAGAAGGGTTAACAACAGGGATTCACGCGTTTCAAATAAAAAACCATCGGATAATGATCCCCTAAATTAAAGAATCTTAATTGCACTAATATTATAAATAAATATGAAAAAATATATTATTTTTATAATTATTTTATCTATGTACTATTATTATAATTATTTTTAAAAATATACTAATATATGGAATTTATCCTAAAAAGAATGCCTATCAGGCCATTCCACGGGTGACAAGGCCTACAATTGCGGTCCAGCCCATCAGTCCATCTTCTTCTTCTCCTTCTTCCACGTACCAGGGGAGAAAATCACCAGCCTCCAATATCTTCCCCCAAAACCCAATTAGCTAATTTAATATTCAGAAAATGGGGGTTGGAGGGAATTTTTGGGATTTACTAAAGCCCTACGCACGAACAGAAGGTTTCAATTTCCTCAGAAACAAACGGGTCGCTGTTGATCTCTCATATTGGATTGTACAGCATGAAACAGCCATTAAATCCAACACTCTAAATCCCCATATCAGACTCACCTTCTTTCGAACCGTTAATCTCTTCTCTAAGGTGTGTATACACTCTTTTACCCTCCAATTGGGGGTTTGGATTTTTTGTGCTTTGTATTAATATGGGTTTACAAAATGGGGTCTTTTGAAGTAGGGAAATAGTTGGCTGAGTTGGGTTCGGATTGGGTTTATGGGTTTTGATATATTTTAGTTCATGGTTTGCCTTCTCAAGAAAATTAAAGAATGTGAAATTTGGGAAATGTGTATATTTGTTTGAGTTTGAAGGGAACTAGTTGTTTGAAACTAAAATTAGTTTATGTGTGTTGAGCTGTATTTATGTTGATTTGGGTTTTTGAAGCAAGTGTAGTTGTTTGAGCTTAAAATGAAATGGGCATTATGCCTTTAAGTTGATTGATTTATTTATTTTTGGGGTTGGGGGTGACCAAAACAATTATTTTAGATCAATTTAGTCTGGTGCTTGAGTTTTTAGTTATTGGGTTTTTTGTGGAAAGTTTTGTGAATTTTGGACTGCAGAATAATGTGTTGTTAATTTGTTATTTTGGTTTAATTTGTAGTTTGGGGTATTACCTGTTTTCGTAGTAGATGGAACCCCATCGCCATTGAAGTCTCAGACAAGGATTGCACGGTTCTTTCGAGGATCAGGTATTGATTTATTGAGTTTGCCCGTGGCAAAGGAAGGCGTTTCAGCTGAAAGAAATGACAAGTTTTTGAAGAGCATTCAAGAATGCACTGTGAGTTGACTTTTGTTTAATGTGATCAAAATTTAGATTGAAATAGAACTTTTGATTCGCTCTTTATATTTCGATGCTAAACAGCTCCTAGTTGCTTTTCATGTGCATGCCTTGTGCACTTTACAATATAATGTTATATGGTTCCTTTAAGTGCGAGAGGAGAACTAACTTGTTTTATACCTAAAAAATTGTTTTTTGGAATAATCTGATGCATTGTACACTGCAACTTTTACTTATTCCCAACCTTTTAGTGACTATAGATGGGAAGTTGAGTAGTATCACATATAAGAAACCATAAAAAAATAAAAAAGAGAGAAAGAAGAAAAGGCAAAGGATTTCGTAATCCCTTTTGAATTAAGTAGTCATATCAAACTAGATATTTTTAATTATGGTTCTAGTTGCATTGCTTTATCCCATGTTGTCAGAATGTAGGATTCATCAGTAGCAGACTATATGACCGCCGTACTTCATATCATGTTTATAGATGAAGTTGTCCAAGGCTAGATACATCGGAGTAAATGCTTCCGGCTAGTTTTGGTTTGATTGGAGTCATCGAGAAAATTAAAGAAGTTGGCTGTTCTTAGAAGAATAGGAACTACTTGAGATTGCAAAACATATTTTATGGACGAAAGCTAAGAATGCTAGTAAATGATTATTTTCCAAGAGACTTGCAACTTCCATGCTTTCCCTTCTGTATTCTCCTCCAAATCAGATGGATTTGATAATTTGTTAGGATGAGCTCTGTTCTATTCATGCAGAATGTGATTGTTTGATGTTATCTTCTAATGTTAGTATGAATATTAGAACATGCTAGCAGAAAAGGAAATCTTCTAAAGTTAGTATGAATGATAAAATGCTTCTACTTATTAGTAATTGTATTTTTTTAGGAGTTGCTTAAACTTCTTGGAATGCCTGTTCTAAGATCAGCAGGAGAGGCTGAAGCTCTTTGTGCCCAATTAAATAAGGAAGGGTATGTGGATGCTTGTATTACCATTGATAGTGATGCATTCCTATTTGGGGCTGACTGTGTCATAAAATACCTCAGGCCCAACTCTAAAGTAAGTGCTAGGTCTTTGGTTGTCTTTCAGTCTTTTTTGCTTGCCTCCTGTTTTCTGCCTCCTATATATGTATATATTGCTTTGTTATGGAATTATCATGGTTTGCATTTCGGAAACTTATGCATCTTATTATGCAGGAACCATTTGAATGCTACTATATGTCTGATATCAAAGCTGGTCTTGGCTTGAAGAGGAAACACTTGATTGCCATTGCTCTTTTGGTTGGAAATGACTATGAATTAAATGGTGTGAATGGGATTGGGCTTGATACAGCACTTCGCTTTGTCAAATCCTTCAGTGAAGATGAGATTTTGAATAGGTTTTATTATGAACTGATTCAGTGTTGTATGTGATTCGTTTTTCTATTTTAACTCAAGCAGAAATATATAATCATCAATTATGATAAGAAAACCATGCTTATGCGTTGATATTGTTGTGCAGATTACATGAAATAGGCAGAGGAGATAAAATACAATTCCCGAGTGATATTTACTTTCTAGGTGATTTTATCCCCAGTTCTGATGCGAACTCACGGAAGGCAAAATTTCCTCATTGCTCCCTGTGTGGGCATCCAGGAAGCAAGAGATCACATCTAAAGTTTGCTTGTGAATATTGCAGTCCCAGTACCATTGAGGGCTGCATTAAAAAACCAGTGGGGTTCAAATGTAACTGTTCCTCTTGTGATACGGTACTTTCTTTACTCAATCCTCGCAGTCTCTTTTCTTACTAAAGTTAGTTGGTAAGATTTACTGACATTTCAGGCCTCAATATTGGGTTTATCTCAGATTGTTGTGCTGGCGTAGTTGTCTTCTCTAATACCATCCTTCTTACTGAGTCATTTTGGTGTTTAAATGGCAGGAAAGGAAACAAAAGGAACAGAAAAAGAATGAAAATTGGCAAATGAAAGTTTGTGAAAAAATTTCCATGGAGCAGAATTTTCCAAATGATGAAATTATTGGAATATATCTTAGCAACAACCAGGGGAATTTTATTGGTAAGCTTGTTGGACTTTAGATATCATGCCATACTTGCAGAAAGTACTTCTGGTACATATGATACTCGGGCATTCTATGTAGTCATTTAATGTTGTGCTACGAATGAGCAAGTGTAATGATGTTTTGTGGCAGATGTTGGCCAGCTATGTTGGGAAGACCCAAACGCCGAAATGGTAGTTGATTTTTTGGTTTATCATCAGTCCTGGGAGCCATCCCACATACGTCAAAAGATGCTTCCAATGTTGTCAACTATTTTTCTAAGAAAAATGGCCTTATATCCGTCAAATGATTTGTTGCATGGACAATATTTGTTTGATTCTATTAAGCGTGTGAAGGTGAAGTTTGGACATCAATTGTATGTTGTTAGCTGGAAGAAAGCCTCACCTGCAGTGGGCAATGCTATACATACAATTTCCTCCGAAGAGTCCAACACATGCGAGCCTGAAGAAGAACCTACTGAACGCATTCATATATCGGATGAACCTGATGAACCCGATGTCCCAGAAATTCAATTTGGTTATGGATGTTTGTTGACGGATGAAGATATGGAACTCGTTCGGGCTGCTTTTCCTGAAAAAGTTGATCAATTCTTGCAAGAAAAGGTACACAACTTTTTTCCTGTTTATGCTACCTTTAGGTTTTGACCATTGTGTTACTGGGATTCATTTAGATATTTGTTTGATAACGTCAGGAACTGAAAGAAATGAAATCAAGAAGGGAAAAAACTAGTGTATCTGTAGGAACTCCAGAAAATGCAGAAGCAACGACATCAAGAAGCGTGCAGCTGAGCATAAAAGAATTTTACCGTTCATCTAAAGTACTTAACCAGGAAAAGCTTGCAGAGAATTTAGCCAAAAATTCAGAGAACATCAATGGCTCT
The DNA here is from genome assembly GCA_016801055.1 of Panax notoginseng. NCBI lineage: Eukaryota > Viridiplantae > Streptophyta > Magnoliopsida > Apiales > Araliaceae > Panax > Panax notoginseng. The sequence continues at coordinate 1,014,484 of CM029021.1, read as the reverse complement.
TCTGGAGGAAAAAGAAATGCATCACATAAGAACCTCTCAAAGTCTGCAAGACGTCGCCTTCTTTTTGGGTAGGACAAGTTTCAAGGCCTAATCTCTGACCACATTAAATGATGTCTTAAGTCAGAATGTAAATTACTTGTTAAGAAAATTCCACCTTGTAAATTTTTGTTTTCTAGTGCTGTTTTATGGTGTTTCATGGAGAAAGATAGGTATAGATAGGTATTGAGATGACATTTATATGCTCCTTTATATATTACTCTTTTTGTAGATGCAGTATTCTCAATTTTGACTTGGTTATGGATGTTTGCTCTCCATTTTTCTTAATATTATTTGTCTAACCCTTTTGCATTTTATTTTTTTATTGATCAACATATCTGCAACTGGGATAATAACTACCAATCAAATAAAATCTGAAAACAAACGGGAGAAGAGAATCCTTACCTGAGAGAGTTGCTCTGTTTTGGCATCAGATTTTCCAGGATGCAGGCCAAATTGCATATACTACACCAGCTATAATCATCATGTTCTATCCGATTATCATGATGCTGGTGTTTTCATCTTGGCGGAAGATCTACTCCCAGAACAATCTGACAAACTCTTTCTTCCTGCCATGTGGATTGTGCAGAAGAATACTTGAGCCCCAGGGCGTTGAGCAATTTTGTCAAGTATCGGATCCAGTTATGGTGAAATTGCCACCCCACGTACTAGAGTAAAGGTCTATAGCTTTTTTGTTCCATTAGTTGTAACAAATGTTGCATTTTTGCTTTTGTTGCAATGGTTATAGCAACTGTTGCATTTGTCCTACCCACAAAAAGGGTGTTGAGTTAAAATGCAACTTTTGATATAACAAATACATCAAAAAGTTAAGGGAATAATATGTGGTGTGACAACTCCACCATAATCGGATGCATATGTACTTAATTTTGTTCTTGGATTTGATCTTCCCAACTGAGAACAATGTGACAAAAAAGTATGCAGTTGTTCTTAGGAATCAGGTCATGGAACCTATATTGTCATTCTCATCTGTGACTAAAAGTACTCGTTTGCTTCAATAAAACTGCTATTTTAGAATCTTCACAACAATACTAGGAAAATTTACAGAATTTTGGCTAATATAAACATGTACAATCTCAGAGACTTGAACATTTCAGACTGCATATCGATGTACAAGATATATATTAAGCGTTTAACATCCGTAGGTAGTCATCAATTATTGACATGGCAGATGAGCGGTAACCAGAACCAAAAAGATTGTAATGGTTCAAGTAATGATACAGCATGTAAAGATCTCTCCTCTTCTCAAAACCTGGTTGTTTCGGCATCACCTGAAAAGAGGGCATAAACAGCAACGGAAAATTTAGGTATGAAAGAAATGAGGCCAAAAGCATCGACTTATAACCTAAAATATTGTACATCTAGAGTTCTAATAACATATGCTTGAGAACTTGACATGGTATCACAACAACGGCCACAAGAGCCCCCTTTACCCAATATATAAAAAATTATGTCAAGTATTTGGCTCGATTCACATCATACAGGAGAGGTGTGTTGAGAATATAAATGCCCATAACAAACAAGTTGAGTTTTGCAGTCCTGCATACAGTTCCTGTGGGTTACTCCTTCCGTTTTCAGTTTGGAGCCAACTAACCCTTTCGAGGCAAAACCATAGGGTAGACAGATATCACATATTTTCATCCTCGACTTTTACCCCCTTAGTTTCATAATGAACTAAATCATTTCTTCAAGACATACATATCTATATATATAATATAATATAATATATATGTATATATGCTGACTAGCTATGCCGGAAGATGATCCTTCAACATTTTAGTAAACCAAACTTGTAATTTTAGAGGCTGCATGGTGTTGCTGTCAACCTTAAGTTCCATAATCAAACTGAATAAATAAGTTGAGAAGCGCTGCTAAGGTCTGGATTTATATATTGCATCATGTACCTTATCCATTAATTCTTTTACTGTTGACATTTAAATTCGTGCAAATATGAAAATTGAAAACAGTAACAAGTTTGGGAGTAACAAATAGGAACAAGTTAAAACCGCTAAAAAGGAATGAAGATGAATGTACCTCAAAATAGGCGCTGTAGAAGGATCCTCCAAATCCAGCACACCATGACATCCCAAATTCTGCCTCATTGTGTCCATCTACATGAGATGAAGGAATTATAATGTCAATGTCACTTCGTTGCTTTTGATAGCAACAGAATCTCATAACAAGAACACATTACATGTTTAGAGTTGTTAGCTCATTTGAATTCATTTCTGATAATATTGTTATGCAAACAAGTAATTATCGACTAGAATATTTTTCTTTCCATTCTAATGAAGTATACTTCATATTCAGAGCATTAGTTATTCTAACTTTCCCCCTAAATTATAAGTTTAACTGCACATGTCATTTTAAGACGGATGATACCTTAGAATCAACATGACCAGATCAAAGTTTTTTCCAGTTTTGAAAATATTACTTCGTCTTCTGTACCAACTGAAAATTTACTTATCAAGTTCCAGATTTAGTAGAATTTTGAATTAAAGATACTAGAATATCCATCAACCCATTATATTTGGTTTCTACTTAGTTCCTAGTACATTCAGGTGCTTTTTGGCATTTATTAGTAATAAGTAGAAGCAAATTTGATATATATGAGGAAAAACATCAAGTACCAAAATGTATTGTGGCTTAAACCAACTTGGACTTACAGTAACATGCTGGATCAAGTATAACAGGCTCGCCGTTCTTGTCAGAAGTAATATTTCCACTCCATAAGTCTCCATGTAACAAGCATGGCTCTAGTACAACATTTTCAAAGAGAGATCCAATATTCTTCACCAGTCTTTGTCCTATTAAGTATGGCAAGCAGATAAAGTCAAACATAACATATCAATTATCAATAATTATTACGCTGCGCATTTGCACATTGTTATATATGTTTAAACAGGAATTTTGAGTATTAAAATGTCATCTCATGTTCTAGGTGCTTAAATGACATAAAGCAAGTCATTATCATCAAAAAAAGAAATGAACTTTGAATTCATACTTCACAACTCACATAAATTGGCACTGAGATGCACTTTATCGCTAATGTTTAACTAGAATAGTTCAGAAAGTCATTTTAATTGACATGTATTTTTTATTTTTATTTTATTTTTTTTGGTTTTTAAGTACGCTAAAACACTTGAACAAAAGATTATGCAACTTTGAATTCCTAAACTTACATGAATTCATATTCATAATTGATGGTTTACAATATTCATGTTTGTATTGACTAAACTTGCATGAGTTCATATCAATCTTAAATTTGAAAATGTATCATTTGAATTCAAAAAGTCAAATTTGGTATTATCTTCTAGAACGTAGGGAGTACAATCAAAGCCAACAGAGTAAGGAAAACTTACAACCTTTCTCATAAATAGTTGAATCCCCATACTGTTCTCGAGCCAACTTCAATTGGTAACCCAATCTGTGCTCAGCATAAAACTCAATCCAATCTGATGTCCAAGTATTAATCTGTGGAGTACTATACAAATGCATATGAATTCATTAACACATGAGAAAAGAATTAAGTTTTACAACTATCTTAAAGTACCTCTGAATGAACTCCACAAATGGATGATGGATAAAGTATCAAATTTGTCAACTGAGTTTTCAGGATTCCTTGCACTCATGAAAATATGTATGTGCCCGTGTGCATGTGTTTGATATATAATTTATATGCGCGCACACACACACACATATAGATATAGATTTAGATATACATAGAGAGACACGTAACAATTATAGCCAAGATCTGCTCATGAGGTATGCACCTGCCAATAGTATTATCAACATCAAAACCAAAACCCTTTTCAGATTTTGCCGCCTTGTGCATTTCAGCAAGCTTCTTCCCTAATAAAGACTAACCACTGGTGAAAGGTCAAATAATAGATTTGGAATTGGTACCCCCATTGTTAAGTTAAACAAAAGGAATTCAGTCCTCACCTGATTGCCTCTAGATGAACCCAATTCAATATATTCCATAATGATGTATGAACCACCTGTTGGTAGGGCTCCAACCTGCATTGCATATCTTTTTGCTAAGGTTTCATTGCCGCGTCGAAACCCACCCATATTGTAATACTAATATTAGGTGAAAGTGGCAGATGCTATCAAATAAACAAGCTTATAGATAAACTTTACCTTAAATGGCCTAGGGACACGTATTGATCTGGTTTCACACATAGCACTTAAACCCAAGGCCTCCCCCTCAAACATTGATGGTCCAATACCCCTGATGTTCAAGCATATCATTAGATTAGATATATGACTCAACAACCTCATAATAATCCAGTGTTTACATTTGTTTCAGTGACATGAGATCCAATTTAATAATCCGAAAATCACACGAACACCTATTTGTCTTGACAAAAAAAGAACCAGCATCCGTGTCATATCGACTCGCAAGATTTATACAACCACCACCAATAGGACTTATTCTTGTGATATTGGTCGCTTTTCCTTTTAATAGGATCCATTCCCGGATCGGATCATCATTGATTGCCGCCACTATAAAATAAGCAAGACCAATGATAAAATCAATAATTTTACAATAGGATCACTTCCAAAATAACTAGCTGCAAACCTGCTATCTTATCAAGAAACCAAAGTTTTATGCCTCGTAAATCATTAATCCATTACATCATACTATTCAAAACAGGAAAATTGTAACCAAAAAATCCACAAAATCTCCTACAACAATCAAATGTACAACCAGATGCTTCCTAATTAACTATATTTCAACTATGAACTAAGCAAACCTTAACATGCCCTAAAAATCAAATATTGACTAATTCGGAGAAGAGTATGTTTTTACAATCAAGAATCACAAAGAAGAGACTACATAATAAAAAAATAGACAGCACTATACTTCTAAGCACATAAGATTAATTATAATTACAGGTGATTTCTAAGACCCATTAACATTTTCCCTTTTTTCAGCTCAAATCAAAGTAAATACTAATAATTAGTAATTGGTACAAAGTCTTAATAGTTCAAGACCCGCAACAGAAGCTCAGAAGAACCACACACACACACAAACCAAAAAAAATAAACAATCATGTGCAGGAGCTCAAATTAGATAAAACATCAAGAACTTATTTACGCAACTCCATAAATGAAAACAATTAAAATTGTTCTAATTGACATCAAAAATGGTCTCGTTGAATACGAAATAAAATGGCGGGTCATTTCTGAAATCCCAAAATCTGAAAACTTTGGGATGAAATCGTGAAAAGTTAAGCAAGAATTTAGTTACTAGCAAATGACTTGTGTTTGGTGAAGGAGAGTGGACGGCGAGGAAGAGAGATAAAAGACGAAAAGGAGAAGGAGATGACTCCCACGTGTGCCACCATTCTCTAATTTCTCCCCTTTCTTTCTCTCTCCTCAATCTCCCACTTTTGGCAGACACAAGTAACACCATCATAAGTATTCTTCATTTTAATTTGTTTTCTTTTTCTTTTAATGTTATTTAAAAATACTAATTCAATTTAAGTAAGAGTAATTTCTCATTATATATATATATATATATATATATATATATATATATATATATATATAAGTTGGATGACCTTAAAATCCGGACTCTTTTTTTTTTTTTTATTTTTTTTTTAAAACAACTAAAAAAAATTTAATATTTTATGAAACTAAAATTTTTCCATAATACAATATTTTGGACGTGATTTGGATACCTATACCAAAAAATGGTGGTACAGTCTGCACAGACTGTACCACCATGTTTTGTTATACGTATCCAAATCACACCCAAAACACTGTATTATGAAAAAATTTCAATTCCATAATTATTTATTTATTTATTTTAGTTGTTTTTAAAAAAAAAAGCAAAATAAAAATAAAAATAAAAAGTCCGGATTTTGGTCCGGTCCGGGAGTCCGGACCTGATCCGGACTCTATATATATATACGGTCAGGATCAAGAACATTCTCCTTAAATAGCATTCCTCCTTAAATAGCATTCTTTTATTAAAACTACGTCGTTTTGGAGGGACGCAGTGACATTTTTGTAAATACAATGTCACCGCGTATTTACAAAAATGTCACCGCGTCCCTCCAAAACGACGTCGTTTTAATAAAAGAATGTTATTTAAGGAGGAATGCTATTTAAGGAGAATGCTCTTGATCCTTACCATATATATATATATATATATATATATATATATATATATATATATATATATATATATATATATATGGGATATGATCCATAGCAAATATTTGCTATAGATATAAATTGGGCAAATAGCATCATATCCGTTCATTCTATAAATCAAGGGTGCAGATTAAAAATTAAGTAGTGTCGTACGCCAGACGAACTGGCGTACGTTGAAAATTTTTATACACTTTACGCTACTCCAAGTAGCGGACTAAAGCATTACAACTCTTGACCCAGCCATGCTTGTGCTTCATTAATCTCTCAACTAAAAAGCATTACAACTCTTGACCAATTGATTTGAAAACTTTCCCAACCCAAACCCCATTTCACTCCCTCCTTGCCGCTGGCGGAAACTTATCTTTAGCAAGAAGAAACTCAGTATTCCGATAGAACTGGTTTGCCTTTGGTGTCCTCTTTTCTTTCTCCACATTATCATTTACACCTTGACTATTCTCTAACACATATATACTCAGCTGATGCAAAGGCCTAGACTGAAGAGGCCCCATCGCCTCCACCTTTGAGTGAACTCGCTTCCTCTGCCCAACACAATTATCAACATCACTGCCAGCTTTCTGACAACCGTTTGTCTCAATCTTCCTCACCAAAATCCTCACCAAATCAAGCTCGCCCTGGAGCTTCCTCCGAAACTCTCGCACCTCCTTCTTTGACTTTGAAACCAAATTAATGGTAACACTAATCTCCTGCCTTGGGAACCCTAATTTCGTCCCTCCATTCAATGCCTGTATATGATTTAGACTTGAAGAATCATCAGACGCTGCATCAAATCGAGGAAAAACATGTTGTTGTGACGAATTAGCTTCTTCAGAAGCTAGGGTTCCAGTTGCCTAAATTGAAGCACAATGTACAAATAGGGATTGTAGAAGAGGGGTATTTTGGAGATTTGGTCCATGGATTGCCTAAATTGAAGCACAATGCTGGTTGGTATGTGTGCGAGGGTTGTGGGGTATCAGGTTCTTGCCCTATTTTAGGTGTAATGGGAGTTGCAAGCTGGTTAAGGAAGCTCGAGAGATTAATATTCTTGGCCCAACGGAGATTCTAAACTTCAAAGCTTCAAGAGAGAGTAATGAACTTTTGCCTTTTTTTATTTTTCAATAGTCCGCTACTTGGAGTAGCGTAAAGTGTATAAAAATTTTCAACATACGCCAGTTCGTCTGGCGTATGCCACTAGTTAATTTTTAATCTTTACCCTTGATTTATGGAATGAACGGATACGATGCTATTTGCCCAATTTACATCCATAACAAATACTTACTATGAATCATATCCCTATATATATATATATATATATATATATATATATATATATATATATATATATATATATAGCAATGATCAAGAGCTTTCCTCTTTAAATAGCACTCCTTTATTAAAACTACGTCGTTTTGGAGTGGCTTAAAAGAGAGTGATCGCATTTATTTATTTTTTATTTATAAAAATACCACCCGCGGCCACTCCAAAACGACGTAATTATAATAAAAGAGTGCTATTTAAAAAAGAATGCTATTTAAGAAGAATGCTCTTAATCCTTGCTCTATATATATATATATATATATATATATATATATATATATATATATATATATATATATATATATAGTTATAATTTATATGTTATAACTTATAACTTGAATAAAATAACTTTCATCAAGGACGGGTAAATTTGGAATCTCAAATTTAAACATTTCTATAGAAGTGATAGTTGATTTCAAGTAAATATTGAAAATAAATTACATGTACAGTCGAGTCAAGACTAAGTTTTTTCGCAAGCTAACATTAGATTTGTCATCCTGACACGAAAATATGGATTTTTCAGAGTTCAACACGGGTTAGTTGTGTACTAGTTGTAGAAGGTTTTTAGCTATTATGTAAATTATTTATTATGAATCAATTAGTCATCGATTTGGGGGCGTCACAACCTATACAGTACATTGCCAGATTTTCCATAGATTTATATATACAGAAAATCATCTGCATTTTATCACCTTGAATCCCTATAAAATTTATCTCGTGTGTAAATCTCCGGCGACTCGTAAACATCTGAAAGTATCAAGAAAGAAGCATTAAGTTATGATCTTGCTTCTGCAACTCCATAACGGATAGGTTCAAGATTTTCGGAAACAGCTTCAGTATGCCCTTGATTACTTCCATTGCCTTGAGACCGCTCATCAGCTGCAGGTAACAGCCATTGCTGAGAATGCTCAATCACGATCTCGGGAGTGTTGATTGTTCGAGCCATTTCAAGCGTTGCTGGCCTTACATACTTTGCTTTAAAGGGATCGTCTACTGAAAGACGACAAACTGGGCAAGTAGACTGTTTTCTTAGCCATACATCAATGCAAGAGAGATGAAAACTGTGTCCACATTTGGGCATGATTCTCAATACTTCTTTCTCTTGGTATTCCCCTAGACATATTGTGCACCTGCAATTTTCAAGGATTAAATCTTTATATCCCAATGTAAGACATTAATTTATTTACCAAAAGTTTTATGAAACTTCTGCTGTGGATAATGTATCGGGATCTCTATCAACTTCCCTATAGAAAGACATAAATGTACCACGAAGATCCAGACAAAAAACATAATCAAGCTATCAGTTTTCTTTTTCTTTTTTTCCTGCGAGTTTGGGTGGACGGACAACAGTCTCAGCATATCAATTAAACATCAACTTAGGAAGACCTCAAAAACACGAGGAAGGTGATTTCAAATTGTATTTAAGTTTTTTCAACCCTTTTTCTGGGTAGCTAAAGTGGGGTAGCAGAATTCAACGGCCGATGTTCAACAAATAATTCAAAGATTAAGAATTGTCAATTATATGATATTAAAGTAAACGTTTTACAAGATTTAATGCCTAATTGTGGTGAGGACAGGTTTGAAATTTCAACCTGCTGCGAGGAAACTATACATAACCAACTAAAAGCTGCCATGTTTAGTGAGCTACAAAAAAAAGTTGGCAAAACTTACTGTGCATCTTCCAGAGAGCTGAAAGCCTCGCGAGTGAACTTCATAGTGGGGATGGCAGCAACTACAGCCGGTTGAAGGCCAGTAACCCGAAGCTCTGGCTGCCAGAAAGGAGTGAAAATTTTAGATCCAAGTTCCAAACAAAGTAATTGCTGAAACAACTTCAACAGGAAATAAAAAGAATATACAGTTTTGTATTAATATGTACTGTCAGTTGTGAAGTTGAAGTCACTAGATAAATGTAGAAAGGAAGAACATCAAAGAAAATGTTCAGGTGGAGCAGTAGAGGTACTTGTGTTCACAATAATAAGTTTTCCATCAATATTAGGACAATGCATTTTCCCAGTATACTATTAGCTTTCCTAGTCCATTCTATAGGCATGGGTGCTGCCTTACTTTGGTCGTACTGAGTTGAAATACCTTCGTTAGTAACTTGGGAGTAGTTCAAGGTGAGCCCGCTACATAAAATGGGAGGGGGCCAGGGAAGCTTTGGCTCTCTTAGTGTCCTTGGGAAACTTGTTTTATATAAATGTACAAACTAGAAGGAAAAAAACACACGGGGAAAAGTGAGAATAAGAAATAGTATCATTCTACTATACTGTTGCTTTTACAAGCACACATCCAGAATGTAGGTTATGTCCACATTAGTACATTCTTAATTTCCCTGTACTTATTACTTCTCTCTGCATTTCTGCTCCATATAAAGAGAGACAATATATTTGTAAGTAGATTGTAACTATCCAAGCATACTGTTTTTCTCAGGGTTCTGGCCTCTGGGGTTAGGAGGGAAGAAACCTATCAAGTACCAACATAATTCATTGCTGATTACCAACAAAATTCACTTCACACCAAAAAGAGACCAAAACAAACAAGTAGCTATGGCTAACAATCAAATCCTCCAGCAAAAACAATTAAGTCTTCTCGCGAATGGAGAAAAGAGACTACTTGGTTAAAGGTCGCTGCACTTAGTAATTTTAACCGACCCATTTGCAGATGTCATTTTTAATAATCCATATGAATTCCTATCGAATGATCTAGTCTCCTCTTCTCCATTTCACTCAATCAGAGACGAAAGAAAGCTCTACAAGCGGGAGATAAATCTACCCTTAAAAGGAACTGAACAAAAACCAGTCTTCCCTACATTTTTGTCAAAGATTTACTAGTGTATTATGTTTCTCTTTCTATATGTACATTTCCGTCTCTTACTGTCTAACAACATACATATTCATCTACTAATACACAAGTGAAAAGTAAACCAAGGCAATTTTGAGCCACACTAGTATCAACGACCGAAACTTTACTGCATTACAATCTCACTGCATTACAATCTCACTAGACAATTTTCCAACAGCAGAGATTAGTGAATAAACAAATGTACTGAAACAAACAAACTCTTGCTTAAAAGGAGAAATTCATACAGAGGGATGACATTACCAGCTCAAGATCAATCCTCGAGTCAATCTCAAACATTGGGCGTGACTCAAACCGGCGCAACCTCCCACAAATCAGTCTAGCACAGATAAAAACAATAAAAGTGGCGCTCATCGCAAACCCAATAACTGTAGTAATCAAATTCATACCTGAGCCTAACATTTATACTTCCCACTAAATCAACAAGTTCTTCCACAAGGGAATGGATAGGGAAAGATACTAAACCCAACAAAACACAAAAGGGGAAGTTTCTAATTTGGGTGCAAGTAATAAGCAAGGATGTAAAAATAAATATAGCAATTAGTGGGGGCATAGTGGTAATAGTGATATTCTAAATAGATATATAGTTGGGTTGTAATTCTATTTAGAATTGATGTTTCCTTAATAAATTAGATCATCTGAGTTAAATAATACTTGAATTTAAAAAATTGTTTGATAACTAAAAAATATAAAACATCTTAATGACACTATTTTACCTCCGAGTTATTTAAAAATTTTATTTGAATGATCTTAAAATTTGAAATTAAAGGAGTACAATATTTATTAAGGCTATTTTTGTCCATAAATTTTAAGTAAACTATTAAGAGGCAACTCTTCATAGTTAAGATTTGAGTTTATGTCTTAAAAATAAAGTGACAAATTTTTTTACTAAACAAGATTTGTCTCTGGCAGTTGAATTAAAAGACATTCAGGCATAAACAAACACTATAACGAATGATAATGTGATATTTACTTTTTCTAATTCCAAATAGAATTACAACAAAGCTATATATCTACTTAAAATATCACTATTACCACTATGCCCCCCACTAATTCCTATATTTTTTTTTTATGGTGGTCTATTCCTTGCACTAGGATTGTTGAAAAACAATTACAAAACCAACAACCCAATTCAAGAAACTACAAATGCCCACGAAAGGCAATAAATAATGGTAGCAAGATCCTAAATTTGAAATCATCAAGATAAGTCAATGATGGGTTATGAAAATCAAAGAATCCCATATCTGATATATGAATATGGCAGTGGAAACAAAATCAAGAATTTTCAAGAAATGGGATTAAAGAACACATAAAAAAAACACCTAGATTAAGGATTCACCTAATAAAGCAAGATTTTGAAAGAAGGATAAGGAATCCTCATCCCTGTGGGTGGACTCAAAGTGAAGACCGAGAGGGCCATAGATCAATAATTGGGGTGGATGAGAAGAGGGAAGTCTCTTCGTTTTCTTGGCTTGTTCATTTGGACTTGCATTCAGTGGGTCCAATTTTGTGGGACCCACTTAAAATCACATGAGCTATGTAGGCCGAGGTGAGGTTACTGGGAATTTTGGCGGCTAAAGAAAGAAAGAACATTGCAGCAGTGAAAATGGTGGATTTTCCTCCCAGTATAATAACTATTTTTGAAAAGGCCTCAACTTTGGCTTATTCATTTAGTCATTTGGTGCTTACCCTTTCTGTTCCTGTTCTTTTGCCGACTTGTACTTTATAATACATTGACCTTTTTCTTTCTTGAGAGCCTTTGTTACTATCTAATAGTGATCCATACACCAAGGCAATTTTTTATTTTTGTTTATAAAAAAAAAGGTAATAAAATCTTTTTTGGTTGTCAAAAACAAATATAGACTTTTCTTATAAAAAAATAAGCTTTGAAATTTCTGCTTATTTGGTAGAAAAAGATATCAGATAATAGTATAATTTGAGTTTGTTCAGTTACTAGCGTTAACGTTTTGCAGCGTTTGGATCTCTAAACGTACCATACTTGTGACGCCCCCAGAATAGGTATACAACACCCATTCTGAGTCGCCAAATACATGGTACAGAAAGCAAACTATAACTTCAATAATACAATTGTCGTGCAAAATACGACAACACATACTGTGAGTTTAAATACAAATATTGTCTTCTAGACAATATCCACACTCAAATAAATCCTCATTACAATTATTCAAACACTATTTTACAGAAATAGTGAGGACTGCTAATACATCTTTCTAGAACCATTACTCCATACCCCGACTAGATCCTGCTATGTTCTCACCTCCTGAGAAGAAAAATGGAACAAAAAGGAAAAGGGTGAGCTCAACTAGCCCAGTAAAGAATATTATGACTAAGATAATATACAACAAATTATCGTTAGTCTTCAACAGGGAAAAATCTGATAAAATATAATCGACAACAAGTTTTAGATCAACAACTGCAGCGGAAACAGCAAACCATTAGAAGAGTCAAGTAGAGAAAGAATTCTACTATCTTCTAAGATTTAAAAGTCCATCATCAATATTTTATCCCTGTAACATCAATTAATAATCATCTTTAACCAAATATTCATCTTTGCACTACAGGCCAAAGATATTCATTTGTATCATCAGTCGGTCATGTTCATCTCAACACCTGTTCATCTTTGCACTACAGGCCAAAGATATTCATCAAGTAATTATACATCTTTGCACTACAGGCCAAAGATATTCATTAATATCATCATTTAGGACTGAGGATGATGAAAAATATCTTAAAGAGAACGAATCCAATGAGACAGAAGGACAAATAGTAGGGATTCGTATAACAGTTTATCCAAGATCAATAATACTTCATAATAATCAATTGTGAAGCAGAATTCAAAAATAAAGATCAAAACATGGATACAATCAAAGATAGTAACCATAATAGACATCTTGGACAAAAAGGGAAAATTTTATTTTTCGGTGAATAGTGCCGTATTCGTGAATAGTGCCGTATACGTGAATAGTGCCGTATACGTGAATAGTAACCCCGACACAAAAAGTTCCAAATTTGATAAAAACTCATATCAATATTTCAGCATAATGATATTGAAGAAAATAATATCATTAAGAAGAAAATAATATCCCTTACCTCAAAATATCAGTACTTCTGGTCGGAATACCGGTATAAGGCTGAAAGAAACTTGCTCTGATGAATAGAAACTCTCAAAGTATCTAAATACTCACAAAATACACTCAATAATCTAGAGAGAGAAAGAGAGAAAACTTGTTTCTGGTGTGATTTTCAATTCTAACTTAGCCCTCTATTTATAGGAAAATTTTGGTAGGTTTGACCTGCAACCTGATGGCTTTACCTGCTACTATTCCCACCCACCACATTTGAAATATAATTCAGCACATTTCTTCACCAACCACAAGTGGGGCCCACCAATTCTAGAATTTTCCACCAAAATGATAAACTCCGAAAATTCAACAATTTCTGAACCAGTCATCTTGTAAAATTCATAATAAATCATACGTTCATTTTTAACGGTTCAAAATTTGTGGACATATACTCAACTTATATATGTATAACATATCCAAAAATTACCACGATCCAACGGTCGGATTAAAAATTATAACCCCCGCAATATTTCTCAAAAACCCTGATTTGATTTTTAATACCTCCATTCCGACAAAAATACTGATAAAAACCTCAACATTAACTCCTTCATTTTTAACCACAAAAATATATCCCTCATTTATATCCACATAAAATAAATATTTCCTTATCATATGAATCAATAATTAATTATTCACAAATAATATTACAGAATCACATTTATGACAACCAGGCCGTTCCCAGGAAAGAGGGGGCTTTCCAATAAGGATTTCTCCTTACTGGCGCGCAATTAGATGACCAAACCTCTCCTTAGACAGAACTTTCTAGACATTGCCAATAATGTTATCTAATAATATTATTCAAATAATATGAATTATTGATCTGATAAATGAAAATACTGTGCAGCAACAATTATTGAAACAACAATAATATAAAATATCAACGCAGCAATTATTGAATCAATAAAATAAAATATTGAATAATAACTACTGTAACAATTATTGAGTAGTGCCTTCTTACGTAAGAATCAATAATTGGTGCAATACCGTGTGCTACTGTATTTTAACCACCGGGTATTCCAACAGTATTAACGGTAACAACTACGCCGTTATTTATAAACAACTTATACTTGTCGTTTTCTTCATCCAATCGCTTTCCGTTATGGGGCCCACACAAGGCTGCGTCGTCGTACGAATATTCCCCGACAGCAAGAATATTCCACGACCAACCGAATATTCACCGACCAAAATAAATATTTTATAACCACTTGCTTATTTTGCAAAATTTGCACATTTCACCCATAACCAAAGTATTATATCAAATTAACCCCTTATTATTCACAATAATATTTAGAGAAAATTTGATTTTATTCATTAATAAGTTGGGGTCTTACAACCTCCCCTCCTTATGAAATTTCGTCCTCGAAATTGACGTACGTACCTGATGTTTCAAAAAGGTGAGGATACCTCGCTTTCATTTCTGATTCCAACTCCCAGGTCATTTCTTCAATAGCATGGTTTCTCCACAAAACCTTAACTTGTGGTATAACCTTCGTGCGTAGGACATGCTCTTTCCTATCCAAGATCTTAACAGGTACCTCCTCGTACGTTAAATCTTCAGCTATCTCGTCTGGTTCTAACTCAATAATGTGGTTCGGGTCTTTAACATATTTACGAAGCATAGATATGTGAAAAACATTATGAACACGAGACATGCTTGGAGGTAATGCGAGTCTATATGCCACATTTCCTATTCGCTCAAGAATCTCAAATGGACCAACAAATCTTGGATTGAGCTTTCCTCTCTTCCCAAATCTTGTAACTCCCTTCCATGGTGCAACACGTAACAATACATGATCCCCAATATTAAATTCCACGTCCTTCCGATGAAGATCCGCATAACTCTTTTGTCGATCCTGTGCCGTTTGTATACGTTGTCGAATCGTTTGGATCTTCTCTGTAGTAATGCGTACCAACTCTGGTCCCAACAATGTTGCTTCACCCACCTCGTCCCAGCATACTGGAGAACGACATTTTCTTCCATACAACGCCTCAAATGGAGCCATACCTATGCTCGCCTGATAACTGTTGTTGTAGGAGAATTCCACCAATGGTAGGTACTTATCCCAACTCCCTTTGAGATCTAAGACACAAAGTCTTAATAGATCTTCAAGAGTTTGAATAGTCCTCTCTGATTGTCCGTCCGTTTGAGGATGGTATGCTGAACTGAATCGTAAATCCGTGCCCATAGCTTTCTGCAAGCTAACCCAAAATCGTGAAGTGAATCTTGGGTCACGATCCGAAACTATGGATACTGGCATGCCATGCAATCTCACAATCTCGTTCACGTACATACTAGCAAGACGTTCAAGGGAATAAGTCTCACGTATCGGCAAGAAATGAGCGGACTTGGTTAATCTATCAACAATAACCCAAATCGCATCTATGCCTTGAGAAACCTTGGGAAGACCCGTAACAAAATCCATAGTAATGTGTTCCCACTTCCATTTCGGAATCTCAAGTGGTTGCAATGGACCCTTTGGTACTTGATGCTCCGCTTTTACACGTTGACAAGTTAAACATCTCGAGATAAACTCCGCGATCTCTCTTTTCATATTGCTCCACCAAAATGTATGTCGAAGATCGTGATACATTTTGGTACTCCCAGGATGGATTGCAAACGGTGTGTTGTGTGCCTCCATCATTATTCTATGCTTCAAGTCAAAATCGTTAGGAACACAAAGTCTGGAGTTGACTCGAAGTATTCCTTCTTCATCGATTCTTGCTTCTGGAATAGCACCTTCTTGCACTTTCTTCTTCATACGCATCAGCTCTATATCCGTAGCTTGAGCAGCTTTAACTTTATCGATTAAAGTCGGTTCTACTCGTATATTTGATATCATCATGTGGGTACTTGGAGCCTTCATCTCTATCTCCATCCTTTGCAAGTCATACAAAATGGGCCTTTGTGTTAAAAACATTGCACTCGTACCCGCATATGATCTTCTACTCAATGCGTCAGCTACTACGTTTGCTTTTCCAGGATGGTATTGGATGGTATGATCGTAATCTTTCAACAGCTCAAGCCAACGTCGTTGCCGCATGTTGAGTTCCTTTTGGGTGAAGAAATATTTGAGGCTTTTATGATCTGTATAGATCTCCACTTTCTCCCCATACAGGTAGTGTCTCCAGATCTTCAACGCAAAAACGACTGCTGCCAACTCCAAATCATGAGTAGGATAATTCCTCTCATATTCTTTGAGTTGTCGTGAGGCATAGGCTATGACTTTCCCATGTTGCATGAGAACACATCCTAACCCTTTGCCTGAAGCATCGCTGTAGATAACAAATCCATCCGAACCAGATGGTATTGTCAAAACAGGTGCCGAAATGAGTCTCCTCTTGAGTTCTTGGAAACTCTTCTCGCATTCCTCACTCCATACGAATTTTGTATCTTTCCGAGTCAGCTGAGTTAACGGAGTAGCGATTCGAGAAAATCCTTCCACAAATCTCCGATAATAACCAGCTAAGCCCAGAAAGCTACGTACTTCGGTTACCGACTTCGGTTGCTCCCAACTTTGTATGGCTTCAATCTTCGCCGGGTCGACAGATACTCCATGTTTTGACACCACGTGCCCAAGGAATGCTACTTCCTCAAGCCAGAACTCGCATTTCTTCAGTTTGGCATATAGCTTGTTTTCACGAAGCCTTTGCAGTACCAGCTTCAAATGGCGCTCATGATCTTCACGGCTTTTGGAATAGATGAGGATGTCATCAATAAAGACAACAACGAACTGATCCAAATATTCTTTGAATACACGGTTCATCATATCCATGAAGGCAGCAGGAGCATTAGTCAATCCAAAAGACATTACTAAGAATTCATAATGCCCGTACCGAGTTCTGAAGGCAGTCTTTGGAATATCCTCAGTTTTAATCTTCAGCTGATGATATCCAGAACGAAGATCGATCTTTGAAAAGAATTGTGCTCCTTGCAACTGGTCAAACAGGTCATCAATGCGAGGTAGCGGATACCTATTCTTGATGGTGACATGGTTCAATTCTCGATAGTCAATACAAAGTCGCATACTCCCGTCTTTCTTCTTTACGAATAAAACAGGAGCACCCCAAGGAGACGTACTAGGACGAATAAAACCGATGTCCAACAACTCCTGTAGTTGGACTTTTAACTCCTGAAGTTCAATAGGAGCCATTCGATATGGGGTTTTAGAAATGGGCTTTGTACCGGGTTCAAGGTCAATAAAGAATTCAATTTCTCGTTCCGGGGGTAGACCGGGAAGTTCTTCAGGAAATACATCGGAAAATTCTCTAACAATAGAAATATTATTCAAATCTGACTTGTCTTTGTTCAAATCCATAACATGGGCTAAGAAAGCTTGACATCCGTTTTTCAATAAACGAATAGCTTTGTGGCTTGATATGACAGTGACTGATTTTAGTGGTTTAGTAGTTTGAATTCGTATGACAGGTTGGTTAGGAATATGAAAACTAACAACCTTACGAAAACAATCAATTTTAGCATGATGAGTGGTTAACCAATCAATTCCTAAAATCACATCAAAAGCAAGTATCTTTAAAGAGATAAGATCAACAGGTAATGTGATAGTGCCAACTTGGATCATGCAAGATTTATAAACTGTAGATGTAACGAAGGTTTCACCCAACGGAGTTTCAACAGATAAGTTAAAGTCCAATTTCTCCGGAGTCAAGTTTAAACGTTGAGCACAAGCAGGAGAGATAAAAGAATGGGTAGAACCGGTATCTAGTAAAGTATAAACTTCGCAAGAATTCAAGATTAGCTTACCCGTGATCACCTCGTTCGGGTTTCTCGCGTTTTGGCCAGTAACGACAAACGCTCTTCCAGGAACCGCTGATTTCGACTTATCCGGGACAGCCCTTGGAATCACCACTCCCGCTGAACTTGGTTTCGCTATAGTACAATCTCGAGCGATGTGGCCTTCCTTCCCACAGTTGTAACACACCTTGGATTGTTGTGGACAGTTTGGGCTGATATGTCCCTCTTTCCCGCATTTGTAACATCTAACTGGCGGTCGTTCTCCTCCCCTAAAATTTGTTGTTGGTGCTGGTGCTGGTGCTGATGTCTTCCCGTCATTGTTGAATCTTCTCTTTCTGAAATTTCCACTTGACTCACCTCTCCTATTATCATGGCCACGATGACCACCCGAGTGGTTACCGCCTTTGTTCGTATTTTTCCCTCCTCGTTGGTTATCATCGCTCTGATGATTGCTGTCACCGGTATGACCCTGGTTGTGGTCCCTCGGTTGAGTATACTCATTATCTCTCTCTAATAATTGGGCCCTGTTGACAACGTCTGAATATAGAGAAAATTTATGAGAGATAAGGTATTGACGAATCTCAGGTTTTAAACCTCTCAGAAACATCCGCGTCATTCGTTCCTCATTTTCGACCAAATGAGGTGCAAACCTGGATAACTCTGCAAACTTCGCCTCGTACTGGGACACCGTCATGTTGTTTTGTTCCAGTCTAATAAACTCAACCTCCTTCATATGACGAATACTTTCAGGAAAGTACTTGTCATTGAACAGTTTTTGAAATGTTTCCCAGGACATGTTGAGTGCGTCAGGCTGGGTACGCTTCACAGACTCCCACCAGTAGTCTGCCTCACCGCGGAACATAAATGTGGCGAATGGAACCTTCTGTTCCTCCGTGCATCCCAAGACATCAAATATCTTGGTAATTTGCTTGACCCACGTTTCCGCCATGATCGGATCCGGCTTTCCCTTAAATTCTGGTGGTCCCAATTCTTTGAACTGCTTAGCTGTGACAAACCGCGCGTTGTTATCATTTCCACCCGTATTCTGCACACGAGTCTCCCTCGTCTGATTTTGCATGAACTGCAAAAAGCTCCTAAACATTCCATCATTCATCGTTTGCTCGGTAACGTTGTTTACAGGAGGAATATTGCCTTCCTGTTGCACGTTCCCCTGGGTAGTGATCAAAGGTGTCTCCACGGTCTGATTTACTCCATTATTAACGTTCTCAGCTGCCATTCTTAAATACTGCCATAAAACAAGGGTTAATAGTCATGTCATATATTATCCCTATACTCTGACCGACCAAATAAACACCAAATAAACTTAGTCAGGTCATACTAGCGAAGGAATTCCCCGTCTCTCCCCTCCTAGTTCTTGTCTCACATCTCAGCCAGGGATCATATCCCTAAGCTCTGATACCAACTGTGACGCCCCCAGAATAGGTATACAACACCCATTCTGAGTCGCCAAATACATGGTACAGAAAGCAAACTACAACTTCAATAATACAATTGTCGTGCAAAATACGACAACACATACTGTGAGTTTAAATACAAATATTGTCTTCTAGACAATATCCACACTCAAATAAATCCTCATTACAATTATTCAAACACTATTTTACAGAAATAGTGAGGACTGCTAATACATCTTTCTAGAACCATCACTCCATACCCCGACTAGATCCTGCTATGTTCTCACCTCCTGAGAAGAAAAATGGAACAAAAAGGAAAAGGGTGAGCTCAACTAGCCCAGTAAAGAATATTATGACTAAGATAATATACAACAAATTATCGTTAGTCTTCAACAGGGAAAAATCTGATAAAATATAATCGACAACAAGTTTTAGATCAACAACTGCAGCGGAAACAGCAAACCATTAGAAGAGTCAAGTAGAGAAAGAATTCTACTATCTTCTAAGATTTAAAAGTCCATCATCAATATTTTATCCCTGTAACATCAATTAATAATCATCTTTAACCAAATATTCATCTTTGCACTACAGGCCAAAGATATTCATTTGTATCATCAGTCGGTCATGTTCATCTCAACACCTGTTCATCTTTGCACTACAGGCCAAAGATATTCATCAAGTAATTATACATCTTTGCACTACAGGCCAAAGATATTCATTAATATCATCATTTAGGACTGAGGATGATGAAAAATATCTTAAAGAGAACGAATCCAATGAGACAGAAGGACAAATAGTAGGGATTCGTATAACAGTTTATCCAAGATCAATAATACTTCATAATAATCAATTGTGAAGCAGAATTCAAAAATAAAGATCAAAACATGGATACAATCAAAGATAGTAACCATAATAGACATCTTGGACAAAAAGGGAAAATTTTATTTTTCGGTGAATAGTGCCGTATTCGTGAATAGTGCCGTATACGTGAATAGTGCCGTATACGTGAATAGTAACCCCGACACAAAAAGTTCCAAATTTGATAAAAACTCATATCAATATTTCAGCATAATGATATTGAAGAAAATAATATCATTAAGAAGAAAATAATATCCCTTACCTCAAAATATCAGTACTTCTGGTCGGAATACCGGTATAAGGCTGAAAGAAACTTGCTCTGATGAATAGAAACTCTCAAAGTATCTAAATACTCACAAAATACACTCAATAATCTAGAGAGAGAAAGAGAGAAAACTTGTTTCTGGTGTGATTTTCAATTCTAACTTAGCCCTCTATTTATAGGAAAATTTTGGTAGGTTTGACCTGCAACCTGATGGCTTTACCTGCTACTATTCCCACCTACCACATTTGAAATATAATTCAGCACATTTCTTCACCAACCACAAGTGGGGCCCACCAATTCTAGAATTTTCCACCAAAATGATAAACTCCGAAAATTCAACAATTTCTGAACCAGTCATCTTGTAAAATTCATAATAAATCATACGTTCATTTTTAACGGTTCAAAATTTGTGGACATATACTCAACTTATATATGTATAACATATCCAAAAATTACCACGATCCAACGGTCGGATTAAAAATTATAACACCCGCAATATTTCTCAAAAACCCTGATTTGATTTTTAATACCTCCATTCCGACAAAAATACTGATAAAAACCTCAACATTAACTCCTTCATTTTTAACCACAAAAATATATCCCTCATTTATATCCACATAAAATAAATATTTCCTTATCATATGAATCAATAATTAATTATTCACAAATAATATTACAGAATCACATTTATGACAACCAGGCCGTTCCCAGGAAAGAGGGGGCTTTCCAATAAGGATTTCTCCTTACTGGCGCGCAATTAGATGACCAAACCTCTCCTTAGACAGAACTTTCTAGACATTGCCAATAATGTTATCTAATAATATTATTCAAATAATATGAATTATTGATCTGATAAATGAAAATACTGTGCAGCAACAATTATTGAAACAACAATAATATAAAATATCAACGCAGCAATTATTGAATCAATAAAATAAAATATTGAATAATAACTACTGTAACAATTATTGAGTAGTGCCTTCTTACGTAAGAATCAATAATTGGTGCAATACCGTGTGCTACTGTATTTTAACCACCGGGTATTCCAACAGTATTAACGGTAACAACTACGCCGTTATTTATAAACAACTTATACTTGTCGTTTTCTTCATCCAATCGCTTTCCGTTATGGGGCCCACACAAGGCTGCGTCGTCGTACGAATATTCCCCGACAGCAAGAATATTCCACGACCAACCGAATATTCACCGACCAAAATAAATATTTTATAACCACTTGCTTATTTTGCAAAATTTGCACATTTCACCCATAACCAAAGTATTATATCAAATTAACCCCTTATTATTCACAATAATATTTAGAGAAAATTTGATTTTATTCATTAATAAATTGGGGTCTTACAATACTAATTTTAATGCGTTGCATTTGAGGTCCAAAAGTTATTTTCAAATAAATTGCTAATAGATGAATAAGATTTCTAAGTGTGTTTAAATTTTCAAACGCTCTAAACAATGCAAATGCTGAGTAATTAAACATACACAAATACTTATCACAAAAAATACGAACCAACTTGGACCATTTTTAATAAAATACGAACCAACTTGATTCTTGATTTGACTGTCAAATAGGTGAGTTATGTTTATGATGATCTTCTTCTCTGCTATTACTTTAGCTTGATTTAGTTTTTACTGATTTTGGTTTGATTTGATCAATTGAGTTGCCTATTGGTGCTTTACTTTTATTGGGAGTGTTGGGAACTTGTGACTCATAATAAAGAAGTCACTGGAAAAGGGCTAGTGCGGAGCGTAGCGAAGCGATAGCCTTTCAGGGTTGCACCGAACGTCTCGGGGGGGTGCGAGGGGGCTTCGCCCCCCCGCGGTATGGTTCTGCCTTAGTGGCGCGGAGCGCGCTGGTGATAGTAGACAGGTCGCGCGGAGCGCGCTGCCTCGGCAGGAGGTGTCTGGGCAAGTGGCGCGGAGCGCGCTGCGGAAGCCTTTGGCGCGGCGCGGTCCGCGCTGCGTCGACAACTCAGTTGACTGATTGTTAATTGGATTGGGTATTATGGGTAATTGACCATAATATGAAGTAAGGTTGGAATATGATTAGTAGGTATATATACTAACTATTGTAAAGCCCTATGTAACCAAGGAATCATCAATAAACAATTAGCCGCCGCCTGTGGAGTACCCAAATTGGGGAACCACGTAAATCTCTTGTGTTCTTCTTAATTCTCTATCGTTTGTGTTTGTGTGTGATCTTATTATTCTAACAAATTGGTATCAGAGCCAGGTTTAACACGTGGTAACGATGTCATCAAATTCTTCGGTAGCAAAGTTTGATGTGATGAAGTTTGATGGGACTGGGAATTTTGGGCTATGGCAACAGAGGGTAAAGGATCTGTTGGTGCAACAAGGATTGGTAAAGGCGTTAAAGAAGAAACCGGATTCTATGACGACGGATGACTGGGATGAACTCCAAGCGAAGGCGGTAAGTACAATTCGTTTGTGTCTAGCAGACGAGGTTATGTATCACGTGATCGGTGATGAATCGCCATCGGGTGTATGGAGTAAATTGGAATCCAGGTATATGTCAAAGTCGTTGACGAATAAATTGTTTCTGAAACAAAAGCTGTTTGGGCTGAAGATGATTGAAGGTTCGGAGCTTATTCAACATATTCACACGTTCAATCAAACAATTAGTGACTTGCTAAGGATTGAAGTGAAATTCGAGGAAGAAGACCAGGCGTTGATGTTATTGTGTTCTCTACCGGGTTCCATGGAGAATCTTGTGACGACCCTCTTATGGGGAAAACAAACTCTGAAATTGGAAGAAGTCACTTCTGCTCTACTAATGTTTAACCAGCGAAAACAACAATCCGAGGGTATGTCGGGTGAAGGGTTGATGGTAAAAGGTGGAAAGCAACGTGGCAGAAAATCGGATAGAGGGAAACCAGGGACGCAGTGGAAATCTAAGTCGAGGGGCAAGACTCCTAGGCCAAAGGAGGGTAAGTGTTTTAGATGTCGCGAGACAGGGCACTTCAAAAGGGATTGTCCATATAAGAATAAGGGTGAAGGAACAGGGAAACAAACTGAATCTACAAAATCGGCAAACGTCGTGGAGGAATCATCGGATGATGGAGATATGTTGTCAGTGTCAACAAACACGGACGTGACAGACTCATGGATTTTGGATTCAGCATGTTCGTTTCACATGTCACCTAACAGGGAGTGGTTTGACACCTACAAGTCGGTCAACTGTGGGACAGTTCTAATGGGTAACGATGCTTCGTGCAACGTCATTGGGATAGGCACAGTGAAGATAAGGATGTTCGATGGTGTTGTAAGGACTCTGGCTGAGGTGAGGCATATTCCAGGTTTAAGGAAGAATTTGATTTCATTGGGAACTCTAGACTCTAATGGCTGCGAGTTCAAAACTGGTGGTGGAGCCATGAGAGTGACAAAGGGTGCCCTGGTAATAATGAAAGGTTCTAAGGTTAACGGGAATATCTATCGGATGATAGGGAGTACAGTTGTAGGTGGAGCTGCTACTGTAAGACCCCAAATTATTAATAAATGAAATTTAATTTCCTCTATTTATTATTCTGAAATAGTAAGAGTTGATTTGATTAATGTGGTTAGTTATGGGTAAAATGCGCAAATATTTTAAATAAGCAAGTGGTTATAAAATATTCATTGTTGTCG
This sequence comes from Panax notoginseng, assembly GCA_016801055.1. Taxonomy (NCBI): domain Eukaryota; kingdom Viridiplantae; phylum Streptophyta; class Magnoliopsida; order Apiales; family Araliaceae; genus Panax; species Panax notoginseng. Next base: position 989,995 of record CM029021.1, on the reverse strand, counting down.
GGGAATATTTGTTTGGTCGTGGAATATTCTTGTTGTCGGGGAATATTCGTACGACGGCGCAGCCTTGTGTGGGCCCCATAACAGAAAGCGATTGGATGAAGAAAACGACAAAAATAAGTTGTTTATAAATAACGGCGTAGTTGTTACCGTTAATACTGTTGGAATACCCGGTGGTTAAAACACGGTAATACGCGTAGCACACGGTATTGCACCAATTATTGATTCTTACGTAAGAAGGCACTACTCAATAATTGTTACAGTAATTACTGTTCAATATTGTATTTTATTGATTCAATAATTGTTGCGTTGATATTTTATATTACTATTGTTTCAATAATTGTCACTACGCAGTATTTTTCATTATCAGAGCAATAATTCATATTATCTGAATAATATTATTAGATAACATTATTGGCAATGTCTAGAAAGTTCTGTCTAAAGAGAGGTTTGGTCATCTAATTGCGCGCCAGTAAGGAGAAATCCTTATTGAAAAGCCCCCTCTTTCCTGGGAACTGCCTGGTTGCCAGTACTGTGGTTCTGTAATATTATTTGTGTATAATTAATTATTGATTTATATGATGAGAAAAATAGTGATTTTATGTGGATATAGATAGAGAAAAATTTTAATGTGACAATTGTTGAAAATTAATATTTTATCTTTTTCTGATAAAATAATTCATTTAAATATATTATTTTAATAATATATTGATGGTGGTATTTTTACAATGAATGTGGGATATATGAGTATATGAGGAGGAAGAGTATTTTTGTGGCATTAAATGATTAACACATATTTTGTGTGTTGGTGGAGATAATTCTTGACCGAAAATTTATTATTGACTGTAAAATCGTCCGTTTGTGAATTTCGGTCAATTTCTGTTTGGAATTTGGAAAAACTTTCTTCTGCAAAGTTGTAGAGAATTGAATTTCCTATAAAAACTCGCTAGATTCGAATTTTCTGATAAAAGGGCTATTTATTATGAATTATTGAAGTTCTGAAATTCCGAAATAATTGATTTTTGGAAGTTTTATTTATTATTTTGAAGAAAAGTATTTTTTGACATTTAAGTGGGCTAACATGTGATATAAATGGGCTGAGATCAGATATCTAGAGGTGGGCTAAGGAAAATTTGATTAATATATTATTATTATATTAAATTTTCTGCTTTGGTGTTCTAAACATTTTCCTATAAATAGGGTGCTTAGGTTAGAATTGAAAATCACACCAGAAACACAAGTTTCTCTCTATTTCTCTCTCTATATCGAGCGTATTCTTGTGAGTATTTGATACTTTGAGTGTTGCTATACGGTGCAAGTTTCCTTCAGCACTATATCTAGTATTCCAGTCAGAAGTACCATCTTTCCGAGGTAAGGGATGTTATTTCTTCTTAAATGATATTATTTTCTTCAATATCATTATGCCGAAGTATTGATCTGAACTTTTTATCAAATTTGGAACTTTTCATGTCGGGGTTACTATTCATGAGTTACTATTCACGAGTTACTATTCACGAGTTACTATTCACGAGTTACTATTCACCGAAAAAATGAAATTTCCTTCTTTTCGTCCAAATATCTATTCTGGATACTAGCTTTGATTGTATCCATGTTTTGATCATTCTTGAATTTTACTTCACTATGATAAGGTATTTTTGGACATGGATAAATCGAAATACGAATCCTTAATATTTGTTATTTTGCATCACTGGATTCGTTTTCTTTAAAATATTTTTCATCATCCTCAGTCTTAAATGATGATATAACTGAATATCTTTGGCCTGTAGTGCAAAGATGAATAATTTCTGATGAATATCTTTGGCCCGTAGTGCAAAGATGAACAGGTGTTGAGGTGAACATGACCAACTGATGGATATCTTTGGCCTGTAGTGCAAAGATGACTATTTGATTCAAGATATTTATTGATTGATGTTACAGGGATAAAATGTTGATGATGGGCTTTTAAATTCATAGATAATCGTAGATTTCATTTTCTACGTAACTTCTCTATGAATTATTATTTTCCGCTGCGAATATTGAATTAAAACTTGTTGTCTATTGTATTCTATTAAATTTTTCCCTGTTGAAGACTAACGATAATTTGTTGTATATTATCTTAGTCATAATATTCTTTACTGGGCTAGTTGAGCTCACCATTTTCCTTGTTGTTCCATTTTCTTCTCAGGAGGCGAGAATGTAGCAGGTACTAGTCGGGGTATGGAATGAAGGTTCTAGGAAGTTGTTTTAGTAGTCCTCACCATTTTTTTTATAAAATATTGTTCCAATAATTGTAATGAGGACTTATTTGAGTGTGGATATTGTCTAGATGACAATATTTGTATTTACACTCACAGTTTTTATGTTGTATTAATAAAGTTGTAGTTGTTTCTGTACCATGTTATTGACGACTCAGAATAGGTGTTGTATACCTGTTTTGGGGGCGTCACAGCTACCACTACAGCGGAAGATATTGATGATACTACACTATGGCATATGCGATTAGGGCATATGGGAGAACGTGGGATGCTGGAATTACATAGGAGATGTGACGCCCCCAAAATTAGGTATACATCACCCATCTTGGGTCGTCAGATACATAGTACAAAATACAAATACAACTGATTAATACATCTGTCGTGTACAATACGACAAAACATAAACTGTGAGTTTGAATACAAATATTATCTTCTAGAGAGTATTCATACTCAAAAGGAGTCCTCATTACATTTATTAACACACTATTACATAGAATAGTGAGGACTACTAACTAATACTATCATTCGGACCATCACTCCGTACCCCGACTTGTCCCAGCTACGTTCTCATTTCCTGAAGAGAACAGTGAAAGAAAGGGTGAGCTCAACTAGCCCAGTAAGAAATATTATGACTAAGATAATGCAGAATAAATTATCATTAGCCTTCAACAATGTTAAACTGATAAAATATAATAGACATCAAGTTTAACTGTAGCGGAACAAGCAATCCATTAAAAGAGTCAAGTAGAAAATAAACTCTACTATCTTTTATGATTTAAAAAGTTTTTCAACACTGTAATCGCTGAGACTCAGCTTAATAAAATAATCCACATCATCGAATCACCCCTGCACTACGGCCAAGGATATTCGTGTATTCATTAATGGTCATGATCATGCCAACAACTGTCCATCAATGCACTACGGGCCAATGAGGACTTTTACCACATCATTTGTAACATTACGGTCATGATTATACCGAATAATCCCTGGTCATAATCATACCAAGTCCATCTATGCAATACAGGCCACAGATGACTTTCAACATTTTATAAACATGAGGATGATGACAATGATATAAGAATTCAATAAAACAAGTTCAAGAATTAATTTATCCAGGAATTAACAACGTCCAAATTGTCAACATGATACTGCATTGTGGAGTAAAATTCAAGAATGCTTAGAAGAATATTTTCTTGAAAAGATACTGGATGAAACGCAACTATCAAGGATATTCCACAAATTTCATGGAGTATAGAAGTCAAAACTTAACCAACTGAGTACAATAAAGAATGGAATAACAAAAGAAATCACCATGCATGCGATAGACCGCACAGACAGGTTATTCCAATAGAATAATAAATAATGGAACCAGGTCCGGCGTAAACGCACAGACAGGATATTCCGACAGAATAATAAATAATGGAACCAGGTCCGGTGTAAAACACACAGACAGGATATTCCAACAGAATAATAATAAAACGGAACCAGGTCCGGTGTAAAACACACAGACAGGATGTTCCAACAGAATAATAATAAAAACGGAACCAGGTCCGGTGTAAAACACACAGACAGGATGTTCCAACAGAATAATAGAAGAATGTCACCAAGTATAGGGTAGACCGCGTATACTGGTTATTCCAACAGAATAATAACGAATGGAATAACAGAAGTTCTCTTCATGAATATAAAAGAAATAATATTCCCTACCTTAAAAGAACTGGATATTGGAAAAGTGATGTAGCAGAATACTTTTATTCTCTCTCTCTCTTATTCTCTCTATACTTTCTCTCTCTATAGCTTGAATGAATTCGTGAAAAATAATGAAGCCCTAGGCCTCTATTTATAGAAAAACTGAGGGTGGCTCTTGGTCTTAACGAAGGGTCAAATGACTCTTGGTAATATTGAAGGGACAACTACTATTGACGAAAGTAATTACTATTGACCAAGGTAAATACTATTGACGAAGGTAATTACTATTGACCAAGGTAAATACTATTGACCAAGGTAAATACTATTGACGAAGGTAATTACTATTGACTAAGGTAAATACTATTGACGACGGTAATTACTATTGACGACGGTAATTACTATTGACGAAGAGACTCTTAGATGATGACATATGGCCCCCCATAAAATAACCAAACTTACCACAACGTCTCAATAATATAACATATTATACAGATGATACTATGACAATAATTTAAGAGATATGATGCAGCAATTACTGTAGCAATAATTGAGTATAGCTGAGTGACTTCTCACGTAAGCATCAATAATCAATACCGTGTGCTACTATGCAACCACGCGTATTACTGTACTTTTACTACCGAGTAGTTCAACAGTTTTAACGGTTTTAACGGTAACACCTCAGCCGTTATTTTTATAGAAAGATAATTCTGTCGTTTTCTCAATCCGACAATAATTCCGTTGTGGGGTCCACCAATGATTGTGCCGTCGTACGAATATTCCCCGACAAAAAGAATATTCTCCGACCAAACGAATATTTTATAACAACTTGCTTACTTTGCAAAATTTATAAATATTACCCACAACTATAACATTATATCAAATTAACTCCATAATATTCAAAAATGATATTTATAGAAAATTCATCTTTATTTATAAAAATTGGGGTCTTACAACCTCCCCTTCTTATGAAATTTCGCCCTCGAAATTAGGGTACGTACCTGGTATGTCGAAGAGGTAAGGATACCTTGATTTCATTTCTGATTCTAACTCCCAAGTCATTTCCTCAACATCGTGGTTTCTCCACAAAACTTTAACTTGAGGTATAACCTTGGAGCGTAGAATATGTTCCTTCTTATCCAAGATTTGAACAGGAACTTCTTCATACGTCAAATCCTCCGCTATTTCGTCCGGTTCTAACTCAATAATGTGGTTCGGGTCTTCCACATATTTGCGTAACATGGATATGTGAAAAACGTTATGAACACGAGACATACTTGGCGGTAAAGCGAGTCTATAAGCCACAGTTCCTACTCGATCGAGGATTAAAAATGGACCGATGAATCGAGGATTTAGCTTTCCTCTCTTTCCAAATCTCGTAACTCCTTTCCATGGAGCAACACGTAAGAACACATGATCTCCTACATCAAATTCCACGTCCTTTCGATGAAGATCAGCATAACTCTTTTGTCGATCTTGTGAGGTTTTTATACGTTGTCGGATCGTTTGAATCTTTTCTGTAGTCATACGTACCAACTCCGGTCCCAACAACGTTGCTTCGCCCACCTCATCCCAGCATACTGGAGAACGACATTTTCTTCCATACAATGCTTCGAATGGAGCCATGCCAATACTTGCTTGATAACTGTTGTTGTAGGAAAACTCCACCAATGGTAAGAACTTGTCCCAACTTCCCTTGAAGTCAAAGACACAGAGTCTTAATAGATCTTCAAGAGTTTGAATAGTCCTCTCTGATTGTCCGTCCGTCTGAGGATGATATGCTGAACTAAATCGTAACTCCGTGCCCATAGCTTTTTGTAAACTAACCCAAAATCGTGAAGTGAATCTTGGGTCTCGATCAGAAACTATGGATACTGGCATACCATGCAGTCTTACAATCTCGTTTATGTACATACGAGCAAGACGTTCAAGTGTATAAGTTTCTCGTATCGGTAAGAAATGAGCAGACTTGGTCAATCTATCAACAATGACCCAAATCGCATCAATACCTTGAGAAACCCTAGGAAGACCGGTAACGAAATCCATGGTAATGTGCTCCCACTTCCATTCTGGAATTTCAAGTGGTTGCAATGGACCTTTTGGTACTTGATGCTCCGCTTTGACTCGTTGACAAGTTAGACACCTTGAGATAAACAACGCTATCTCTCTCTTCATATTGCTCCACCAAAATGTATGACGAAGATCATGATACATTTTGGTACTTCCAGGATGGATTGCAAACGGTGTGTTGTGCGCCTCCATCATGATTTCATACTTTAAATCAGGGTTGTTAGGAACACAAAGTCTGGAGTTGACTCGAAGTATTCCTTCTTCATCGATTCTTGCTTCCGGCATAGAACCTTCTTGCACTTTCTTCCTCATACGCATCAGCTCCAGGTCTGTAGCTTGAGCAGCTTTAACTTTATCGATTAAAGTCGGTTCTACTCGTATATTCGCCATCATCACATGGGTCCCTGGAGTCTTCAACTCTATCTCCATCCTTTGCAAGTCACACAAAATGGGCCTTTGCGTTGTTAATATTGCACTTGTACCCGCATATGATCTTCTACTCAATGCGTCAGCTACCACGTTCGCTTTTCCAGGATGGTATTGAATGGTATGATCATAATCTTTCAACAGTTCAAGCCAACGTCGTTGTCGCATGTTGAGTTCCTTTTGAGTGAAGAAATATTTGAGGCTTTTATGATCCGTAAAGATCTCCACTTTCTCCCCATACAAGTAATGCCTCCAAATTTTAAGTGCAAAGACAACAGCTGCCAACTCTAGATCATGAGTAGGATAATTCCTCTCATATTCCTTGAGTTGTCTTGATGCATAGGCTATGACTTTTCCATGTTGCATGAGAACGCATCCCAACCCTTTGCTCGAAGCATCACTGTAGATGACAAATCCCTCCGAGCCAGATGGTATTGTTAGAACAGGTGCTGAAATGAGTCTCCTCTTGAGTTCTTGAAAACTCTGCTCACATTCTTCGCTCCAACCAAACTTTGTATCTTTCCGAGTCAGCTGAGTTAATGGAGTAGCGATTCGAGAAAATCCTTCCACGAATCTCCGATAATAACCAGCTAAACCAAGAAAGCTACGTACCTCGGTCACTGATTTAGGTTGCTCCCAGCTTTGAATAGCTTCAATCTTTGCCGGGTCAACCGATATTCCACGACTTGATACTACGTGCCCAAGGAATGCTACCTCCTCCAGCCAGAACTCGCATTTCTTCAACTTGGCATAAAGCTTGTATTCACGAAGCTTTTGGAGTACCAGCCTCAAGTGTTGCTCATGATCTTCACGGCTTTTGGAATAAATAAGGATGTCATCAATAAAGACGACCACAAAGTGATCCAAATATTCCTTGAATACCCGGTTCATCATATCCATGAAGGCAGCAGGAGCATTAGTCAATCCAAAGGACATGACTAGGAATTCATAATGCCCGTACCGAGTTCTAAAAGCCGTCTTTGGAATATCCTCAGTTCTAACCTTCAGCTGATGATATCCAGAACGAAGATCGATCTTTGAAAAGAATTGTGCTCCTTGCAACTGGTCAAACAGGTCATCAATACGTGGCAATGGGTACCTGTTTTTGATGGTGACATGATTCAACTCCCGATAATCAATACAAAGTCGCATACTTCCATCTTTCTTCTTCACGAATAGAACAGGAGCACCCCAAGGAGAAGTACTAGGACGAATAAAGCCAATGTCTAACAATTCCTGCAGTTGGATCTTTAACTCCTGAAGTTCAATAGGAGCCATTCGATATGGGGCTTTGGAAATGGGTTTTGTACCGGGTTCAAGATCGATACAAAATTCAATTTCACGCTCTGGGGGTAGGCCAGGAAGTTCTTCAGGGAATACGTCAGGGAATTTATTAACAATAGAAATATCATTCAAAACTGACGTATTTTTGTTTAGATCTGTGACATGAGCTAAGAAAGCTTGACATCCGTTTTTCAATAAACGAATAGTTTTATGGCTTGAGATGACAGCGATTGATTTTAATGGTTTGGTTGCTTGAATTCGCATAATAGGTCGATTAGGAATATGAAAGCTAACAACCTTACGAAAACAATCAATTTTTGCATAATGAGTAGTTAACCAATCAATCCCTAGAATCACGTCAAATGCAAGTATTTTTAATGAAATCAGATCGATAGGTAATGTGTGGGTACCAACTTGAACCAAACAAGACTTATAAACAGTGGAGGTAATGAAGGTTTCTCCCAACGGAGTTTCCACAGATAAGTCAAAGTCTAATTTCTCCGGAATCAAATTTAATCGATGAGCGCAAGTAGGAGAAATAAAAGAATGGGTTGAACCGGTATCAAATAAAGTATAAACTTCTTTAGAGTTTATAATAAGCTTACCCGTGATGACCTCATTCGGGTTCCTTGCTCTCTGGGAGTTCACAACAAACGCTCTCCCTTGCACAACCGGTTTTGACTTTTCTGGGACGGCTTTTGGTGCCTCCATCCTAGCTGAATTTGTTTTCGGTAAACGACAAAATCGGGCTAAATGACCTTCTCTTCCACAATTATAACATGCTTTGGACGGCATCGCGCAGTTTGGACTGATGTGCCCCTCCCCTCCGCATTTGAAACATATGATAGGTGGTCGTTCTCCTTCCTTAACGACAGGTGCTGGTGCTGACGTCTTTCCATCATTGTTGAATCTCCTCTTCTTGAAATGTCCATTCTTATTGTTTTGGCCCTGATTACCACCGAAGTGGTTACCATTTCTGGCCTGTTGATTCCCTCCACGCTTGTTGTCACCGCTTCGATGACTGCTCTCACTGGTATTATCATTTTGCCGGCTGCTCTCTTTTGGTTGCGTTGTCTCGTTATCGCGCTCCACCAACTGAGCCCTATTTACAACATCTGAATACAAACACAGTTTATGAGAAACAAGATGTTGACGTATCTCCGGCTTCAAACCTCTTAAAAACATCCGCGTCATTCTTTCTTCATTATCCACCAGGTGGGACGCAAACCGGGATAACTCCGCAAATTTTGCCTCGTACTGCGACACGGTCATATTATTCTGCTCCAATTTGATGAACTCCACCTCCTTCATGTGACGAATACTCTCGGGAAAGTATTTGTCGTTAAACAGCTCTTGGAACTTCTCCCAGGACATCTTCAGTGCGGCAGGTTGAGTACGCTTTATCGATTCCCACCAGTAATCTGCCTCTCCTCGCAACATAAAGGCGGCAAAGGGAACCTTTTGCTCCTCGGAGCAACCCAAGACATCAAATATCTTGGTGATCTGCTTTATCCATGTTTCAGCTACAAGTGGTTTGGGTTCTCCCTTAAACTCCGGTGGTCCCAGCTCCTTAAACTGTTTAGCGGTGACCGCCTGAGAGTTTCCAGTATTTCCACCTACGTTGTGGACAGGAGCCGCTTTCACCTGTTGTTGCATGAATTGCATAAAGCCTCTGAACATTTGATCATTCATCATTTGGTCAGTGTTGTTGTTTGCATGAGGATTGACACCTTCCTGATGCACATTATCCTGATTATTGATATGTGGTGAATCAACAGTCGTCTGTGCTCCATTGCTATTCTCAACATTCTCAGATGCCATTTTCAGATACTGCCACAAAATAAAAATTAATTGATATGTCATATATTATCCTTATATTATGACCGACCAATTAAATACCATGCAAATAAACTTAGGTATGTCATACTAGCGAAGGAATTCCCCGTCTCTCCCCTCCTAGTTCTATTCTCACATCTTAGCCAGGGATCATATCCCTAAGCTCTGATACCAACTGTGACGCCCCCAAAATTAGGTATACATCACCCATCTTGGGTCGTCAGATACATAGTACAGAATACAAATACAACTGATTAATACATCTGTCGTGTACAATACGACAAAACATAAACTGTGAGTTTGAATACAAATATTATCTTCTAGAGAGTATTCATACTCAAAAGGAGTCCTCATTACATTTATTAACACACCATTACATAGAATAGTGAGGACTACTAACTAATACTATCATTCGGACCATCACTCCGTACCCCGACTTGTCCCAGCTACGTTCTCATTTCCTGAAGAGAACAGTGAAAGAAAGGGTGAGCTCAACTAGCCCAGTAAGAAATATTATGACTAAGATAATGCAGAATAAATTATCATTAGCCTTCAACAATGTTAAACTGATAAAATATAATAGACATCAAGTTTAACTGTAGCGGAACAAGCAATCCATTAAAAGAGTCAAGTAGAAAATAAACTCTACTATCTTTTATGATTTAAAAAGTTTTTCAACACTGTAATCGCTGAGACTCAGCTTAATAAAATAATCCACATCATCGAATCACCCCTGCACTACGGCCAAGGATATTCGTGTATTCATTAATGGTCATGATCATGCCAACAACTGTCCATCAATGCACTACGGGCCAATGAGGACTTTTACCACATCATTTGTAACATTACGGTCATGATTATACCGAATAATCCCTGGTCATAATCATACCAAGTCCATCTATGCAATACAGGCCACAGATGACTTTCAACATTTTATAAACATGAGGATGATGACAATGATATAAGAATTCAATAAAACAAGTTCAAGAATTAATTTATCCAGAAATTAACAACGTCCAAATTGTCAACATGATACTGCATTGTGGAGTAAAATTCAAGAATGCTTAGAAGAATATTTTCTTGAAAAGATACTGGATGAAACGCAACTATCAAGGATATTCCACAAATTTCATGGAGTATAGAAGTCAAAACTTAACCAACTGAGTACAATAAAGAATGGAATAACAAAAGAAATCACCATGCATGCGATAGACCGCACAGACAGGTTATTCCAATAGAATAATAAATAATGGAACCAGGTCCGGCGTAAACGCACAGACAGGATATTCCGACAGAATAATAAATAATGGAACCAGGTCCGGTGTAAAACACACAGACAGGATATTCCAACAGAATAATAATAAAACGGAACCAGGTCCGGTGTAAAACACACAGACAGGATGTTCCAACAGAATAATAATAAAAATGGAACCAGGTCCGGTGTAAAACACACAGACAGGATGTTCCAACAGAATAATAGAAGAATGTCACCAAGTATAGGGTAGACCGCGTATACTGGTTATTCTAACAGAATAATAACGAATGGAATAACAGAAGTTCTCTTCATGAATATAAAAGAAATAATATTCCCTACCTTAAAAGAACTGGATATTGGAAAAATGATGTAGCAGAATACTTTTATTCTCTCTCTCTTATTCTCTCTATACTTTCTCTCTCTATAGCTTGAATGAATTCGTGAAAAATAATGAAGCCCTAGGCCTCTATTTATAGAAAAACTGAGGGTGGCTCTTGGTCCTAACGAAGGGTCAAATGACTCTTGGTAATATTGAAGGGACAACTACTATTGACGAAAGTAATTACTATTGACCAAGGTAAATACTATTGACGAAGGTAATTACTATTGACCAAGGTAAATACTATTGACCAAGGTAAATACTATTGACGAAGGTAATTACTATTGACTAAGGTAAATACTATTGACGACGGTAATTACTATTGACGACGGTAATTACTATTGACGAAGAGACTCTTAGATGATGACATATGGCCCCCCATAAAATAACCAAACTTACCACAACGTCTCAATAATATAACATATTATACAGATGATACTATGACAATAATTTAAGAGATATGATGCAGCAATTACTGTAGCAATAATTGAGTATAGCTGAGTGACTTCTCACGTAAGCATCAATAATCAATACCGTGTGCTACTATGCAACCACGCGTATTACTGTACTTTTACTACCGAGTAGTTCAACAGTTTTAACGGTTTTAACGGTAACACCTCAGCCGTTATTTTTATAGAAAGATAATTCTGTCGTTTTCTCAATCCGACAATAATTCCGTTGTGGGGTCCACCAATGATTGTGCCGTCGTACGAATATTCCCCGACAAAAAGAATATTCTCCGACCAAACGAATATTTTATAACAACTTGCTTACTTTGCAAAATTTATAAATATTACCCACAACTATAACATTATATCAAATTAACTCCATAATATTCAAAAATGATATTTATAGAAAATTCATCTTTATTTATAAAAATTGGGGTCTTACAGGAGAAATCTGCTGAAAGGGATAAAGTCGTGCAAGCTAGACTTCTGCAAATTCTGTGTCTTGGGAAAACAGTGTAAGGTAAAGTTTAAGAGTGCGGTGAACAAAACTAATGGGAAACTTGACTATGTGTATTCTGATGTATGGGGGCCAGTGAGAGTAGCTTCGAAAGCGGGATCGCTGTATTTCTTGACTTTCATCGATGATTTTTCGAGAAAGGTTTGGGTGTACTTCATGCGACACAAGTCTGAGGTCTTCGATAAGTTCAAGGTGTGGAAAGCTGAAGTGGAAAATCAAACAGGGAAAAGAATTAAGTGCCTCAGGACAGATAATGGGACAGAGTACAAGTACGAGCCATTTGTGAAGTTTTGTGAAGAGCACGGGATACAACGTCACTGGACTGTCAGGAAAACTCCACAGCAAAACGGAGTGGCAGAAAGAATGAACAGAACTATTGTAGAGCGGGCACGGTGCATGAGACTAAATGCAGGGATTTCGAAGGATTTCTGGGCAGAGGCAGTGAGTATGGCAGTTTATTTGATAAACAGGTCGCCGAGTACTGCTCTGGGTAATAAAACAGCACAAGAGGTGTGGACAGGTAAGGAGATAGACTACTCGGATATGAGAATCTTCGGATGTCCAGCCTACGTTCACGTTCCGGGAGATGAGAGATCAAAGCTTGATGCCAAGTCCAAATAATGTATCTTTCTTGGGTATAAGAAAGGTGTAAAGGGGTACAAGCTATGGGATCCGAATACAAAGAAGGTAGTAATCAGTAGGGATGTGGTTTTTGATGAGGCTTCCATGGTTAAGATACAACAGGAAGGTCAGAAAACCAAGGCTGGTAGTGTAACCGGAAATCTGCAGCAGAAAGTTCAAATTGAACTGGAAAGCAATGACACTGGAAATTTACCACCAGTGGAACAGGAAAATCAGGAGCAGCAGGACGAAAGCATTGCCGCAAGGAGACCCAAACGCACTATCAAACCACCGGAGAAGTACAGGTTTGATGATATGGTTGCATATGCTTTATCTACTACTAGTGGGGATCCGTCAACGTTTCAGGAAGCTATTGGTAGTTCTGAAAATGCAGCTGACATGTTGACAAAGACTGTGACCGCAGACAAGTTCAAGCATTGCTTGGACTTGATCAATATCTTCAAATGTTAGTTTGGAGGATTACCCCGAGACAGGATAGGACAAGTGACGTATCTTCTAAAGGGACGAGGTTATTCGTCAAGGTGGAGATTTGTTGGGAACTTGTGACTCATAATAAAGAAGTCACTGGAAAAGGGCTAGTGCGGAGCGTAGCAAAGCGATAGCCTTTTAGGGTTGCACCGAACGTCTCGGGGGGGTGCGGGGGGGCTTCGCCCCCCGCGGTATGGTTCTGCCTTAGTGGCGCGGAGCGCGCTGGTGATAGTAGACAGGTCGCGCGGAGCGCGCTGCCTCGGCAAGAGGTGTCTGGGCAAGTGGCGCGGAGCGCGCTGCGGAAGCCTTTGGCGCGGCGCGGTCTGCGCTGCGTCGGCAACTCAGTTGGCTGATTGTTAATTGGATTGGGTATTATGGGTAATTGACCATAATATGAAGTAGGGTTGGAATAAGATTAGTAGGTATATATACTAACTATTGTAAAGCCCTATGTAACCAAGGAATCATCAATAAACAATTAGCCGCCGCCTGTGGAGTACCCAAATTGGGGAACCACGTAAATCTCTTGTGTTCTTCTTAATTCACTATCGTTTGTGTGCGTGTGTGATCTTATTATTCTAACAGGGAGCTTTGTTATCTGTATTGTACTTTGAGATATTCCTTGGTTAGTTGGATATTGTTGTTACAAGTAACGGTCAATATAAAACAAAAGCTAAATCAGGTATCTTCATTGCTTGGTGATGATAATATTAAAAATGTTTACTTTCTTGGAAAGATTGTCACTGTTAACTGATTTTGTTGTTTAATGTTAGGACTGGCTTTGTTGATTCACATCCATTTGTGCTTTTCAGAATGGGTACAATAAAAGATTTATCTGAAAACAGATAAAACAAACGCACGTAGCTTTGACCACTCCATCTTTCATACGTTTTTGAGTATGAAACAAGATAGTGGTCCAATAGTTTGGAAAACCTATACGTAATAACTATTAAGCTTTAATATCTTACCATACAAAGTAATTAGATCCATCACATATAGATGGTGTATCAATTAGTTTTGGAATTGTAATGGATCCTAATTTCAGCTTTTTCTGGCATACTATACTATTTCACCTCAGCAGATTTAGACATGATGACAGTGTTTCTAGTAGGTTGATTTTACTTATGATTGGTAAAAGCACTATTTCAAATTATTTTGTCTTCATTTTGTGTTTTTGTAAGACAAGTATGACAATTCCTAACTAGTTTACCTACTTGCCGAAAACTTACGGCTGCACATCTTCAATAGAATGCTCTCGTCTCCAATCGCAGTTGTACTCTGAGCTAATTTTGCAACTTTGGTGCCCAAACAAGTGGGATTTAATATGAGATAAATGAGTTCTTAGAATTGCAGCATATAATATTTAATCCCCTGAAAGATTCTTACTAAACCCACATCAATTTTGGGCTTTAGAAGAAGATAATGCTTGGAGGGTCCTTGATAATTCATGTTTGCCTTTTCATTAATGCTACTGTGTCACTCATATAAACTTGTGAGCTGGGGCAATCTTGAAGAAACAAAAACAAAATAGCATTCCTCCGAGAATGCAAAAATGACATATACATAACTACTAGTATAATATACATATATTTATAATTAAGTAATTGCTCTGAAAGCTAAGTTTATCATTTAATTAGATACATTTTTTCTGAAATTCCTTCATTTTACCAGCAGCAACTTGCATTAGAGCAATATCCATTATGATATCCTTTGGCCAATTTGTTGACAAAGCTCCCTCTCCCTCTCTCTCTCTCTCTCTCTCTCTCTCTCTCTCTATATATATATATATATATATATATATATATGTGGCATTTAATTGATTTGTAACTTGTTCAACTGTGTTACTTGTTCTTTAGGTGAGAAATTCTAATAGTAAGTATCTTAACAGGAAACAATTTAGAGATAGCATCAATTAAGAATCAATCTAAAAATGTTCGAAATAGCTCACCGAGGCATATGCATTCAAGATTATTATGAATCAGTAAATAGTATTATATTATATGGCACGAGTTTTATCATGTTGCAGAGTTGGATTGCAGGCATTCCAAATGATGAAGAATGCTATAACTTAAACCAATTATAAGATATATATATATATATATATATATATATATATATATATATATATATATTTATATATTTATAAGATAACCAAAAAGGTTTGGAAGAGAGAAACTGATGAATTAGTTTTCATCTTTCGATGAAGATTTGATGTTAAAATTTATTGAGAAGTTGATAGATCATGGACTTCAACTGAAAGCTATTGACAATATTTGTGCTGGGCAATTGTCCTGTGGCAATATGACAATCTTGTAGCGTGTTACCTCCGTAACTTATTTGATTATTTTATAAGCTGATTTGTTGCAATATACTTGTCAAATTATTATATGATGGAGTTCTTTGGTGTATATTTTATATTAAGATGAGCACAACACCTAATTTATCAAATATTTTATAGGTGGTGGATTGTGATCACAACAAAAACTATTGCGAACAAATGCAGTTGCACCCTGTACTATTGGAGTCTAGTTCATGGGAGAATGAGTAAGCGTGAACATAGCATAATTTTTTTGTGTAGGATCCCATGACATGTTCCAAGTGAAATTCAACATTGATTTGTTCTTCTAGCTTTCTGGATGCCATATAACAACATTGTCTTTCTTATATTTGTTGTATATGTCTTGCATCTTTTGAACGGTCAGCTTGTTAGGATTAGGCAGAAAGAAAAAGAACATGATTTAAGCAAGAAGAAATGGCAAACTCGAGCATAAAAAAACATGCAACTATAGATTTTGATGAGAAACTCATTACGACAGAACTCATATTATCAAACTGTTATCAGTTCTTGTACTAAAATTTGTTTTATTAACCACTGATGGTATTGAAGTTAATAAAATTTGGTAATGCAGTTTCAGTTATGAATTTTGATATTCATTTGTCTTATGATTTTTTATTGTTTTTTTAATTTCCAACTCGAATGATGTTTTTATGTATGCAGGTACAGCAGAGAGACTAGCTGACAAAGTTGATCAATTCAATTCAAACTCTCCGATCAGTGTAATTTCTTTTTCCTTTTGTCTTTTGGTAAGGAAAGATGTAGATGTTTCATGATTATATACATCAATCATGTCATTGCACAAATTTGGAATCGCATGATAGTTTTATATTCCATGGTCCCCTTGACAAAAGCATGTTGTTGTCATTTGCTTATGACTGCATTAGTTTATGCCAATGATTTAGAGACTAAAATGCCAACCATTCATGGCTACAAGATTGACTCCATTCAACTACTGCTTAGCAATGTCGAAAGCGACTATGTTATTACTTTAAACAATGATAGTATCAAAATTAGGAAGACAAATTTGCTTGCTGACACTGGTTTATAGACAAATGTTTCCAAGTTTATTGTCAAATTAACTAAACATTATACACATGACTCATAAGCTTTCTATATCGACCCCTTATCATTTCATCGATGTTCCTTAAGCTACTAAAACAAACCTAAACTTGCTCAAAACTACGCTCGTCAATGTGCCACTCAGTAGTTTCTTTATGATGAAAATGTTTAGATTCTTTTTGCCTGCTATACCAGAATCATAAGTTTTATCATAAAATGCTAAGAGTTAATCTTATGTGACAGTCAGGTTGATTTTGACAATCTGATCCCAAATAAAATCAAACCAATAAGAGATGTTCGCGAACCTAAACTTGCTAAAAACTTTGCCTGTCTGTTCAATGTGCCACTAATAGTTTCTTTACATTGAACATCATTAGAACTGTTGGATTTTATTTTTTGCCTGCTATACCAGATTATCATAAAAAGCTATTGAGTTGTTCTTATGCAACAACTCTCGATTGATTTTGACAATCGGATCCCAAATAATCGCGAATCTAAAACATGCCACATGTCAATAAAAATGTGGTTAAGCGACAAATCTCTCATTCCCACCTCTAAAGGAATGAAAAAGTAGAGAATCTAGGGCCGCATTAACACTTCTATTATCCCCCCTTCAATCTTTCACTACTATAGCTTTAAATTATAGATAAATAAAGTATGATTAGGATGATGATTAGGGGTGTTAATGGTAGTGGAATAAAAACAGCATAAACGACATTCTAAGGAGCAATTGAGCCCCACAAATCATTCTCTCTGGTAGCTCCAAAGGCCAACGGTAACTTTCAACGTCACAACTAATTAAACTAATTGTTGGCGCCGGATTTTTAAATTATGAATTTAACATCGGAAATCCGTTCTTCATTTGCAATCTGCCAAGCTTGGACCGCCTGTTTTTTGTCAGCTTCTTGGTGATTTTATTATTTGGTTAGCACTTTGGCTCGGCTTTAACAATTAATTAGCCATAGTTTCTAAGTCAGTTGTAGGTGGCTTGGCATCCTAAATGGAAGCATATGTAATTGTACTACTTGGCCAATTTAGATTTGCCTATACATTTATTTTCATGACATTTTTTTATAGCAATCAATGAATTCGTTCAATATATATCTTTCTGATGGAAAATATTTGGTATACAGATTTATTTTTTATTGTAATTGTCTGATATATGTGGTAGTGGTACTGAAAAATTATCATAATACATAGATTTTCCCTTTTCCAATTCATGAACTACTTAGTTTGTAGTTTTTAGGAAAAGCCAACAAATAAGAAAGGATAACAAAAACCAAAATTGTCTGAATAAGAAAATTACTGCTCATTTCATTTGGAAAAAAGAAGAGAAAAAGAGTCTAAATTCTTTGAGTTTAACTCAGACAATAGAATAGTAGTCCTCTCTAGGCCTAAGAAAAGTGAAAAATCAAAATTGGAAACATTAGGATAAATGGGAATGCACCCAGCTTACTTGGTTGTAAGCTCTTGTCGGTTACCAATCTAACACTTGTGATAATCATGTTAATATAATACTAAAAAAAAATGAATAATTCACCATTTTTTAATTATAATTTGTAGTAATTAATAATTTAATATGCCCTCAATCCACTAAATTATAAAGGTATATACTAAAAAATTAAGCACATAGCCATACATTCTTGTCTTATATCTATATTTAAACATGCATGCAACTGTGTATATATAGTCTACGTGTTGAGTAGTGGGGTCAATTGACCCCACTGATTTATATATATATATATATATATATATATATATATATATGATGTAATTATTTTTTGTGTGGATGTAATTTAATAATTTGACTCCATTGAATTTTTTTTATATATATGATGTAATATATTTTTTGTGGGTGTAATTTAATAATTTGACCCTACTGATTTTATATATATATATATATATATATATATATATATATATATATATATATGATGTAATAGATTTTTTGTGGATTTAATTTAGTACCTGTATAGTATGAGCTGCTAGACTTTTCACAAACTAAGCCATTTTTACATATCAAGCCTAGCTATTAGAGTTTGCAAGTACAGTGAGTATAAGATTGAGGGTCAAAATAGTCTAATAAGAAAAAAACAAATCAATAATTGAGGGAGCATATACCATAGTTTCATTATTTTTTATTTATTTTGGACAGCATTGCTTCTTCAACCATTATTTATACTGCCAGATAAGTGCCATCTAAGCTTCAATGCATTTCACATGCAACCATAAAACCACCAAGAAAATTAAACCCTAAACCCTCATCATCATATAACTCGACGTTCATGGCCGGATCAGAAGCTACCAAAACCTCCACCACAACCATCACCACCAAGGCCAAAACAACTACTGTTCGTAGATTCGTCGGTGTACGTCAAAGACCATCGGGCAGATGGGTTGCAGAGATCAAAGACTCGTCTCAACGCGTAAGACTATGGCTGGGAACATACGATACCCCAGAAGAAGCAGCCAGGGCTTATGACGAAGCCGCTCGAGCCCTACGTGGTGAAAACGCCAGAACCAACTTTGCTATTCCAAATAAATCGTCGGATTCCTCCTCCCCTTGTGACAACGTGGGTGGAGGATTAGTATCGGAATATTCCGATAGCCACCATGGTAGTAATGGACTAAGCTTTTCTTCATTAAAAGCCAAGTTAAGTAAAAACCTACAAAGCATAATGGCTAGGACTTCAGAAAACAAGTCCTCTAAAAGTAGGGTAAGTGACCATTTCACATTTGCTAGTATTTTCCATTTTAAGGGCACTTATAACCATCACCAATACCAAAACCATGTTGATATAAAGAACATTGAGAAGGTGGTGCAACCTAGCATTATTGTCCCGCATCACGTGCCCGACGAGCCGTGGTCATGGGAAAGCTCAAGCATACTGTCCGATGGCGGCAGCAGCAGCAACGACTGGGTGGCATCCGGTGGCTCGTCGGATGTCGGAGAAGTGATTAATTATGATCAAGGGTTTGCTGGGTGGATGAGTAGTCCTGATATGAGTGTCTCAGAGGGTTCAAGGGGGAGTAAGAGGTTTAAGGTCTCTTCTTCAGTTATGGTTCCTCCTACTTTTAGTCATGAATTTCCATTTAATGGTACTGAAATTTAAACTAGTACGTGTCTTTTTTTTCACAAGTGCTTGATATGATTCTTAGCCTAATCACTGTAATTTTAAGGCTTCTGTTTGAGCTCCAAAGAGTGAGGAGCCAAGGGAAATTAAACTAAATATTCTACTACTATATAATACTAGTTAGTTAAGTTATTTCAAGCATGTACAGTGTTTGAGAAATTGGGTTTTTGTGTAATGACATGATGACCAACTATATAAGTTTGGTTTTGGATTATAATTTTCTACGAGTAATATTATACACCAAATATATATATATATATATAATGGTCATACACAGTTGTGTATGTTTTATTTGTGCACAGTCTGTCAAAATTACGTCGTTTTGACATATTTATTTTTGATTTTTGATTTGGGAAAAGATAATCTGTTTTTTTTTAAAACAAATCTGACAAAATGACGTAATTTTAACCGACTGTGCACAGATAAAACATTCACAGCTATGTTTGACTATATATATATATATTGAAAAATGGGTATGCACAGCCGTTGAGGTCATACTAATTGAGGTCCTTAATGGCAATTACATTCCACAAAAACAAGAAACTGTATAAATTGCAACATTCAAATGTTATGAAAATTGCAGAAAAATGAAATATCAAAGAGATGATATATCTCTAATTTTTGAACAATGGAATACTAATTGGAGATGAAAATTGAATGCACTTAACATACAACAAATTTTTAACAAGTGGAGTGCAGATAGTGAAATATGAAGTGCATTTACTAGTCCCATAATGGGTTGTACATCAATCAGTAAGCTGTGTGATGATAGTAAACAACTTCCTTCATCATAAACTTACAAGCATAATAGTTGAGCTAAGCCCATATAGCTAGAGAAGACGTTAATCCAACTCCAAGAAATAGAGTGAAATAAGATACAATTGGGACTCTCATATCGCAACTCATTCTCTTACTCAAGAAATCGAAACTGAAGAGAATGAGCACTACCTCATCTAGCAATATTACAAGATATTCAGTTGGTAAAAGTCGTGAATGACCAGATCCTCCAGAAGAGGTTCGAAGATAATGTCCTGTTACAAATATCTCTCGCCCTTTCTTCAGAATCCCACAATTAGACTCAGCCAAGCATAATACCTGCTGCGGATTACATATTAGATATGTGCTGCAGAATACATCCAGACAAAAAGCAGTATACGTCTAAATGCCAATGCTCTTGCACAGCTTGCTACAAATGAATATGACTAGTAATTCAAGATGTTTAGCCTGATCATCAACATTTCCCAAGTGCTTGAAGCAAATAAAGAGGCGATTTTATTAAGCATTTATTTAAACACACTACTAAAGAGCTTAGGAGCCTATACCATGAAGTCAATTTAACAACATTCTAATCAGCTTCTCCTAAAACTAATAAAAATCAAAGTACATTAAGTAAACTAGTTAACACTATTATTGGCTCAGGAGTAACACGTCGGTTAATGAAGATGGAAGATTATAAAGAGAAAAACTGCAATTCATAAGCAAAAATTAGATGCAAATATATGATATACTTTTGGAATTATCCTGACGTGTTACACTTCTTAAAGCTAAACAAGCAGGTCATCATAAATATTTTCACATTATTAAGTTTCAGTTAAACAAATCATGATTTGGCCACTATAATAGCTCCATTTACCTGCGATGAAGATATAGATCAATGGTATTACAGCTCCAATAATTCCCCAAGGTAAGCATGTATATATTTGTCCCTAAGAGAAATACACATTTAGCATTAATACTAATAACATTCATGAAAATCCTACAGAAATTTAAAACTCATACCATTGAGAATCAATGAATCCTATTGTAAAAAATAACATCATCCATAAACTAACTTCCAATCTGTCAAATTCAAATCCGCACAAATAATTTATACAATAGCTCCACAACTAATTGAGTTCATAGCAAATAATTGATAGTTTCACTCCAGTATGTAATTGCAAGGTTGAGAAATGAAAATGCAAATTTATTCAATTGAAAGACAAAATAAATTGTACCTGGAAGAAGAAAAGTATCCACTATAACAGCTTCGAGAACACTACTCAATGATAAGAAATTCTTCTCATAAATAGAATCAATAGTCATTGTGTTCGGAAGCTATACTCTCTTATGCTTTTTTGCCAGTTGGTTAATGCACTCCGGCCGTTTCTTCGGAGCACCACTCCGGTACTGTTCACTCCAAGCCTATACATAAAATATGGTAACGAAAATAACAAAAGTAACAAAATTAAACAAAAACAGAAATAAAACACAGAAATCAATTGATTGTACAGACCTGAGAGAGATCAGAAAGAAGAATTGCAGTGGTGACTCCACTCGAATAGGCAATACAGGTTTTGAGGATCCTACACACAATCTAGCTCCAACTTGGACCATTAAATTCTTCTTCGCATTCATCTTCTTCGCTTTCTGATTTGGGAGGATGAAGCCCTTCTTCGCGATTAGGGAGGAGAGAAACCTCTGATTTGGGAGGATGAAGCCCTTCTCCGCAATCAGGGACGTGGGAGAGAAGTCGTGTTTTTTTTTGTTTTAAAACAAGACAGCCAAAACGACGTCGTTTTTAGTTGACTATGTAAAAAAAAAATTGTACGGCTGTGCATACCCATTTTCCCCATATATATATATATATATATATATATATATATATATATAAAAGATATTGGCATTGTTATGAGTTTGGTGGATGAGATGATTTAAAATGCTTGGAGATGTACTTGTTGATGCATTTTTTTGGAAACTAATGTGCAAGTTGATCATTTCCATGTCAAGTATAAAATGACCTTGGGTATGGTTGTGAAATTGATTCATAAAAAATAATGCCATAACAAGTAATACTACCGTTCGTTCTAAATTATAATATTAATATTAATTTTTTCAAAGTCAATTTTAAATATTTTTAAGTCATCTCGAATATGAAATAACTTTATATAGATATAGTGTGAATTTGGAATAGTGTATATTCATGAAAAATAATATTACCAAGTAATTAATATCGATTTAGTTATCTTGAAACTCTTAATTCTGTAAATTTGTTTAACAAAATATGTAAGAGAAACAACAAATCAAAATGGAACAGTGTTAAATTCAGCTTTTCGAAACTAAAATGAGCGAGTACAGTCATAATCAATAATCTGAACAATCTAAATAACTAAAAATCCATATAATTGACACCATGAAAATCCATAATAAAATCCAAATTCACGGGATCATACACATAAAGAATTTGCTTGTCATCAGAGCACATTGATCAAAAGGAAATCTCAATATTAAACACTTTGAAATTTCTTCAAGCTAGCTAACAACTTCAATACTAAACAAAAGTTATCAGGATGTACTAAAAGAACCAGCGAATGTTATTGTCCTTCATTACCTTATCAAACCAAACACTTATTTTTACCAATGACTTCATTATTGAGAATACAAGATCAATAAGTTTCAGCATTGGTTTGATTTCTTGCATCTGAGTAAACTTCTCTTTGCTTTGCTCTCCACTTTTTGATTGTTTGGCTTCTCCTTTGTGGGCTGGCGATGATCGACCTCCCCCTCCAATACTATTAATGGTGAATACTCGGGAGTACTGTGGTGATGCTTTAAATTTTGGAGTCAGCACTAGTGGAGCATAATATTGCCACAAAACAGTATTCATCTCTGTTGGAAGCAAAAATAAATATTAGAAACAAAAAAACAGAGATCATAAATAACGAAAACAAAAATCAAGCTATTGTGTCATTTTCATTTGATAGCATACATGTTGAAAGAACACAAGTTTTACTTGAGAACTGTTGAAAAACTTATATTTGCTGGTACGTATACTTGAGAAACTGTTGAAGAACTTATATTTGCTGGTACGTATATATAGGCAGAGCAAGAAGCTGTGTATTACTATACCCTTTAACAAAAACCGTGTATTTTTCCAAAATGATAATAGTTACAGTGAACTCAAACATGAATATGGAAAATATTGATCAATGAGTGATAAGACGCCTGAAACTGTACAATATAGATTCAGACGCCTTATCACTCATTGATCAATATTTTCCATATTCATGTTTGAGGACCTAATTCATTGTAACTATCATCATTTTGAAAAAATACATGGTTTTTGTTAAAGGGTATAGTAATACATAGCTTCTTGCTCTGCCTATATATACGTACCAGCAAATATAAGTTATTCAACAGTTCTCAAGTATACGTACCAACAAATATAAGTTCTTTAACAGTTCTCAAGTAAAACTTGTGTTCTTTCATCAGGTATGCTATCAAATGAAAATGGCATAATAGCTTGGTCTTTGTTTTCGTTATTTATAATCTCTGTTTTTCTGTTTCTAATATTTATTTTTGCTTCCAACAGAGATGAATACTGTTTTGTGACAATATTATGCTCCACTAGTGTTGACTCCAAAATTTAAAGCATCACCACAGTACTCCAGGATATTCACCATTAATAGTACTGGAGGGAGAGGGAGAGGGAGAGGGAGAGGGGGAGGGAGAGGGGAGGAGGTGATCGATCATCGCCAACCCCCCAAAGGAGAAATCATGTCGCCAGTGAAGAAGCCAAACAATCAAAAAGTGAGGAGCCAACGGTGCATATCAGGATAAAACGCCTGAAAATTGCAGTCATTTTATAGAATTATACAAGGCACAGAGCAATAACAATAACAATGCCAATTTATTAATATAACATTTCGTATTTTTTTATTAGCTTCAATTGAACACGTTTTTCACGTGGAGACATCCTAGTATAATAGTAGGGAGTCCTTCGAAGGATAGAACACATGTTTCACATGGAGACATCCTAGTATAATGCTAGTAGGGAGTGGGACATTATTCTAGTGACATTCAAGCGATATTTGTTTTTTGTTGGTTTTTTTTGTAGTACCTTCCAAAAAATATATATTATTTATTCTAATTGGTATTTTTACGAAAAATATTGTTTTATGTGTAATTTGGATACATACAAGAAACAGAATCTGTACAGTCTACTATACATTTTTTGGGAGGTATTACAAAAAAAAAGTCACTAGAAATATGTCCCCCTGGACTTATTGAATAGTAGGGATAGCACAACTGTCACAGGTGTCCTAGTTTGATAGTAGAGATAGCACAACTGTTACTCTAGTTTTTATAACAAAATAATAAAATGTTAATATATGTATAAGATTTATGTTAACATTTTACTATTATGTTATTTTCTAACCCCTCTAATTTGCATATATGAATCAGCTTTGCATCTATGTAAACAGCCCAAGATTCTTTAAATTAGCTTGTTTAATATCAATTTCTTTTGGGTGTCCAAGTGTTTGATTTTTTGATACACGTGGTTGCAATCAAATTGTTGAATGTATGTTGTATGAATTAGGAAAGTGTGATTTAATACATATCTCCTGGACATGATGTCCAAGTGTTTGATGAATATTGAATAATTTATTTTGTTGATAAAACATCAATATAATTTTTTATAGTATCAATCTACTGAATATATATATATATATATATATATAGCCACTTTAGTTATAAGTTTGACAGAAACCTTAGCAGACGAACCAAAGATGATCGCACGTGTTGGGGGCAGTGGCGCGGTGTGTTGATTTTTGATGGTCGTACTACTACACGGAAAATCACATAACAAAATATTACAGAGAAAAAAATGGAATAAAAAACAACATACATATATACTCCATGTTTAACAAAATACTAGTCTACAATAAACCGAATCAGGGAGTAAAATCGGAAATACAAAAAAATCGATGGATGGAAACACATAGTCGAATCAGAGCCTAGGCAATTGCTGCTCATTCCCTTGAGTACTCTTACCAACTCATTTGAATTTCCATCATTTCCTAATGTACTCTTACCATACTCATTACTCAATATATGAGAGTTTCCACAACTCAATAAGATTTATAGTTCTAATTAACCCGACCTGACGCATACATTAGCAAAAAAAGCAGAAATTCAGAGCTCATAAAGTTCAATTAAAGATAAGCTTATTAGCCTAAGTGAGTGGTCAGAGGAAGGAGCCAACGGTGCATATCAAGATAAAACGCCTGAAAATTGCAATCATTTTATAGAATTATACAAGGCACAGAACAATAACAATATATGAGAGTTTCCACAACCAGGGGCGGAGCCATGTAGGGGCTCGGTTGGACTGTAGCCCGGGTCAAATTTTTTTTATTTTTTTTTACTTATATATCTTAGCCCAGCCCAAAAGCCCAAGTAATCTCAAAAATAAAGGAACGGAAACTACCGAGCAAGGAACATTTTCTGCAAGCAAGGAACAGATTGAAGAACAATCTAAGGCACACTGCACATCTAGGGCTAAGTTGAAGAACAGAACTCAACTTCAGGTAATTTAGATTTTATATTGTATGAGCAGAAAATTGGTTAGCATGTGATTAGATAGTAAGTTAATTGAGTTATGTGATAATCAAAAGAATTGCTTGAATATTCATGTTTCGTTAATGTTTTGGACTGCTATTGTTTGATATATAGCTAGAGGAGTTTAGGCTAGGCTGAGGAGACATAAGGATGGTGATATGGGTTTATGATGTAAACCAATGGCTGTGAAATTGGTAACCTAAAACTATGCCTACCAACTGTTTGATAAAAGTTCTAAAAGAACTGTAAAGTAAAGCATGTCCTTGATTTATTTAACATATGTGATAACAATTAAAGTGTTTTAGCATGTTAAACTTAAACAAAGTGCATTTTTTAGGCTAAAGCTAATAGATGAGTTTCTAACATGTTAAGGCAACTGTGGGTACTGTTTTGGGCAGTGTATTAGGACTGAAATAGAGGAGTTATATATGCTCAAAGTTAGGTGTAAACTAACTAGAGTTATGTGTAAACTAATGCGCCTTCCACCCTACTGAACCTATTATTGGATCCTGTAGTAGTGATAAACAGATTTATCTTGGGGAGATCTAATCTACACTAGCAATTACCCTTCCTGTAAATCATTATGCAAGTGGCATTAGAAGCTACTACTTGCTCAGTTAGTGTTTGTGAAGGTGACATTAGATACTTCTGTTGTTTTTAAGCTGAATTTAGACATTTCTAGAGGTGATATACATTTACGCACAATTGAAGCATGAAAAATTGGTGCCACTCCTGTCTACAAATTTTAGCGAGAGTTTTGAATGTTGGTTCTTTTGTTTCTACCTGAATTTTGCTGAACTTTTAGTACTATGCTCCTAAAGTCTGGCTATCTTGCTGATTGTTATATGTTTTAAAGTAGTAGTTGCTACTGTTATTTTTGTTTCTGCTTTGAGAATTATAATGTGGTTTTATATTGTTGTTTTTGGTTCTCCATTGATCATTAGCAACCCTCTTTGACTTGTATTTCTCACCAAAAGCAATGGAAAGTCAAGGAAGGAAGAGAGAAAAAACTTTGTTTTCTTTCTTTAAACCAAGAAAAAGTGCATCAACGACAACGACAACCGGTACTTGGTAGCCCAGTAGAAAATTAATTCCTGACTCCGCCCTTGTCCACAACGCAATAAGATTTGTAGTTCTAAAGTATAACTTAAGATAATTAACACGACCTGACGCATACATTAGCAAAATTAGCAGAAAATTCAGAGTTCATAAAATTCTATTAAAGATAAGCTTATTAGCCCTTATGATTCCCGTATGGTTAGTGAGTGGCCAGAGGAAGGAGTATATTAGGAAAGCCAAAAACCAAAAAAAAAAGAGAGAAGATTAGGAGAGAGTAAGAGGAAGAAGAAGAATTACCAGCAAACGAAGTCAAACGCAGAAGCTATAAATTGTCTTCCCTGTATGTCAACTGAGAGAAATTAAAGCAAGTGGGAAATTAGTCGGTGCTCTACAGATCTATAGATATGAATTAATGGAAATAGAGATATTGAAGACATTCCCAAAAATAGCAAGCATCCACACAGTATCAACGTACAAGATTAGACATTTAAAAACTTCAAAGCTATGATTTTTGAGAAAACAATCGGTAAAAAGGTTAATCTAATGGTTAAACATCGTTTAATCGGTGTGAATTTTGAAGAAAATTCTTAGAAAATGATGATTTTGTACCACATAAGTTAGGGTTTGAATTGGAGATGGAGAGAGAACGTCTGAAATTTCTACAGGTATCATAAGAAAACTACCGCCGGCCGAATAAAAGCATTGGGAACTAAAACAGGCGGTGATAAAAGCATGAGAAGAGAAACAGAGGAACAGAAAGTGGTAGCTACCTGGAATGTATAAAGCAACAGCAAGTGAAAAGGTTTGGTTTCGAAAGCTTTTCTCACGTTTTCTGAAGAAGAGCTGGGTACGAATGTGACTCGAAGGATTAGCCGTAACGAGGAAGAGAAATTCGATCGGAGAAGGACATGACCTCTGCATAAAAATAAAAAGGGTAAAATTCAGATAACTAGCTCTATAATATCTGACATTTCCCGCATAACCACCTCGTAAACCTACATTTAAACACTCGTGATTTTGAGTTAAAGTAAAAAACAGACAGTTTCCATCTAATATAATTGTGCGTGAAATGTACTCGTCAAAAGAGCGTGAGGGATGAGTGTAACGGTCAAATGAGCTAGGAAAAAGTCGACAATGCCCTCATCTTCAACCATGGTTATTAAAGACCCATTTTATTGGCTATTTATGCCCTAACCCGTCCCTTAGCAGCTCTGTCTCAGTCCCAGGGATTATCAGTGTCTTCATCAAGGTTATTAATTGTCTTACTCAAAACTCAGGTATGTATGTTTAGCTTCTTTAAAATCTAATGAGTATATCGAAGAACGAATTCTTAGATTTCTTAGTTGTGTAATTTGTTAGCAAGATGAGTATGACTCGTTATACAGTGTTCATTAGATTTCTTAGTTGTATATCGAAGAACGAAATCTAATGCGTATGAATCAAAACTCAGGTATGTATATCGAAGAACGAAATCTAATGAGTATGACTCGTTATACAGTGTTCATTAGATTTCTTAGTTGTGTAATTTGTTAGCAAGATTTGGGCTGAAGTTACTACAAATTTGGCCGCCCAGAAGGTGTTTGTGAAAATGTTGAAGTAACATCTTGTATACATTTGCTTTATGTGCATGTTAGTATGTAAATATTATGCTTTAAATTGTTGATTAAAGATTTTGCTGATGTTTATGTGAAGTAGGAGGCATGTCTTCGTCAAGCAATCATGTAGGATGGAATAATGGTGACCTTCGATACATACCTAGGAAATGTAAATGTGGAAAGAAGGCTTCTGTAAGAATTGTCGACTCGAACAAACCATCGAAGGGAAAATTGTATTTTGTATGTGATGAATGTGAATTTTGGGCATGGTGCTTGCCTTCTACAACAAACTCAAGTGGTACACTTACTGATACTAATGAACACAATGAAGGAATGGGGACAACAGTGGTTTGGGGAACAATATGCAAGTGTCTGTGTGAGAAGAATAATCTACATATGAGGATGATGCTTGTTGAAAGCCATGTGAAGATAATAATGATAATTGGAGTTGTTTTTCTTCTCCTGTCATTCATGCTGATGTTCTTTAGTAGTATGAAGTGAAAGTTTGTAATGTGAGGGTTGTGTAATGAAATATGTAATGAAAGTTTTTAATGTTTTTTAGTAGTATGAAATGAAATATGTTAGTGTAATGGAATATTTAATGTTCTAAATTTAATGAAATGTAAGTTTTTATTCTTGGAGTTGTGTTGAATTTTTTGTCAAAGTTGAATTGAATTTATTTTGGTCTGTTGTTATAATCTGCAATATGTTGTTCATGTTATGTTGGAGTATTATTGTTGTTCATGTTATATTGGAGTTATGTTGCACAAAAAAAGATGAGCAATCTAACGAGAACAAGCAGTTGTGTAGAAGGAAATCACAATAAATATCAATTCACTTGTCATCATTGCCAAAACTTTCAAATACACAAATCTGTTCCTATCTAAAAAATACACAAATATGTTCCTTGTGAGCAGCTAACTCTAGTGGTGCCAAAGTAGATAACCAAAGTAGATGACCACTAGTGCCAAAAATATACACTGCCCATTCAAGTTTACGAAAAACTACCAACAAGGCAACTAAAACTAACATCCATGTAACTGTGCCAAAATATAATTACATATTAGTCTAGACTAAGTCCAAGGCAAAATCAGAGCCTTAATCCCCCCATTCCTGCCTTTTTTGGTGAACTAACAATGCAACCCTTTGATAAAAGCTTTTTCAATTTTGGTATGCTCTTCATTCTTCGTCCAGGATTAGGCTGTGAACTTGACCTTGGTTGATCAGTAGCCCCAGTCCAACATGCAGACAAACTTGGTCCAGGATTAGTCAACTTGGTGGACTGGTTAGGTTGAGAGCTTGATTTGGGCTGTTCTGAGGTTGAAGAATTAGGTCCAGGATTAGCACCCTTCCCCTTACTTTGCAACTTTGGTGGTCTGATTTTTGCCTGAAAGATACAAACAAATATGTTAGCTTATTCAACATTGCATTTTAAACCTAGGACCATCATTTTCAACTGTTACCTGGGAAGATGATGCCCCAACATTTGACTGGCAATCCTTTGCAGCTGTTGTTTCACCAGTTGGTCTGCTTTTCCCCTACAAATACAAACCTGTTAACTTCAGATTAAAAAGTCATAATTATATCAGCTATATATAATGTAAATACATACCTTCAGTTTGGAGTTTGGATGAAATGGCTGCCTACAAGCCCTGCTGTTATGCCCAAGTGTCAAACATCTTGCACATGTTACAGTGCCACCTCTTCTACTTGCCATGTGAGGGTTTTTTGGTTCATCTTGTGCCTTTTTCCTTACTTTTCTTGGTCTGTCAGTGGGTTTATGGTACAATAGTGGTTGAATCTTTGGAAATTTGGATTGCACCCATTCATGATGACTAGGAACAGGCTTTATGGTAAAATTGTAGGTGCTTAAGTACACTTCCTTGCTATAGCAAGGATGGAAATAAGCCTCTGGCTTCTCCCTATTACCCCAGATTGCCGTCACTGCATGTTTGCAAGGAATGCCACTAAGCTGCCACATTCTGCACCCACAAGTTTTTTCATTCAAATTGACAACCCAAGTTCTGTCGTCACTTTCAACCTCAAACTCCCCAATTCCAGACTTCAATGCAGTGCATCCCCTAGAATGTTTCTTATTGATCTCTAATTTTTTTTGTATTCTTGGCCCAATTGACCCTCCATACTTGTCCATGCCCTCCTTTTTAATCTGAAACCTAACCATTAATTTCTTCCTAATCCACTCTAGCATGTTAATAATCCCTTTATCCCTTGCCTCAATGATATAATTATTCCATGACTCATTCAAGTTGTTTACAACTACATCAGACCTACAATGGGGTGAAAAATGAGATCTGGCCCAATATTTGGGCCCAACAGCCATCAACCACTTCACTGCCTCAGGATCAACTTTGTGCATTTCCTTCATAGATGCTTCAAATGTATACATATCACCACAACTAGTTGCATTCCAGAAAATATCCCTCAACAGCTTCCCCCTAAACTTGATTTTGAAATTGTTGTACAAATGCTTCAAACAAAATCTATGTTTATTATTGGGTAACATTGAATTAAAAACCTCTACAAGCCCCTTTTGCCTATCAGAAATAAACACATATCTTCTTGTTTCATTTTCACCAATGTCATCTAACAGTTCTGTGAGAAACCAATGCCAACTGTCCCTACATTCTATTTCAACTATAGCAATGGCAATGGGAAAAATATTATCATTTGCATCTCTTCCTATAGCACTTAACATCTGCCCTCCATATATCCCCTTTAGGAAACATCCATCCAAACCTATTATTGGTCTACACCCAACAAGGAAAGCATGTTTACATGCTGACAGCCTCATATACAGTCTCTTAAATACTGGAAAAGAACCAGGCCCCTCAACACACTGACTGCAGAATTTGAAAACTGTCTCAATATAATCCATAAGTTTGTTGTACTGTTCTCCTACATCACCAGATATATAATGTAAAGCTTTTCTTTTAGCCCTATATAGGGATGATTTACTAAGACTGGAATGACATTCCTTTTGTGCCTTCTTCTGCCATGCTTTCAAATCCCACTTAGGATTATCTCTCAAGTCATTCAAGTATTTTTTGGCCAAATACCTACTGTCAACAAGATGGTTTTTCTCTTGTCCAGCACATGTGTGATCCCCCCCCCATTGATTTGATTTTGAAAGTTACTTCACCTTGTTTAACTGATGCATGAATCCTCCAAGAACAATTTTCTGATTTATATTTGACAGTTATTCTTTTCTTATCATTTTGAATGTATTTAATGTCAAACCCCCCTTTTACAGAAAACTCAACCAAAGCATTCCTAAAAATTTCATGATTTGTAAACTCCATTCCAACCTCAAATTCTATGTTACCCATATCAGTGTCCTCATTAAATTCCATAGACCCATCCCCTTCTAAGTTGTCCTCATCATCAGATAAAACAAACTTCTTTCTTAATGCCTCTTTCCCTTCTCCCTCATCATCACTCCACCAATCTTCTACAAAGACATCTTTGGAGTTATCAAAATCTGTTTTTTTTTTCTTCTTTAAATATGTCATCATTCCCAGGCCCCTCTAGATCTTCATCCATCCAAGAGGGATGGTCTGCTTCTTCACCCCTATTTTCATTTCTTTTCATAGGTTGTTCTCTATGTTTATTTACCTTTTCAGATTCTTTCCCTTTACCCTTTTCAGATTCATTCCCTTTACCTACAACTTGTATTGGACCCTCCATTTGTTCTGCATATAAAACTACCTCTTCACTCTCATTATTAACTAGTACGTCTACCATCTCACATACATCTGTGTCATTACTTAGAATTAAAGTCCCACCCTCCCATAACTCATAACCAGGTACAAGATAATAAATGTCCACATGTGGGATTGGATTTAATTGAGAGTGGAACTCATGTATCCCCATCAAAAATATCTTATCCAACTCTACATTCTCTATAATCTCAACACTACCCCCAACATAATCAATAATTGGTTCTTTAACAAAAGTCCCACCATAATGGAACACAACTCTCACAGACATTCTGCATTAAACATATGAGGGAGAAAATTTTGGATAAGAAACAAAACATGTTTGGGAGACAAGGGGGACCACCAATACTAAAAAAAACAAATCAAAGTCTAGCATGCATGTCATTAAAGCATAAAATATTCCATCAAACACCACCAAATCCATATACACAGAGGGGACCAAACAAGTGGGGGCATATTATTGTACAAAATAAATCTATCAGAAAACATCACAAATCAGAGGGACCCCAACACAACAATATTTATTCTTGAAAAGCCATCCCAAATCAGACCAAAAGTAAGATAAACTCACACAACATAGTACATAATACTTAAATAGCAGTAAACATCAAATCGAATCGATTAGTTAATACTTACCTCGATCTACAGTAAAATATTAGCTTCTAGATACAATTTCTTCCACAAACACCATAAAAGGCTTTGGTTTCCACTTAGATGTGAAGCATTCGTGAAGAAATCGCCAGAAAATCGCCTCAATTGCAAGCCCTAGACCCGTCTACACAATTGACCATATTTTAGGTCATTTTCAATATATATATCAAGGGGCAAAAAAGTCATTATCCATTCCCATTAAGGACGTCTAGACGGAAAGTTGTTTTTCACTTCAACTCAAAACCACGAGTGTTTAAATGTAGGTTTACGTAATACAGAGCCCTTGCCAGTTTGCTAACACATGTTTCACGTGGCTAGTATAATACTAGGCCAGAGCCAGAGCCAGTGCCTGTACCAGCTTCAACTTGCTAACACATTCACGTGGAGTACTTATAGACCTGTCACATCTACCGTATCTATATAACAAAATATAAATAATTTTGAATTTTTCGATCATCTTAATAAATCATATGGGCTGTCCAAAGTTTAGGATAGATTCCACCGTCCGTCCATAGTACCGGAGGCACGGGACTGTTACTAGTATATAGATAAAATATAAGGTATATATAAACATCTTCTAGTTTCTTCTTTTTCAGAGTAATGTAACAAAACAATATTTTCAATATACCCTTCGGATTACAGATCTTATCAAGTGTCTTCGGGAAACCATTTTTATGTTCAGAAATGGTAGGGGGACCGGTTTCTAGCGATCGGATTACAATTATAAGGGCCAAAAAATAGGTTTGGATTGATTTTGAGTTGCATATTGGGTTGGTTTTGAAATTTAAACTATATTACCTACATTTAATATGTGTTATGTGGTTTGGATTTAAATAGTTATGGGTCACCTATATTTTAAATTAGAGTTTTACTACAATCTTAATTTCTGTTATACTAAAAGAATCTTTTTTTAATTTTTTTGGATTGTAGTTAAGGAAAGGGGAAGTTAAATCTCCTGAAAAATTTCCCATAGTTTTACCTGGGAATTTTTTTGTTGGTTATTATTTTGTTTGAGTTTTTCTCTCCTGATTTTGTATGAAACAAAAAATGATCAATTGTGTGTTATTTGCCTGATTATTCTCTTGTAGTCTCTCACACTTTGTAATAGGATTGTGGGAAAATTAAAGCATTCTAAAGTTGATTGCATGGCACATGGAAATGCTTTATACTCCATTTTTTGGAAATTATTTTTGCATTTTTCCCGATTTGGATGAATGATTTCTTGAAATATTACTGAAATCGAAGCTCACGGGGGTTTTTTAGTATTATATATATATATATATATATATATATATATATATATATATATTCACACACATTTTAGAAAAGTTATTTTAGATTATTTACAATACATTAATATTTGGTCGTCAACTTAATAACTTGACCGTACAAATGAAATGAGCATGTAAAAATATGAGATTATATAAAATTTTAATAATCTCACTAAATGAAAGTACAACCTAACAAATAAACAAGAAATAATGTCCTACGGAAAAAACGTTCCACAATAAATAAAAACAATTAACAATAATTGAATCCGGGATCTAATGATCAAGTTTAATGTTAATTGTATTGGTAATTAAAAAATTTCAAAGTATTGTCAGGTTTACTTTATATATGAATTAACATTATCACAATCAAGTAATCTAATTAGATTATTGATGATGAATTTATGTGAAATATTACTAATCTAAACAAATTTGTTTCCAGTGTTTTCTTGTAGATTATGCATTTCTCAATATTATCACAGAATTATTATTAATTATTAATTATTATTTATATAAATTGCATAATTTTAAACACTACAACATTATTTTATTATAAATACTAGTACGATAATTAGAGGTGCGTGGAAGAGGAGACTTGAAGCTGTGCGAAATGTCATGGTTCCAGGAGAAAGGCCCAAAAGAATCAACAATCTTAAACACCCAAGAGGTTTAACTACTTCATTTATTTTAAACAAAAGTTATCAAGAAGCACCGATTTAACAACTCAAAAAGAAGTAGCTAATTTTTGAGTCTTCATTTTTTATCAAACCAGACACTTTGACTTTCCTTGTCTCGTGATTTTTTTATTGTTTCAGATTTTTGGGTTCATTGACTGCTCGAATAACGTTTAAACAGGTCTCTCTATCTTGTGCGTACATGTATTATTATCTTTAAATCCTATGGAGCTAGCAGTCTCACAATGCACGTATCTGTTCAATTATGCTTGTAATAGTACACTTCCAAGCCCATGCTGGCATGTTAGACTAACGTAATTGAGTAATGGCAAAGCAACTTATTGCATGACTGTAAACTATATTGGTTTAATTGGAACAAATGTTAATTTTTTTCATTAACATATTAGTACGCAAGGCAATAGTATGCAAATGTAAGTAGTAGGTAATCCAAGAAATTAAGGGAAAGGAAAAGAAAATCAAGTTATCACAAATACATAATCAAGAAGTGCATGTCTTTGTAAATATGAACAGTGTCATTGTCTGATGCATAACCAGAACTTAAACAATGCCATGCACACTAAAGGAGCCATAATACCAACAAGAAAGAAAGCTAGCTTCACTGATCTACCCCTAATCAAAGGGGGCACCAAAAGAAAACACGGAACACGGGGAGATCCTTTCTACAGAATGGCCACGTCCAGGTTATCGCCCATCTGCAATTCACAAGGCATAAGACCAAGGCATAAGACGGAAATAAAATCTTTGATTACTGATTAATATGGCAAGAAAGGCGCACTGATTTACCTCAAAAAAGCCAAGTTCACCCAATGCCTTGCTACCTTGGCCATCCGATGTTCCGATCTTTCATTAGTTTATCGAACCAGCCACCTATCTTTACGAATAACTACATGAAGATCTTCATTGTTGAAAATATAACACCAAACCTTTTCACCTTCGGTATTATTTCTTCCCATTTTATCCAATATTATCATAGTAAAAATCTGCCAAAACTTGACAAATTCCTCTTTTTGGAGAATGGCCACTTGTGATTCCTGCCTGTTTGGGAGGGAGTGGCAATCTCCCCTCCCTCTCCTTCTCCCAGCTCCCTTCCAGCCATGATAAATAATACTTTTGCTGTTTTTATTTTTATTCTCACTGGATTAGAAAATTGAGAAAATAGAGTCTGTTGGAACCAAAATCAGATACATCCAAAACCACAAAACAAAACAGAGACCAAAAATTTGATGTGAAAAAGACTGCTCGAATATTCGATCTGTGAAAAAATTTGATCTGTGATAATATTCGAGCGGTCTTTTTTGAACTGCTCAATAAAAATATGACAAATTTTTTGTGTCTGTTTTGTTTTGTGGTTTCTGATGTCAAAGTTTTTGGTTCCAACAGACTCCATTTTCTCAATTTTCAAATCCAGTGACAACAAAAATAAAAACAACAAAAGTATTATTCATCATGGCTGGAAGGGGAGCTCGGAGAAGGAGAGGGAGGGGGAGATTGTCCATCCCTCCCAAACAGGCAGGAATCACAAGTGGTCATTCCCAAAAAAAAAAACGATGAGAAAAAAAAAATGTCAAGTTTTGGCATATTTTTACCGTGATAATAGTTGTAATTGATGTGACAAATCAATTTAACTACTTGAATTGGATAAAATAGGAAGAAATAATGCCGAAGGTGAAAAGGTTTGGTGTTATATTTTCAAATGGAGTTATTCGTAAAGATAGGTGGCTGGTCCGATAAACTAATGAAAGATCGGAACATCGAATGGCCGGCACAGGAACACAAGAACTGAAGTACTTGAATTGGATAAAATGGGATGAAATCAAACCGTGGTGCAAACTATTGCTCTTTTATGTCAACAACGAAGGACTTTATTGAATTATTTGTAAAATTCAGCGTTTGAAAAAATGAAGAATTCAAAAATTACATGGTTCTTTTAAATTGTTTAAAAGAATGTAACTTGATAACTTTTGTTTAACATAAATGAAGGACTCAAACCTTCACTTTGAGTTGTTTTGATGGTCGTACTACAACTGCATTCACGGAAAATCACATAACAAAATATCAGAGAGGAAAAAATGGAATAAAAAACAACAACATACATATAATCCATGTTTAACAAAATACTAGTCTACAATAAACTGGATCGGGGAGTTAAATCAGAAATACCAAACAATCTATGGATGGAAACACAGAGTCGAATCGGAGCCTAGGCAATTGCTGCTCATTCCCTGACCAACTCATTTGAATTTCCATCATTTCCTAATGTACTCTTACCATACTCATTACTCAATATATGAGAGTTTCCACAACTCGATAAGATTTGTATTTCTAATTAACCCGACCTGACGCATACATTAGCAAATATTGCAGAAATTCAGAGTTCATAAAGTTAAGTGAGTGGTCAAGAGGAAAGACATATCAGGCTAAAACGCCTGAAAATTGCAGTCATTTTATAGAATACAAGACACAGAGCAATAACAATATGAGAGTATTTGTAATTCTAAAGTATAACTTAAGATAATTAACACGATCTGACGCATACATTAGCAAAAGTTGCAGAAAATTCAGAGTTCATAAAATTCTATAAAGATAAGCTTATTAGCCCTTATGATTCCTGTATGGTTAGTGAGTGGCCAGAGGAAGGAGTATATTAGGAAACCCAAAAACCAAAAAATAAAAAAAGAGAAGATTAGGAGAGAGTAAGAGGAAGAAGAAGAATTACCAACAATTAGCATAAATGAATAGAACAAAGAAATTTGCCATATCCAATGACACGCAAAAATGAACTTGAAGTCTTTAAATTTTGCTAAAGCTTAGAATATTAATGATGCTAACCTTAGTGTAGTATCTGCAGCCCCCAGGTCCTTCAGTAACAATCAAAAGCTTAAGGTGTGGGCGGTAAAGCTTCTTTAACACCACATTGTCATCATACGGATCATCAACTCCCGTTAAGAAAGTGATCTCGTCCTCGCTTATCTTAAAATTTCACAAGACATTAAATGTGTAAACAATTTAGTTTGCAAATTGTTTTCAAAGTAGAGATCTAATTCAACACTCCAAATTATCATACAAGGAAAAGTGTACCTTAATAATGTCAGCTTGATCCCATATGCTCATGATGCCTGCTCGAGCAGCCTCTTCTGAAGGCCAGAGAGGCAATCTAAGATTGGGGTCATAAGAGAGAAAGCAAGCCAGCTTTCCTAGCAACTTCCATTGCAGCAAGATGAGTTGATCTACAGGGTTCCTCAATCAAACTGATTGAACCATAGTGAAATATGCTAGCCTGCATGAGTAATAACCAAAGCACTTAAATAATCAATTACAGCCCTCATCCATAAACACTGCCCATAACACGCAAGAATCCAAGTATGATATATATCAAAATAAATGTTTTATAAATTAGATTAAACAAACAAAAACACATTTATGTTTCAGAATCCAGTAAAAGTAGATTTAAAGTTTATTAAAACGGAAATGGCCATATGCTAGCTGGCTTTTCCTGAGAAATGAAGACGAATCATTGCAGAGGCTGGAAGTAAAATATCGACTGGGTTGTAATCTACTTCTTCTTGATTACTGATTTTCATGTTCTTAGAGTGAAAAGAATGATATCTACTAGAGGATACTACAAATCAATAAACAGATGAACCTATTTCCTTAGAAATTGCTTCCAAGTACACCTTAGGTTTACCTTCTTAATTAGGTCTTTATCAAGTTTTGATTCTGTCAGAAGTATATCAGCACTTGGATTGCGGAAAAACATGAATTCACGCTCGCCATCAGCTGCCAATACATTCACACACATTTTAGAAAAGTTATTTTAGATTATTTACAATACATTAATATTTGGTCGTCAACTTAATAACTTAATTGTACAAATGAAATGAGCATGTAAAAATATGAGATTATGTAAAATTTTAATAATCTCACTGAATGAGAGTACAACCTAACAAATAAACAAGAAATAATGTCCAACACTAAAAAGGAAAAAACGTTCCACAGTAAATAAAAACAATTAACAAGAATTGAATCCGGGATCTAATGATCATGTTTAATGTTAATTGTATTGGTAATTAAAAAAATTTAAAGTAACATTATCACAATCAAGTAATCTAATTAGATTATTGATGAAGAATTTAAGTGGAATATTACTAATCTAAACAAATTTGTTTCCAGTGTTTTCTTGTAGATTCAAAAACTAAATAAATTAAATAATGCAATGTCTATAATTTGATATCCAACCCAATGGATATATGATCTAGTTAAGTTGGGGTTGTAATATGATTTTCCAACTATATCCCCAGCTTTGCTAATAACTGCTTCCACCATTTTTTCTGCGGAATTCTTTTCTCTTTATCATAACAAGAGATCATGTGCGGGAAATCTCTACGGAGTTCTTGCTCTGATACTGTGTCAGTCCGGAACACCGCAACAACCTGTACAAAAACAAATCAAATATCATGCATGAACAACAAGAAGAAGTATGCATACGAGGGGTAGAACTGTAAACTACCCGAGTCAAAAGTCCGGGCTAGCTCAAACTAGTTTAAAAGTAGTAGTTAAGTCGAGCCGAGGTTAAACAAGCTGAGTCTAGACGAGTTGGGCCGTAAAGTTTACAGCTCTATCCAGGAGTATAAATAAATAGTGGCAAATAAGAATCATTTTCATGTGAAACAGAATGACTACCTTTATTTGCTCACTTGGAATGGAATACAAAGTTTTCAAGGCGCTATCGACCGAAAACGGAGTAGCGTATCTACCTCTAGTAGCTAACAGATTTTGTGCTTGCTGGAGATAGATACTCTATTCCATATTGGGTTGAAAGCGTCTTCAAAACTTTGTATTCCATTCCAAGTGAGGGAATAAAGGTAGTCATTCTGTTTCACACGAAAATGATTCTTATTTACCACTATTTATTTATACTCCTGGATAGAGTTGTAAACTTTAAACCCGACTCGTCTAGACTCAACTTGTTTAACCCCGGCTCGACTTAACTACTACTTTTAAACTAGTTTGAGCTAGCCCGGACTTTGACTCGGGTAGTTTACAGCTCTACCCCTCGTATACATACTTCTTCTTCTTGTTGTTCCTGCATGATATTTGATTTGTTTTTGTACAGGATGTTGAGGTGTTCTGGAGTGACACAGTATCTGAGCAAGAACTCCGTAGATAATTCCCGTACATGATCTCTTGTTATGATAAAGAGAAAAGAATTCCGCAGAAATGGTGGAAGTGGTTATTAGCAAGGCTGGGGATATAGTTGGAAAATCATATTACAACCCCAACTTAACTAGATCATATATCCATTGGGTTGGATATCTATATTTTATAATCCAGGTTGGGCATGGTTTAGAACTATATTAGATTGTCCAAACCAGTTATCTACTATTTGACCCAAATTTATTAAAATAATCTCTTGCTTTATTTTACTCTCCAATAAACTCCTCTCTCCCAAGTCTGAAAGCATTAAAAAATTGAAAGATTTTGTTTTTTGTAATCTTTGTTTTGGTTGATTTTATCTTACCTTTTTTCTACGACCCAATTGCTTTTAGTTTTAAAATTACTGAATTTTACATTGACCAATCCCTTTATTCTTGCTATATCAGGAGGATCTTTGAGATCTCCGAATCCAAATTCTTAACTTCTCCTTTACCTACAATATCTCTCAAACCATTCACAAAACAATTAATTTCAATGTCTAGACCTTTGTCCTTCATACTTTAGTGTGTATTTGAAGGTTCTCAAATGGATATGAGGCTATCTTGTTTAATTTCTGGTTTTATTCTTTTTTTTTAATATAAATTTTTTCATGGCCATTAGAATAAATTTTAATATTAAAGTAGAATGTTTGTACTTTGTTTAATTTCAACCTCATTATGCATATTATTCATGTATTTTTTCAATAGCAATGTGTAAATTTTGATAGTCTTAATTGTAATTGATTTTTGTATTTATTCTTGAAAAAGGAACAATCAAGATGACTTTTAATGGGGGTGGGGAAGAATGAGAAGAATAGTGACAACAACGGGTAGGAATGAAATAAAGAAACTAATAAAGAGAAGACAAAAAATAATTTATCATGAAACTAATGCTGAAAATGGATTTTACTACATCTGTTGGAAAAAAAAAATAGAACCTAGAAGAAATAAAAGAATTTATATAGTAGAAGGATTGTTTCTTAAGAAGCCATTAATGATTGTTAACGCCAAGATCCGTCCCGTCCATGCACTCCAATCACCAAAACGCGTCCAATCCTGCACAGAAACTAGTAAACACCAAGAACTTGACGGCCTTTGTCTCCGGGAGATAGCTCCGGTTGCCCACCCCTAGCTTCAGCAATGCACAATATGATATATTACGGAGAAAAGACCAAAAAAACTTTAGAGAATGTTGGTTGAGTCAATATCATCATACATTCATGCTGATCATCTTTAACTTTTCAGTATGAACTCCAAGTCCAACCACGACAAGGAAAGAACTTTTGCCCTCCACAGAAACTAGTGTGAATTCGGATGTGGAAACAGAACTGTTCATTGGACTCCAGAAAAAGGCATCAAACGGGGCATTTACCAAATGATAGGTGATAAAATAAGGTCAGGTTGCGTGAGCTGCATTTTAGGATGGTTTCTGTTTTCCATGTCTTGGATCAAGTGTTAAATAGTTATCCAAGAAATTAAAGTTACTTGAATTTCACCAATAATGGCTAGTTTGGTGAGCTATGTTTTGTCCTTTTGAGCCTGAAATTGTCATCGAGTACTAATCCTGCTTTAATTTATCATACACTAGAAGATCAAGGAAAATTAACTAACCAGAAGATATCTGAGGGAGCAGTAAGAATTTGTTTGAACTCATTTCTTTCATTAGGTTATTTAAATGCAAGAAAATATATACATGTGAAACACACAAGACTGGAACAAAGAATTAGTGAACGGAAAATAATAATATTTTCAGGAGTAATGGACAACTTTGAAAGTCAGACAGCTAGCTAATATATACTAATATGAGATCATCGATAAAACTATCTAACTTGTCAAGCTTTGCATTTCTTCAGAAGTTCGAGAACTGCTTCTTTTGTAGGAAGGGCAGGAATTGCGCCTTTCTGTGTCACAGTTATAGCACCACAGCCATTTGCAAACCATAGAGCTTCAACTAATTTATTTTCATCCTGCAGAGGAAGTATAAAAGTATTGAGAACTGAAGTTCTAACAAATTAATCCTAGTAAATGTCTATGCCTGTTTTTCCTACAAGGAAATTCTCTGTCTAGTGAGTGCAATACAATAACTAGTAAAAAAATGTGAAGGAAAATAAGTGATTAACTAAAAGATAAAACTACAAAACATCACCTTATACAAATCAGGATTTGTAGCCAAACTGTTTAGTACTCCACCAACAAAAGAGTCACCTGCACCCGTTGTGTCAACACAATCGGCTTTAACACCAGGCACCCTTCCATGAAAATCCTGCCAAATATATTTGGTTGGCATTAAATGAAATATCATTTATAGCACAATTAGCATAAATGAATAGAACAAAGAAATTTGCCATATCCAATGACACGCAAAAATGAACTTAAAGTCTTTAAATTTTGCTAAAGCTTAGAATATTAATGATGCTAACCTTAGTGTAGTATCTGCAGCCCCCAGGTCCTTCAGTAACAATCAAAAGCTTAAGGTGTGGGCGGTAAAGCTTCTTTAACACCACATTGTCATCATACGGATCATCACCTCCCGTTAAGAAATTGATCTCGTCCTCGCTTATCTTAAAATTTCACAAGACATTAAATGTGTAAACAATTTAGTTTGCAAATTGTTTTCAAAGAAAGTAGAGATCTAATTCAACACTCCAAATTATCATACAAGGAAAAGTGTACCTTAATAATGTCAGCTTGATCCCATATGCTCATGATGCCTGCTCGAGCAGCCTCTTCTGAAGGCCAGAGAGGCAATCTAAGATTGGGGTCATAAGAGAGAATGCAGCCAGCTTTCCTAGCAACTTCCATTGCAGCAAGATGAGTTGATCTACATGGTTCCTCAATCAAACTGATTGAACCATAGTGAAATATGCTAGCCTGCATGAGTAATAACCAAAGCACTTAAATAATCAATTACAGCCCTCATCCATAAACACTGCCCATAACACGCAAGAATCCAAGTATGATATATATCAAAATAAATGTTTTATAAATTAGATTAAACAAACAAAAACACATTTATGTTTCAGAATCCAGTAAAAGTAGATTTAAAGTTTATTAAAACGGAAATGGCCATATGCTAGCTGGCTTTTCCTGAGAAATGAAGATGAATCATTGCAGAGGCTGGAAGTAAAATATCGACTGGGTTGTAATCTACTTCTTCTAGATTACTGATTTTCATGTTCTTAGAGTGAAAAGAATGATATCTACTAGAGGATACTACAAATCAATAAACAGATGAACCTATTTCCTTAGAAATTGCTTCCAAGTACACCTTAGGTTTACCTTCTTAATTAGGTCTTTATCAAGTTCTGATTCTGTCAGAAGCATATCAGCACTTGGATTGCGGAAAAACATGAATTCACGCTCGCCATCAGCTCTCAATGTAACAAATGCCAGTGCAGTTCTTGCATGACTGTCAAAACGCATGCCAGAGTTATCGACATTGTTTTCTTTCAGAACATCAGCTAGCATGCGACCAAATTCATCTTCTCCCACCTGAGATGCGATAGATGAATCCTTGGTTAGAATTACTTTCACATAAACCAGTGGATCAAAAGAAGGCAAAAAAACAAAGAAAGTCCTGCAGGTTCTGCGCAACACTAAAAGGGAAAAGTCATGTAAGAGAAGATGACAAGAAGATTCGAAATGATGGAAAATAAATATCGAGAAGCATACAAAATGCATACTCAAGCTGCACAAAAAAAACAGAGCAAGCTCTAGGAGCTATATCAGCAAAAGTGAGTGTTTTAGTATTGTGTACAAAGCATACAGGTAAAATTGACCAGTATGCATACTAAATTCTAGAACTTTGACATTCACTCAATTTGTATTATTGCTCAGAACTGAGCCTTATTCGGAATATAGAGTAATAGTAGACCAGATCACTACTTTAAGAAAGTTAAAATTAAATCATATGGCAGTGCACAAATCACTATTTAAAAGCAATTAATGATCTCATCTAGATCGATTTAGAGTTCATAAACTAGTATTAGATAATGTCCAACATGTATGATCTCACACACCCATTGCCATACAAGATTATGCAGGCACAAACAATGTCAGAGAAGTGGTTACACGTCTGCTGTGCAGCCTCAATAAATAAACAGAAACACGTGCTAGAAAAACAAGTGAACAATTGGACTTCCTAAGATCCCAATGTCCTCAAGCACAATTACATGAACTAGTTACTGAGAATTCTATTTGGAAAGATGGAGACAAACATCAAGTTAGAACACTACATACAGCCTACAACAAATTCAAGCATATTATTCCCTCAATTCCACATAAAAAGAGTACATTTACAAAAGCTGTGATTATTACAGATATATATTTGTTCCATCAATATCC
This sequence comes from Panax notoginseng, assembly GCA_016801055.1. Classification (NCBI taxonomy): domain Eukaryota; kingdom Viridiplantae; phylum Streptophyta; class Magnoliopsida; order Apiales; family Araliaceae; genus Panax; species Panax notoginseng. The sequence goes on along the minus strand of CM029021.1, from coordinate 945,281 downwards.
CAAAAAATAAAAAGTTGTTAGTTTAGTAGTGTGGTGTGATAATGAAAATTATAATTGCAAACTTGAGGATATTATGCCAAATTATACTACTATCGCTAAAAAGACTTTTTCTGGAACAAATAAAACTGACAAATGAGACTTATTGTGTCAAATGGAGGGAGTATATATTTGTCTGTATACATTAGGCAGGGGATAACATATGAACCTTGCCGATGAAAGCCGAGGAGCCTCCCAGTTTTGCTATCCCAACTGCAACATTTGCAGGAGCCCCACCAGGAGCTTTCTTAAAACCAGGTGCATCTGCAAGTGAAACTCCAGAAACAGTTGGAACAAAATCAATCAACAGTTCCCCAAAGCATACCACCAGTGGATTCTTCTTCTGAGACCCTTTCTTCTTAATAGATGGAGATCTTGGTGAACCTACATCAAAACCCATAGCCGAGATCAGTAACAGAAGCATTCAAAGGATATGAACATGCATGGTATATGAGAATACAAGAAATATGAAATATAACAAATCTCCTGATATGATACTTCTAGGTTCTGTGTTTTTGGCAGGAAACACAGTTCTAGTTTATATTTTAGCATTTAAATTTGATAAAGCATATGGTCTGTTCTACAAATAGCTTGAGAGTTGAGGCACATAGGTAGCAAAGGCAGTTCTACAAGAAAACAATTAGATATTTCTAGTAGCCAAGAATGTTTCAAAATCTCTCGAAGACATTATTTGTATATGTAGTAACTGAAAAATTCTGAGAGGATACCAAAATTATTTAGCTATGATGATCACCTCTTTAATTTATCAATTTTAGACACACTTGATGTCATCCTTTGTGATCACCAAATGAAATATTACCAAGAGTCTAACCACATCAAAACCTTTTTACTAAACTTTTAACCGGAATAAAACAATTTTTTTCCTAATTCAACCAGATATTAAGTATGACATAAAAAAGTACAATCAGATCATCTAAAAAATTTTCAAATCATATAAGAGTTTAAAATTCTCCACAATAGAATAACGACTCGACAGAGAGATTTGAATTGTAAATTACCAGAGGAAGCCATCCAATTATCTCATTACTTTATTTATTGGAATAGGGAGGAATCTGAGAATCTGTTATGAACAAATATGAAACAAACTGCTCTTTCCAGATTTATTAAAAATCTACAAAAGAGCAGATTTTTTAACCCAAAACAATATGCAAAACAAATAATATAAAAAAGACTAAAAAAAAACAGATATGTTAACCCAGAACTAACCAATATATATAAATCAAACCAATTGAAAACCTCATATTGATGCAACAATGTAAACTTCAGTTCATCTTCCTTGACAACCTAACAATGATCTAGAATTGTACAATGAAAGAGCAGGCTCTGCTAAAAACTGGGAATGCATAAAACGGAAGGATATATACTGACATCCAATAAAATGCAAGTTAATGGATAAATAACAAGACCTAGAACTACACCCTCTTCAATGTAACCAAAAATTTACAATACATTACTCCTTAAAACACTATTCATCAATGACTTGGGTGAAAATTTTCCAAGTTTCTAATTTCTCATGTCTCGAGAAACGAAACTTCTTCCCATAACACAGGACAAAATGCTAATTAAGGTGGCCAATCTAGAAAACCAAAATTACTAACTATTTCCACTGACCCGGGTGAAAATTTTGTCACACACACTCCATAATTTTCATAAGAATATCATTTTGCCTCAAGAGCCAAAACGGGTATGCATTAAATTTGAAGAAAAACCCCAAACACAAAAAGGGTCCAATCCCATTTTGCAATTACTTCATCCCCAAGAAATTAAAGAAATGTCGAAATGAGGAACAAAATAAACAATAAAAGTTAAAAGGAAATTAAGAGTAGTCACCTGTCTCCCTCAACAATCTATCAGAGGAAGGGCTCCTGTTAATGGCAACAGGGAAACAGCAAGATATTTTGGCCTTGTTTGAGGAAGACCTTGGAGTTTTATCCATTTTTACAGGAAATTAGCAGCAACAAGATGAAGATAAACAAAGGGGAAAATTAGCTCAATTCATCAAATACAGAATTCTATATACATTTAGCTTCTGTATAAATCCCACCAATATATAATCAGATTCCTATAATCTTGCCTTTCGTTTTCTGTTTTGATTCGAAGCCCTATTGTGTAGGAAAAAACAAGGAGTTTTCAGTTTTCGTATTTTCTGATGCACCCACTTGCCATTTTATCCTGCTTTGTCTATTTTGCTTCCCAATTTAGATTAGGGGCTGAAACAAATATTGGACCTGTTGGCCTGAAGCTGCATAGGCTGATTGCCGCTGATTTGGTAGAATCCGAAGTGGACCTATTGGGGTGATAAATGTCAATTTCTTAAAGATACTGGAATTTTGGTGGACCATTGAAAACATGACATCAGTTCTTACACTAGCAAAGTCAACGAGGGGCCATGGAATTATTATTATTATTACTAGGGATTAATGAAGGTGTACAGTTTACGATTATTATTATTATTATTAGTTTCTAAATGTACACAATTTACGATCTTAAAGTAGTCAACTATTCGAGGATTCATTATATTTTCTATGATAGTAGAGTCAGCTAGTGACTATTCTACGATCGTAGAGTGACTTAATTATACGATCGTAGACCGTGTAAATTTAAAATTTCACAATTGTACACCTCTATTTTTCATTATTATTATTATTATTTAATATTAATTATTATTATTATTAAATAACAAGTCGAAAAACTTCTAGCTCATAGTTCAACTATGGTGGAATTCCTCCTATTTCAAAGAAAAAGAAAAATTCTCCTATTTCAAACAAAAAGAAAAACTCAAAATATTTTATAATTTCACTTATTTGTATTCCTAATAAATGTTAATATATAAATAAATAAAATTATAAAATATTTATGTATAATTTTTATATTCAATTTAAAGTTTGGTTGAGTTTAATTTCGATTGACACGTTTCTTGGTCATAAAGTTCCGGTGCATGGGCTAATGCCGCGATGGATGCGGAATACATGGACCATGGTAACGTGTGTCCCAAGTTGAATTTTTATTCGCCAATGACAACATGCCATCTGTAAAGTCGGCATGGGCACCGCGCGCTAGGCATTATCATGTCATATATCCGAATTAGATTTGGAATTGCTGCAACATTTATTTTTCTATTTTCCATTTTATTAAAATTAAATAATTAAAGTCGGTTTCCGAATTAAACTCGGAATTAGACAAGTAACATGTCCTATAAATATACTCCAAACCAAAACCAAATCCCTCAATTAAACTTCCTCTCATTTAATTTCTCTCTCCAAAACCTTCCTAATTAACTACTTTCAAACATGGTACGTATAATCCACCACCGTAACATGGTCAAATCCGGCAAGTCACATCTAATAATCATCCTCCGGCACGACAATCTCCACCACTACCACCACCCTTTAGTTACTCCTCTCTCCTCCACCGTGCCCATCCACTTCGTCCGCCAAACCGGGAGGCGATTTGTTGACAAAGAACTAAAGGGAGAAGAAGACCTTCTTGTGGACCACCGTTTCTTCTTCCAGTTTCAGCAAGAATGCAGCTCTTACAGAACCATTTCCGCCGTTCTCGAGAACTTGGGTGTCAAGTTCTCTTTGCGTTATCCGATTACCAAACGCGTACTCGACTTTGGACGTCGTCTTAAGGAGAAGAAGAACAAGGTGTTTTTTGGTATTGTTGTGAGCTTGATATGGATCGACACGTCTCTTGGTGATCAAGTTTCTGTGCATGGGTACATCGATCGATAGGGAAGAGTGAGGCTCAAGTTAGGGCAAATGGGGGCTTGTTTGCATCTTAAACAAAGTTTTATATATATGAAGGTTTCTGAGGAATTAATTTACAAATATTCAATTTGTTGGTAGAAATTGAAGTAGCTAGCTAGATAGAAGAAATTTCAAAAGTGTTTGATATTAAGATTTCCTTTTGATGAATGTGCTCTGCAAATTTTTTATGTGCCCGTGAATTTGGGTTTTATTATTGATTTTATTATGAATTTGGGTTTTATTATGAATTTATTATGAAATTGAATTTGGGTTTTATTATGCCAATTATATATATATATATATATATATATATATATATATATATATATATATATTGCGTTGAATTTAATTAGTGGATTTAAATAGTTTTTATTTATTTTTATAAAGTTTTTTGGTTGTTGGATTAATTCTTATCCAGACTGTATTTTGATATGTTATCCAATTAATAGCTTTTATACTTAATTATACCTCGTCCCAAGACTCCTATTTTACGTTGCAAAAAATGATGTTCTTGTTGAATAAAATGAAGAATGTGTCACTAAAAGTGGTTAAATAAATTAATAAAATTAATTCCATTGTTAAATATAAAACTAAAATTAACTTTATACTAATCGAACCTCAAAAAAAAACCTATAAAAACATTTATTTAATGCATGGGCCGCATGGCCCATTTAAGAGTTGCTAACCCTACTTACACCTCAGCATGAAAGAGTGGGTCACTACAGTTGAACTAGAGCCAGGACTGAGCTTTTCGAAAAGGGCTAATTGAGAGACAGCTAAACTAGTAAATACATAATATGGAGTTAGAATTATATTCTTTTATTTATTGATGAGTTTTTATTCAAATATATTTTACATAAATTTTAATATGTAAAATTTATATATTTTTTTTTGTAAAAAAAATCGAATCGAATTCAAAATAAATATCCGACAAAACTCAAATTATATGTACGGAAAATTTTAAAAAACAATAATAAAGTGCTAGATATGAATTTGGGCTATATTTGTTTGCAAGGATTATAATCCCAAGACTATTAATCCTAGGATTATAATCCCGGGATTATAATTATAATATCAAGACTATTAAGTAATTTTATAATTCATAAGTCTAAATTTAAAAATAAACAAAAGATACTTGAGATTAATAATCTTATCCCAAGTATAATCATTACAAACAAATATTGCATTGGAATAGTAAGACTAATGGGGTGTTTGTTTAGAGCTGAATGGAGCTGAATCTAAATGGCTGAATCGGTCGGTGCGTTTGTTTTGGTCTGAATGGCTGAATCAGTAGGATAGACGAGCTGAATGGCTAAGTCAGATTTTTTTAGCTGAATGACCCAATGAGCAGCTGGATAAAGTAAAAAAAAAATATTAACTATTATATTAAGTAATATTAAATAAATTTACAATAATTTTGAATTTTTTGGAGGGATAAAATAATAAAGTTTTGTCATTCAGATGTTTGAGACATGTCAATTATCAAACAGTTTTTTTTTTCCATTCAGATTCAACTCATTCAGATTCAGATTTATAAAGTTTTTATCAAACACCCCCTAATATTGTAGTTGTTACTGAAAAAATACTTCGAAATATTTTTTTCCTTGGGATTAACATTGAGATTATATCACAGTGATAAGATTGTTATAATTTAATTTTAAAAATATTTTTCGACTTAAGGGCCGAGGTAGAAAACGAGTTCAGTTAAAAAATAGGCTCGAACATGTAATTTGCATGGTAAAAAATTGAGACCTTATCAAGGTTAATACTTTTGGTCTAAATGTTTTTATTTTTTTTAATTAAATTTGATTGAAAGATTGTTATTGATTGTTTTATTTGGATTTATTGTGATAATTCTTTTTTAAATATATTTATTAATGATTGTCTTAATTTCAAAATATTTTTTGAGCCCATCAGTTTCTCTCATATGTGACATGTTGGTAATACAATAACACATAAATTAGTTGAATTGACTCGATCTTTTAGATTAATTGTTCATGCTTTCTAATTGGGGACATGTTCATCCTTGTATTATTTTTCTCTGGTCATAAATGATAGACAAACTCTATAATGGGGTAAAAATACAAATAAATAAAATTATAAAGCACTCGTGGCTAATTTTTATATTTAATTAGGCAATTATCATGTCTGCATAGAAAAACTGTGAATGATATCAAAGTTTAACAAATTTCAATATTTTATTTTGACAGTTTCTAACTTATTTATTATTTTTAATATTTATCGGTATTTGGCTATATTAATTAAGAGTATTAATAATTTTAAATATATAAATTAAAATCTAACATATACTCCGTCTCCATCTAATTTTATTTGTCTTTTTATAGTTAAATTAATAGTATTTAAAACTAAAATTTATTCTTAAATTCACTTGATATAGATAAAAATTGTTATCATAAAATAAAAATCGAATATGTTATGAAAATCAATTTATTTGATTTTAAAATTTATAATATATTTAGTTAATTATTAAATTTAAAATTAATCAATTTATTTGTAAAAAATGGATAAAATAAAGTTGGTCCGAGTTAAATTTAAAAAGAATAAGGGGTTTAAGCTTTAGGAGAGACTACTGACTACCGAGCAGTGTGCGAGAGAGAGGGAGGAGGAAGAAGAAGAGTGAAGAATGGAAGGGCAAAGAAGAGGAGGGAGACCGAATCCTCAATCGGGTCGGGGCCCGCCAGGACCTCCTTCTCATCCTCATCCTATTGCTAAATCTGGCCTTCGCTTCGAACCCGTCGATCGTGAAAAGGTCACCTCCCCTCTCTCTTTGTATATATGTGTATCTATGTGCTTATCTACATGTGAGAATTTGTATCTATGCATAATTATCCATACATCTATATACTCGCACGAATATATTGGTTTGAGGTTTTCATCTTTCAACTTTTAGCTTTTCTAGGGTTTATTGAGTGTGATTCTGTTGAAAGTTATGTTTCCGTCCTATATTTGTGTAGCTGCAGTTAACTCAGAAATATGTAAAGATGCACAATTTTCATATTTTAAAAAATCGAAGTTAAGGGATTTAGTGTGGAAGTAGAAAAGATAGAAACTTTGTAGCAAAGAAACTGATTAATGAAAGCATTATGTAGTTATTGGTGTTAACTCAGCTCATTCAGTCATTTGCAGATTTGGTATACTGGAAAAGCGTGTCTTTACATGAATAGTTTAATGGTGTTGCTATAGTGTTAATTTGGGGGCTTGAGGGCAGCTAATTTCCCCAGTTGGGGACTTTTTTTTAAATCCAAGTTTAGGCTGCAGAACAATTGTTTCCCTTGTTTAACATTGAAACTTTGCAACAAATAAAGGGCTGAAACTCTTCAAACTTTATGCTGTGTGGATAAGGAGCTTTACAGATCAATAAGAAGAGAGTTCAGGCCACACAGTTTTTTCTTGGGTGTATGTTACACAAGTGGGGATTTATTTGTTTGAGATCAGAGGGATGCGAGGGGCAGGCAGTTGGAATGTCTGTATAGCAGATAGAGAGACATAAGTCAGATGGCTCATTCCGCATAGGTCTAAACAAATTGAAATTCCCTTAACAAATTACAGAATACATAGCCCATATCAAGAAATGATTAAGACAAAACTTTTGGAATTGGATATAAGACTAATTGGATATTGTCTGATTTTAAATTGTCTTTTATAATGTTGAATTTGTGATTGAATTTCTGCTTATCCCATTTGGGTGAATCCATTCCCCTTAACATTCCATGCCACAATGAATCAGGTATTCCAGAAATATTTTAGTAAATTTATAGTTGTACTCTTTGAACATTCTTATATATAGCAATGATATAGAGTCACAATTTCAATATTTAAGTTTTAGTAGTTATTCTTAAGTTATTTATCTGGTATTTAAATCACGTGTCTTATAAGGTTGACTTTTTGATTGATGTGCTTTATCAAATAATAGGCATGTAGAGGAATTATATATTGTAATAGTCAAAAGCAAAGGGCCAAAATGTAAATAGTTAATTTTTCCATGTGTCTGCTATTAACTATTAATCAAACATTCGAACTATGTCAATTTTTTATTTATTGACAATTTATTTTGTTTTGTTTTTCTTTAAGGCCAGTAAAGTTAGATTAGAAAATAACCTTAATTGTATTATTGCTTAGTCATATTGATAAGATACTTGCTTAATAATATGCAGACTTGTCCGTTGTTGCTTCGAGTTTTTACTAAGGTATGTGCACCATTTGTAAATGGGAAATCATTGTCCTTCACAAAATTTACTTTTACTTTCTTGTCTGTCTTCTATTTTATGATTCTCTTATGGCTGAGATTCTAACACAGTTACTGTGGTATTTTCTTTTTCTCTTTTCTTTTCCTTTCTGACATTTAAACTCCCAAGCAATAAAAATGGAAAGAAAGTGAGATAATTTCCTTCCATTTCTCTTCTTTTCTCCTTAAAACTTCTAAAGCACTGTGGTAAGCTTGGTGACCAAAAAAATAATATCTTGTAAACTCGGCCCAAGCTTTGATTCACTCTTGAACTTTTACAGGTTGGAGGTCATCATTCTGATTTGGAGTTTTCAGTGAGAGGGAAGGAGCCCAAAGATGAGGTCCAAATATATACGTGGATGGATGCTACGCTCCGTGAGCTAACTGATCTGGTAAGCATGTGTGTGCTTACTGCCTATGTTTCTGTATGCAAAAAACAAAGTAGATTTTTTTTGAAGTTTTATTATCCAGAGACATGTTGCGTAATTACTTTCATTAAACACTTCATGCATCTACCATTGGTTAACCACAACTGGAACTTCATGTAAGTTTTGCATAAAACCATTTTTTGTTACAGTTTTCCCTGATCAAAGTGGGATATATGACCTGCAGAAAGATTAAATCCTTCGACCTTGAATAGCCTTATCCTCCAGAGGGAGCAGGAAAGGACATCCATAAGAAGAGGCGTGTTAGATATTTTTTTAATTAATTTATTCTTTCTGAGAGTGGGGTTGGCAGGGGAATAAAACATGAGGAAATTAGTTGAAGGGATTTGTTAAGATCTAGAGCGGTTAAGTCTATTGGTGTCCGTGGACAAGGTTAAATTAGTCAATTAATGTGGGTTGTGGAGTCTCACTTGTTTGGCAACTTTTGGTTGTGGAGGAAAGGGGCCTCCAGGTCCGAACGTGACACACTGTTTTCGCACTGCTAATGTTGTCTTATGTGCTAACCCCAATGGAAGCTGTTCTGGTATCATTTCAAGCAACCTTTAAGCTGCACCATGCAAAGATTAGCACATGGAAAGGGAAAGAATAGATTTGCTCTGCTTCCAATGTAAAGTAATGTTGTTGTCATACTGATCTGCTGAACATTAATTGGTTCTGAATAATGGTTTGCTATCCGTATATCTTCTAAAACTGTATGTGGGTTCTTGTTTAATCCTATTTGATATGTACAATAATTTGTTCATAGGCAGTCCCTACTTTGGCACATCCAATGTTGATTGTGGTTCTTTTCAGGTTAAAGAGGTAGCTCCCGAGGCTAGAAGAAGAGATGCATCACTGTCCTTTGCTTTTGTATATCCTTCTAAAACTGGGCGTTTTGTACTTAAAGAGGTAACTTACTTTTTCTCTTTGTCTGAGTGCATGATGTTTTTGTGTATCTGAGGCCTTGTATGCAGATATATCTGCCCAATTGTTTATCTAATAGACAGGTGCACATCTTTATGGAATATATTGGTTGTTTCAGGTGTTAACGAACTGTCATGAGCTAACACTTTACCTAACTTCAGTCTCTCACTTGTTTTTAACATGTAGTCAGTATATGATTGTTTGTGAATATTACAACCATCACTGGGAAAAACCTTGGTAAACTATTAATCTTTTGCTCAGCGTGGCAAGCAATTGATTGACATGAAGTTGGTGTAAATTCAGAAAATTAAACTTTATTGACAAAAAATTTTCATTTCACAAACTTATCTATCTAGATACATTTGTTAAGTACTAGTTATTACATGTTTCTTCTTCATCAAGGACATTTGTACTAACTTTGAGTGCTATATATAAAGTACTTTGATTAACTTGATTCAGATCGTAACAAACAATTCAGACTAAAATAGTTGTAGTTTCAGAAGATGAGCTCTTGCCAAAAGGGAAAAAAATAACTAAAAGAAAAATGTTGAGGTTTTAGATCATTCAGAAGTTATCCACATAATGTTTAGTATGAAGTGATTCACAAAGTTCATTTGAGGGAGAAACATAATTTACCGAGTTGAATACTTGAATGTGATGTTTAAAATTTTCTGAATTTTATATCAATATCCCACACAACCTCTCTGTTAGTATAGGGTGCTTTACTCTATATTCCTTGGCCGTTAACCTTTGCTCACTCGTTACTTTTCATATTTCTGATCTTCATATTTCTGATCTTTGTAATTGCTAGATTTTCTGAATTTAGATTTTGTTCTCATGCAATTGCGCACACCTAAATTTAATCTGTATATTGATATTAGTCCTCAAGTTCCTGAACTTAAAAAATGCCAGAATGATTGAGGATAGTGCTATCAATAATCTAGTCGATCCACGTCTCATTTTGTTATTGGTCTGAAAATCATTCTAAAAGGATGATATCAAGTTGAAGGCAGTGATATGTGTGGTATTTGCATATACTTACTATATTGCGTTATGGAATAGAAGTTTTTAATTCTAGCTCTTGAATATGTTTGTGATTAACATTTAGTGGTATAAATGCTTAATCATATCCCAACTAGAGTTCAAAGGAGTGACAGTGAGTTACCAATCTGGTTTATCTTGGATGTCTGGTTGAGGGTTTAGGTTGAATTATACTGTCCATGGGCGTGTAGTATTAATAAACAACTACGTCGTCCTTAATTTTGTATTTACGTTTCTGTCTTAAAGGTGGGAAGAACATTCTCTTATCCAAATGCGAGAAGACCGGACAATGGTAGCAAGGCATTGGGTGACCTTGGCTTTGAGGTAAATCAGTGCGCCTTTCTTGTCATATTAATCAGTAATCAAAGATTTTATTTCCGTCTTATGTCTTGTGAATTGCAGATTGGCGATTACCTGGACGTGGCAATTCTGTAGAAAGGATCTTACCTTTCTTGTTGGTATTATGGCTCCTTTAGTGTGCATGGCTTTGTTTAAGTTCTGGTTATGCATCAGACAATGACAGTGTTCATATTTACAAAGACACTTCTTGATTATGTAGTTGTGATACTTGATTTTCTTTCCCTTTCCCTTTCCCTTTCTTGGATCACCTACTACTTACACTTGCATACTTCTATTGCCTTGCGTACTAATATGTTATACTCCTTACATCTCCTTATATATATATATATATATATATATATATATTTATATACACACGGTCCGGATCTTAAGTTCATTCCTTGTTCAACTCACCCGAGCTCATCCCCCTTTAGCGACGGACCCGACGACGGTTTGGTCATACAACCGTCGTCTATACTTTTAGCGATGGATAACATATAGCGTCGCTAAAAGTATAGACGACGGTTGTATGATCGAACCGTTGCCGGGTCCGTTGCTAAAGGGGGTGAGCTCGGGTGAGTTGGATAAGGGGTGAGCTTAAGATCCGGACTATATATATATATATATATATATATATATATATATGTATATATATATATATATGTATATATAATATAGCATTAAATATAATATCAATTGTCTATAATATTTTTAAAAAGTCTCATAATTATCATACATACTTTATACTCTCTCATATGTAACTATGGTTGTAAAATAAATAAACAGTTCAGACTTGATTTGTACTCGTTCGATTAAAATTCGAATCAAAATATAAATGATTCAAATATGAATAAATTTGATAAATTACTCGAATTTTTTGAAATTGTAATTTTTATTGATATTCAGATTATATTCGTTCGAAAAGTTTAAATTGGTCGGGTTTGATTGGAGATTGTGCTCTCGGTAGTTAAACGAGTCTTAATCAAATTTTATTTTATACTTGATAAATTTTGTGAATCAAATCTGAATAACTCAATATTCGTTTCGGTTTATTTGTAATATTTTTTCATAAAAATTAATTTTAAAAAAATTGTAATTAATTTTTTTAAATTATATAAAATAAAAAAAAATTAAAATTATCTAAATCGACATGTATTATTAGACGGACGGAGTAATGAAAATAGGTCAAAATGACAGAATAAATATTATATTTACCGTTCAATTATGAAGCTGTACTTGATCTGATTTCTTATTTATATATTTTTGCTTGTTAATGCAAACATTGACTCACCACCTTTTTCTTGAATATTGTCGTACACTTATGCGCCACTAATTACGCAACCAAACCAAACTATGTATGATAAAATTTCCTCTATATTAACATTTTAGAATAAGTAAAAACCACAAAATTGGCTTTATTTCAATTTTATTACAAATTTGATACTTTTAATATTTCAAGAGTGCAAATGATAAAAAACAAGAGAAGAGAATGTCACTATATATAATAATAAATTCATTTTGGTATTAAATTTCTAACTACATGAGTAAAAATTTGTAAATGTAACATTCTTCTTTTTTTTAAATTAAAATGTTATCCATAGTTAATATCTGTGTGAAAAATCTTATCTCTACGTTACCCCAACACCGCATCGACTTCACTCATATCACACATCAGTTCAAATGTTAGGAGAATGTTATTATCAGGGGCGGATCCAGACGAATTGTTCAGTTGGGTCAAACTCGGAAAAAAAAATTCTTACAAATAAAAATTTCATAAAATAACTTACAAAACTAAACAATTCTCAAATAATATTTATAATAATATTTTTCGAGGTTTCATTGCTTAAAATTGTTGCATGATATAACCTCATTTTTAATAGTTACAAAAATATCACGCTCAATGTATGTTACTAAACAGTCATTCATCTATTCATCTCCCATTTGGTTACGGAGTTTATTCTTCACGATTTTTATGGATGAAAATGTCATTTCAACAGTTGCAGTAGCAACGGGCAAAAATAGAGTCAATTTCAGCAACAAATAGACTTGGGGATACACATCATCCTTAATTTTCTAAACCAACATTTGAGCCAATTTCCCAATTCCTTCTATACTCGAAAAATTGGAATCGGTTATCTATATCCACAATATAGAAGAATAAAAAAATTGACTTAATGACTTAGTGGGATTTGAGAATTAGGGATTGTTACCTAGTGTCTGCTCACTTAGTACATATATAACATAATACAGTGGGGTCATGTTTCTTAGTATACATGTTCACTTTAGACTCTCTTATTTTTTTTTTCCTAATATGACCCTCTTAATTTTTTTCCCTTTTAATATGACCCATGACCCCCTGAAAATTCAGTGGGGTCAGGTGCCCCCCCTGCCCTAAGGCAGGTCCGCCACTGGTTATTATGAATATTTTGGATTCGATTACTATGAAGTTAAGTTGGTCAATTGACTAATACTCCATCCGTCTCAGGATAAAATTCTTTGTGGATTTTTCACGCATATTAAGAAGATGAATGAAATGACAAAATTGCCCATAATAATATGTCATTAATTATTTTAAATGTAGGAGAGAGATTGACTTTCTAACTATTCAATTCAAAATACTATCTCATTAATTATTTTAAATGTAGGTGAGTGTAAGACCCCGAATTTTATGAAATAAAAGTATTCAATTTTTCTTATAATTACTATTCAGTAAATGGTTAAATTGATAAAAGTTTAAAGTTATGGGTGAAATATGAAATTTTTTTCAAAATAAGCAAGTGGTTATAAAATAATCATTGTTGTCGGGGAATATTCGTTTGGTCGTGGAATATTCTTTCTGTCGGAGAATATTCGTACGACGGCGCAGCTATTTGTGGGCCCCATAACGAATAACTGTCGGGTGAAGAAAAACGACAAATTTGAATTTTTACAAATAACGGCGTAGTTGTTATCGTTAATACTGTTGAAATACCCGGTGGTTAAAATACAGTAATACGCGTTATTGCACAGTAGCACATGGTATTGCACAGTATTTTTGAAATTATTGATTCTTACGTAAGAAGGCACTACTCAATAATTATTACAGTAATTACTGTTCAATATTTTATTTTATTGATTCAATAATTGCTGCGTTGATATTTTATATTATTGTTGTTCAATAATTGTTGCTGTACAGTATTTTTTTTATTATCAGATCAATAATTCATATTATTTGAATAGTATTATTAGATAGCATTATTGGCAATGTCTAGAAAGTTCTGTCTAAGGAGAGGTTTGGTCATCTAATTGCGCGCTAGTAAGGAGAAATCCTTATTGGAAAGCCCCCTCTTTCCTGGGAACGGCCTGGTTGTCCTAAATGTGATTCTGTAATATTATTTGTGAATAATTAATTATTGATTTATATGATAAGAAAATATTTATTTTATGTGGATATAAATGAGGGATATATTTTTGTGGTTAAAATGAAGGAGTTAATGTGAGGTTTTTATCAGTATTTTTGTCGGAATGGAGGTATTAAAAATCAGGGTTTTTGAGATATTTTGCGGGGGTTATAATTTTTAATCCGACCGTTGGATCGTAGTAATATTTGGATATGTTATACATATATAAGTTGAGTATATGTCCACAAATTTTGAACCGTTAAAAATGAATGTATGATTTGTTATGAATTTTACGAGATGGCTGGTTCAGAAATTGTTGAATTTTCGGAGTTTATCATTTTGGTGGAAAATTCTAGAATTGGTGGGCCCCACTTGTGGTTGGTGAAGAAATGTGCTGAATTATATTTCAAATGTGGTGGGTGGGAATAGTAGCAGGTAAAGCCATCAGGTTGCAGGTCAAACCTACCAAAATTTTCCTATAAATAGAGGGCTAAGTTAGAATTGAAAATCACACCAGAAACATAAGCTTTCTCTCTTTATCTCTCTAGATTATTGAGTGTATTTTGTGAGTATTTAGATACTTGGTGAGTTGCTATTCATCAGTGCAAGTTTCCTTCAGCCTTATACCGATCAGAAGTACTGCTCTTTTGAGGTAAGGGATAGTAAGGGATAGTAAGGGATATTAAGGGATTTTAAGGGTTGTTATGATTTTCAGTTTCGTAATTTTTCTGATCTTCAAAAATTCTGGAAAAATTTGAAATGATATTTTGATCAGTTTTCTTGATTGTGTCCAAAAATGGTAATTTTTGGATGTATAGATTGAGAGTTATGAATTTTATGAGAAAAGACTATTTTAAAAGTAACAGCTTATAATTCCTTGTGGTTAACTCCAAAATTGATGAAATTTTTATTGGGAGTACATGTATATGATAGAAGTATACTCTGTCAATTTCAGAATTTTTAGACAAAAGTACAATTTTTGATAAATGTCTAAATATTCGGCTATTTTGGCCATATGAAAAATAGTAAATGACTTTTAAAAATTCTGAGAAAAATATATGTTCACTATGGGACTATATTATCCTAAATTCCAGAAAAAAAATATTTTTGGAACTGATTTGGTATTTTTTATGAAAATGGTCTAGTTATGAGTAAATGAATTAAATATGTTTTGTGAGGAAAGAAAATTGGAAAATAGGATTTTATGGCTTGAGAATCCTATATGAGGTATATGCAGATTTTTGATGAGGGTTTTGGCTATTGATGATGAAATCTTAAGAGTTGACATTTTATGATGATTAAATGCATTAATTAGTAAAGTGTAAACAATTTAAATAAATTGTTTATAAGCTTAAGAAATGTTATTCTTTCAATATTATTATACCGAAATATTGGTATAGATTTTATTGTGGAATTTCTACCTTTTTGAGTCGAGGTTACTATTCATGAGTTACTATTCACGAGTTACTATTCACGACAAAATTGGTTTCTTTTTCTAACCAAATTATAGTTGATTTATGAATATTGCTCTTGAAATTAAATCCATGTTATGACCATATTATTTTTATAATCATATATAACATTTTTATAACCTTGATGTTGAAATTCTCTTTCGCTTGAGTGTAAAGATGGGTAAATTATTGGTATGATCATGACTATGGGTTCTCTTTGGCCAGTAGTGCAAAGTTGAATTGTTGACTGGTATGATCATGACCATTGAATTTATAATTGAATATCTTTAGCTTAAGTGCAAAGGTGAAATGATCAACATGGTTATAATTATTGTTTATATAAATTCTTAAATGATTATATATTTCTTTGAGGTATTAATATATTTGGCATGTAGTGCAAATATGAATTGTTGAGGAATATCTTTGGCCTGTAGTGCAAAGATGAATTGTAGATGAATATCTTTGGCCCGTAGTGCAAAGATGACCTGTTGTTGAATATCTTTGGCCAGTAATGCAAAGATGAACGGTTGAGGAATATCTTTGGCCTGTAGTGCAAAGATGAATTGTAGATGAATATCTTTGGCCTGTAGTGCAAAGATGGTCTGTTGATGAATATCTTTGGCCCGTAGTGCAAAGATAAACTGTTGTTGAATATCTTTGGTCGTAGTGCAAAGATGGATTTATTAGTATGATTATGAACAGGAATTGTGATTTGGTATAACCATGATCTTTGATGTTTCAGGTAAAGACATGTGATGAAAATATTCTTCGTCCTGGGTGCGAAGAAAAATTTAGAATCACAATTATGATTATGAGTTATTCATATGATTGTGGAAAGGAACTGTTGATTGATGTTACAGGGATAAAACATTGTTGATGGATTTTTAACATGGAGAAGATAATAGACTTTATAGTCTATTTGACTCTTCTAATGGATTGCTCGTTCCGCTGCAACTATGGTTGAAATTTTTATCATTTACCATATGTTCTAAATCTCTGATTTATTATTGATGAAGGCTACTGATAATTTAATTATCTTTAGTCATGATATTCTTTACTGGGCTAGTTGTGCTCACCCTTTTGCTTCACAATTCCTTTCAGGTAATAAGAGTGTAGCTGGGTCGAGCGAGGGTAACGGGGAAATAGAACAATGGTCTCTAGCTGTGGATGTTCTCCCGAAGCAGTATAGAAAAGTTCATTTAGTAGTTATATTTGGTGAATCCAATAGGGTAAGGTGTACCCAACGTTGGAAGGGTGGTTTGCCACTATCATACAAGATGTCTAACGACATACAACCTCGTGTCATCATAAGACAGGGATGTGCTCATCCACTTGCTGAGTATATATACGAGCACTACCTATATAATCTTGGTGTTTGTTTAAAGTATAATTCTCAATTAGAGACAGTAGAGATAATGATATGTCAAGAGAAGACTCACCATTGGGAAGAATATGATAGTAATCTTCTCGTTTTTCTTTGGGGTCTATTGGGTCAACCAAGGATAATTCTGTGGCCATATGATATCTATCATAACCTAGACGCGTGGCCTCCCATGTACGAAGGTTTCCTTGAGCACTTCCCAAAGATTCTAATTTCTAAAACAGTTTTTGACTATACCTTTATGTAAGGTGTTATTGTGAGGTGATGTCCACGGTTGGAACATGAGTCACATTTGGTATATATTTGTATCCAAACTCACAGCATATGTGTTGTTGTATTTTGCACGACAATTGTTGTAATAAAGTTGTAGTTATTTTCTGTACCATGTATTTGACGACTCAGAATGGGTTGGGTGGAATGAACCTATTTTGGGGTCGTTACAGTTGGTATCAGAGCTTAGGGATATGATCTCTGGTGGAGATCGGGGAATATAACTAGGAGGGGAGAGATGCGTAAATCCTTCGCTAGTGTGTCCTACCTAAGCTTATTTGTTGGTTAGTCATAATATTGGGATATTATGTGATATGTTAATTTGTTTAATTAACCCTTATTTTATGGCAATATTTGAGAATGGCAGCTGAGAATGCTAACAATGGAGTGAATGAGACTGTGGGGATACCTCTAATCACTAACCATGATAATGTGATGTCAGACGAAGAAGGAATTAGAGATATCTATGTGGTGAGTGAAGAATTGATAGTTGCACCTGAGATAGTCGCAGAGGTAACAGCTGAGACTGAGGAAGAAGAGGAAGAAGAAGTACCAGAGGAGAGTTTATTAGAGGTATTATATGATCAAAATGTAGAATTTCAAAATCGTATTCATGAGTTAGAAGAGCAGGCAGAAGAACGACAGGCGGTCGTGGAACAAAAGGATGCAACAATTCAAGCTTGTGTTACCCGATATGTGATGCTTGAACAGAAGCATTCTTTGGCAGAGTATAAGATGATAAAAATGGAATCTGAGCTGAAAGAAGAAAAAATTGAACGAGTGAGAATAAGTGATGCATGGGCAAAAGCTGCACGACACGTGGATATTGTGGAAAGAGATGTTCGATCTAAGAAGGCTAAAATAGATGATATGAATTTCTCTTTTTGGAAAGCAATTGGGAGAACCCAACATCGAGTTTTGAATTACCCTGTACATAGCGGTCAACCTGAATCCGATATGGATCGAAGATTGATGATTCAGATCATGAATGAGGAGTACGAAGAGGCAGTTGAGGGAGGAATATGTCCTATAGAAAGGTATATTCCAACGGTAATGATGACGCCAAATGCTGCTCCAGACAAGTCAAAGCCGAGTAGTTCGAGGGATGGCGGTTGTCATGACTTCCCAACAAATGAGGAACCCAAATGAAGTTATCATGGGAGATGAGCAATGGAGAAATCATGATGATCTGAGAGATAGAATCTGAAATGGAAGCAAGGTATTCTCAACTCTTCGAAATACCAGGTACGTAAATTTCGGGGACGAAATTTCATAAGGAGGGGAGATTGTAAGACCCCGAATTTTATGAAATAAAAGTATTCAATTTTTCTTATAATTACTATTCAGTAAATGGTTAAATTGATAAAAGTTTAAAGTTATGGGTGAAATATGAAATTTTTTTCAAAATAAGCAAGTGGTTATAAAATAATCATTGTTGTCGGGGAATATTCGTTTGGTCGTGGAATATTCTTTCTGTCGGAGAATATTCGTACGACGGCGCAGCTATTTGTGGGCCCCATAACGAATAACTGTCGGGTGAAGAAAAACGACAAATTTGAATTTTTACAAATAACGGCGTAGTTGTTATCGTTAATACTGTTGAAATACCCGGTGGTTAAAATACAGTAATACGCGTTATTGCACAGTAGCACACGGTATTGCACAGTATTTTTGAAATTATTGATTCTTACGTAAGAAGGCACTACTCAATAATTGTTACAGTAATTACTGTTCAATATTTTATTTTATTGATTCAATAATTGCTGCGTTGATATTTTATATTATTGTTGTTCAATAATTGTTGCTGCACAGTATTTTTTTTATTATCAGATCAATAATTCATATTATTTGAATAGTATTATTAGATAGCATTATTGGCAATGTCTAGAAAGTTCTGTCTAAGGAGAGGTTTGGTCATCTAATTGCGCGCTAGTAAGGAGAAATCCTTATTGGAAAGCCCCCTCTTTCCTGGGAACGGCCTGGTTGTCATAAATGTGATTCTGTAATATTATTTGTGAATAATTAATTATTGATTTATATGATAAGAAAATATTTATTTTATGTGGATATAAATGAGGGATATATTTTTGTGGTTAAAATGAAGGAGTTAATGTGAGGTTTTTATCAGTATTTTTGTCGGAATGGAGGTATTAAAAATCAGGGTTTTTGAGATATTTTGCGGGGGTTATAATTTTTAATCCGACCGTTGGATCGTAGTAATATTTGGATATGTTATACATATATAAGTTGAGTATATGTCCACAAATTTTGAACCGTTAAAAATGAATGTATGATTTGTTATGAATTTTACGAGATGACTGGTTCAGAAATTGTTGAATTTTCGGAGTTTATCATTTTGGTGGAAAATTCTAGAATTGGTGGGCCCCACTTGTGGTTGGTGAAGAAATGTGCTGAATTATATTTCAAATGTGGTGGGTGGGAATAGTAGCAGGTAAAGCCATCAGGTTGCAGGTCAAACCTACCAAAATTTTCCTATAAATAGAGGGCTAAGTTAGAATTGAAAATCACACCAGAAACATAAGCTTTCTCTCTTTCTCTCTCTAGATTATTGAGTGTATTTTGTGAGTATTTAGATACTTGGTGAGTTGCTATTCATCAGTGCAAGTTTCCTTCAGCCTTATACCGATCAGAAGTACTGCTCTTTTGAGGTAAGGGATAGTAAGGGATAGTAAGGGATATTAAGGGATTTTAAGGGTTGTTATGATTTTCAGTTTCGTAATTTTTCTGATCTTCAAAAATTCTGGAAAAATTTGAAATGATATTTTGATGAGTTTTCTTGATTGTGTCCAAAAATGGTGATTTTTGGATGTATAGATTGAGAGTTATGAATTTTATGAGAAAAGACTATTTTAAAAGTAACAGCTTATAATTCCTTGTGGTTAACTCCAAAATTGATGAAATTTTTATTGGGAGTACATGTATATGATAGAAGTATACTCTGTCAATTTCAGAATTTTTAGACAAAAGTACAATTTTTGATAAATGTCTAAATATTCGGCTATTTTGGCCATATGAAAAATAGTAAATGACTTTTAAAAATTCTGAGAAAAATATATGTTCACTATGGGACTATATTATGCTAAATTCCAGAAAAAAAATATTTTTGGAACTGATTTGGTATTTTTTATGAAAATGGTCTAGTTATGAGTAAATGAATTAAATATGTTTTGTGAGGAAAGAAAATTGGAAAATAGGATTTTATGGCTTGAGAATCCTATATGAGGTATATGCAGATTTTTGATGAGGGTTTTGGCTATTGATGATGAAATCTTAAGAGTTGACATTTTATGATGATTAAATGCATTAATTAGTAAAGTGTAAACAATTTAAATAAATTGTTTATAAGCTTAAGAAATGTTATTCTTTCAATATCATTATACCGAAATATTGGTATAGATTTTATTGTGGAATTTCTACCTTTTTGAGTCGAGGTTACTATTCATGAGTTACTATTCACGAGTTACTATTCACGACAAAATTGGTTTCTTTTTCTAACCAAATTATAGTTGATTTATGAATATTGCTCTTGAAATTAAATCCATGTTATGACCATATTATTTTTATAATCATATATAACATTTTTATAACCTTGATGTTGAAATTCTCTTTCGCTTGAGTGTAAAGATGGGTAAATTATTGGTATGATCATGACTATGGGTTCTCTTTGGCCAGTAGTGCAAAGTTGAATTGTTGACTGGTATGATCATGACCATTGAATTTATAATTGAATATCTTTAGCTTAAGTGCAAAGGTGAAATGATCAACATGGTTATAATTATTGTTTATATAAATTCTTAAATGATTATATATTTCTTTGAGGTATTAATATATTTGGCATGTAGTGCAAATATGAATTGTTGAGGAATATCTTTGGCCTGTAGTGCAAAGATGAATTGTAGATGAATATCTTTGGCCCGTAGTGCAAAGATGACCTGTTGTTGAATATCTTTGGCCAGTAATGCAAAGATGAACGGTTGAGGAATATCTTTGGCCTGTAGTGCAAAGATGAATTGTAGATGAATATCTTTGGCCTGTAGTGCAAAGATGGTCTGTTGATGAATATCTTTGGCCCGTAGTGCAAAGATAAACTGTTGTTGAATATCTTTGGTCGTAGTGCAAAGATGGATTTATTAGTATGATTATGAACAGGAATTGTGATTTGGTATAACCATGATCTTTGATGTTTCAGGTAAAGACATGTGATGAAAATATTCTTCGTCCTGGGTGCGAAGAAAAATTTAGAATCACAATTATGATTATGAGTTATTCATATGATTGTGGAAAGGAACTGTTGATTGATGTTACAGGGATAAAACATTGTTGATGGATTTTTAACATGGAGAAGATAATAGACTTTATAGTCTATTTGACTCTTCTAATGGATTGCTCGTTCCGCTGCAACTATGGTTGAAATTTTTATCATTTACCATATGTTCTAAATCTCTGATTTATTATTGATGAAGGCTACTGATAATTTAATTATCTTTAGTCATGATATTCTTTACTGGGCTAGTTGTGCTCACCCTTTTGCTTCACAATTCCTTTCAGGTAATAAGAGTGTAGCTGGGTCGAGCGAGGGTAACGGGGAAATAGAACAATGGTCTCTAGCTGTGGATGTTCTCCCGAAGCAGTATAGAAAAGTTCATTTAGTAGTTATATTTGGTGAATCCAATAGGGTAAGGTGTACCCAACGTTGGAAGGGTGGTTTGCCACTATCATACAAGATGTCTAACGACATACAACCTCGTGTCATCATAAGACAGGGATGTGCTCATCCACTTGCTGAGTATATATACGAGCACTACCTATATAATCTTGGTGTTTGTTTAAAGTATAATTCTCAATTAGAGACAGTAGAGATAATGATATGTCAAGAGAAGACTCACCATTGGGAAGAATATGATAGTAATCTTCTCGTTTTTCTTTGGGGTCTATTGGGTCAACCAAGGATAATTCTGTGGCCATATGATATCTATCATAACCTAGACGCGTGGCCTCCCATGTACGAAGGTTTCCTTGAGCACTTCCCAAAGATTCTAATTTCTAAAACAGTTTTTGACTATACCTTTATGTAAGGTGTTATTGTGAGGTGATGTCCACGGTTGGAACATGAGTCACATTTGGTATATATTTGTATCCAAACTCACAGCATATGTGTTGTTGTATTTTGCACGACAATTGTTGTAATAAAGTTGTAGTTATTTTCTGTACCATGTATTTGACGACTCAGAATGGGTTGGGTGGAATGAACCTATTTTGGGGTCGTTACAGTTGGTATCAGAGCTTAGGGATATGATCTCTGGTGGAGATCGGGGAATATAACTAGGAGGGGAGAGATGCGTAAATCCTTCGCTAGTGTGTCCTACCTAAGCTTATTTGTTGGTTAGTCATAATATTGGGATATTATGTGATATGTTAATTTGTTTAATTAACCCTTATTTTATGGCAATATTTGAGAATGGCAGCTGAGAATGCTAACAATGGAGTGAATGAGACTGTGGGGATACCTCTAATCACTAACCATGATAATGTGATGTCAGACGAAGAAGGAATTAGAGATATCTATGTGGTGAGTGAAGAATTGATAGTTGCACCTGAGATAGTCGCAGAGGTAACAGCTGAGACTGAGGAAGAAGAGGAAGAAGAAGTACCAGAGGAGAGTTTATTAGAGGTATTATATGATCAAAATGTAGAATTTCAAAATCGTATTCATGAGTTAGAAGAGCAGGCAGAAGAACGACAGGCGGTCGTGGAACAAAAGGATGCAACAATTCAAGCTTGTGTTACCCGATATGTGATGCTTGAACAGAAGCATTCTTTGGCAGAGTATAAGATGATAAAAATGGAATCTGAGCTGAAAGAAGAAAAAATTGAACGAGTGAGAATAAGTGATGCATGGGCAAAAGCTGCACGACACGTGGATATTGTGGAAAGAGATGTTCGATCTAAGAAGGCTAAAATAGATGATATGAATTTCTCTTTTTGGAAAGCAATTGGGAGAACCCAACATCGAGTTTTGAATTACCCTGTACATAGCGGTCAACCTGAATCCGATATGGATCGAAGATTGATGATTCAGATCATGAATGAGGAGTACGAAGAGGCAGTTGAGGGAGGAATATGTCCTATAGAAAGGTATATTCCAACGGTAATGATGACGCCAAATGCTGCTCCAGACAAGTCAAAGCCGAGTAGTTCGAGGGATGGCGGTTGTCATGACTTCCCAACAAATGAGGAACCCAAATGAAGTTATCATGGGAGATGAGCAATGGAGAAATCATGATGATCTGAGAGATAGAATCTGAAATGGAAGCAAGGTATTCTCAACTCTTCGAAATACCAGGTACGTAAATTTCGGGGACGAAATTTCATAAGGAGGGGAGATTGTAAGACCCCGAATTTTATGAAATAAAAGTATTCAATTTTTCTTATAATTACTATTCAGTAAATGGTTAAATTGATAAAAGTTTAAAGTTATGGGTGAAATATGAAATTTTTTTCAAAATAAGCAAGTGGTTATAAAATAATCATTGTTGTCGGGGAATATTCGTTTGGTCGTGGAATATTCTTTCTGTCGGAGAATATTCGTACGACGGCGCAGCTATTTGTGGGCCCCATAACGAATAACTGTCGGGTGAAGAAAAACGACAAATTTGAATTTTTACAAATAACGGCGTAGTTGTTATCGTTAATACTGTTGAAATACCCGGTGGTTAAAATACAGTAATACGCGTTATTGCACAGTAGCACACGGTATTGCACAGTATTTTTGAAATTATTGATTCTTACGTAAGAAGGCACTACTCAATAATTATTACAGTAATTACTGTTCAATATTTTATTTTATTGATTCAATAATTGCTGCGTTGATATTTTATATTATTGTTGTTCAATAATTGTTGCTGCACAGTATTTTTTTTATTATCAGATCAATAATTCATATTATTTGAATAGTATTATTAGATAGCATTATTGGCAATGTCTAGAAAGTTCTGTCTAAGGAGAGGTTTGGTCATCTAATTGCGCGCTAGTAAGGAGAAATCCTTATTGGAAAGCCCCCTCTTTCCTGGGAACGGCCTGGTTGTCATAAATGTGATTCTGTAATATTATTTGTGAATAATTAATTATTGATTTATATGATAAGAAAATATTTATTTTATGTGGATATAAATGAGGGATATATTTTTGTGGTTAAAATGAAGGAGTTAATGTGAGGTTTTTATCAGTATTTTTGTCGGAATGGAGGTATTAAAAATCAGGGTTTTTGAGATATTTTGCGGGGGTTATAATTTTTAATCCGACCGTTGGATCGTAGTAATATTTGGATATGTTATACATATATAAGTTGAGTATATGTCCACAAATTTTGAACCGTTAAAAATGAATGTATGATTTGTTATGAATTTTACGAGATGGCTGGTTCAGAAATTGTTGAATTTTCGGAGTTTATCATTTTGGTGGAAAATTCTAGAATTGGTGGGCCCCACTTGTGGTTGGTGAAGAAATGTGCTGAATTATATTTCAAATGTGGTGGGTGGGAATAGTAGCAGGTAAAGCCATCAGGTTGCAGGTCAAACCTACCAAAATTTTCCTATAAATAGAGGGCTAAGTTAGAATTGAAAATCACACCAGAAACATAAGCTTTCTCTCTTTCTCTCTCTAGATTATTGAGTGTATTTTGTGAGTATTTAGATACTTGGTGAGTTGCTATTCATCAGTGCAAGTTTCCTTCAGCCTTATACCGATCAGAAGTACTGCTCTTTTGAGGTAAGGGATAGTAAGGGATAGTAAGGGATATTAAGGGATTTTAAGGGTTGTTATGATTTTCAGTTTCGTAATTTTTCTGATCTTCAAAAATTCTGGAAAAATTTGAAATGATATTTTGATGAGTTTTCTTGATTGTGTCCAAAAATGGTAATTTTTGGATGTATAGATTGAGAGTTATGAATTTTATGAGAAAAGACTATTTTAAAAGTAACAGCTTATAATTCCTTGTGGTTAACTCCAAAATTGATGAAATTTTTATTGGGAGTACATGTATATGATAGAAGTATACTCTGTCAATTTCAGAATTTTTAGACAAAAGTACAATTTTTGATAAATGTCTAAATATTCGGCTATTTTGGCCATATGAAAAATAGTAAATGACTTTTAAAAATTCTGAGAAAAATATATGTTCACTATGGGACTATATTATCCTAAATTTCAGAAAAAAAATATTTTTGGAACTGATTTGGTATTTTTTATGAAAATGGTCTAGTTATGAGTAAATGAATTAAATATGTTTTGTGAGGAAAGAAAATTGGAAAATAGGATTTTATGGCTTGAGAATCCTATATGAGGTATATGCAGATTTTTGATGAGGGTTTTGGCTATTGATGATGAAATCTTAAGAGTTAACATTTTATGATGATTAAATGCATTAATTAGTAAAGTGTAAACAATTTAAATAAATTGTTTATAAGCTTAATAAATGTTATTCTTTCAATATTATTATACCGAAATATTGGTATAGATTTTATTGTGGAATTTCTACCTTTTTGAGTCGAGGTTACTATTCATGAGTTACTATTCACGAGTTACTATTCACGACAAAATTGGTTTCTTTTTCTAACCAAATTATAGTTGATTTATGAATATTGCTCTTGAAATTAAATCCATGTTATGACCATATTATTTTTATAATCATATATAACATTTTTATAACCTTGATGTTGAAATTCTCTTTCGCTTGAGTGTAAAGATGGGTAAATTATTGGTATGATCATGACTATGGGTTCTCTTTGGCCAGTAGTGCAAAGTTGAATTGTTGACTGGTATGATCATGACCATTGAATTTATAATTGAATATCTTTAGCTTAAGTGCAAAGGTGAAATGATCAACATGGTTATAATTATTGTTTATATAAATTCTTAAATGATTATATATTTCTTTGAGGTATTAATATATTTGGCATGTAGTGCAAATATGAATTGTTGAGGAATATCTTTGGCCTGTAGTGCAAAGATGAATTGTAGATGAATATCTTTGGCCCGTAGTGCAAAGATGACCTGTTGTTGAATATCTTTGGCCAGTAATGCAAAGATGAACGGTTGAGGAATATCTTTGGCCTGTAGTGCAAAGATGAATTGTAGATGAATATCTTTGGCCTGTAGTGCAAAGATGGTCTGTTGATGAATATCTTTGGCCCGTAGTGCAAAGATAAACTGTTGTTGAATATCTTTGGTCGTAGTGCAAAGATGGATTTATTAGTATGATTATGAACAGGAATTGTGATTTGGTATAACCATGATCTTTGATGTTTCAGGTAAAGACATGTGATGAAAATATTCTTCGTCCTGGGTGCGAAGAAAAATTTAGAATCACAATTATGATTATGAGTTATTCATATGATTGTGGAAAGGAACTGTTGATTGATGTTACAGGGATAAAACATTGTTGATGGATTTTTAACATGGAGAAGATAATAGACTTTATAGTCTATTTGACTCTTCTAATGGATTGCTCGTTCCGCTGCAACTATGGTTGAAATTTTTATCATTTACCATATGTTCTAAATCTCTGATTTATTATTGATGAAGGCTACTGATAATTTAATTATCTTTAGTCATGATATTCTTTACTGGGCTAGTTGTGCTCACCCTTTTGCTTCACAATTCCTTTCAGGTAATAAGAGTGTAGCTGGGTCGAGCGAGGGTAACGGGGAAATAGAACAATGGTCTCTAGCTGTGGATGTTCTCCCGAAGCAGTATAGAAAAGTTCATTTAGTAGTTATATTTGGTGAATCCAATAGGGTAAGGTGTACCCAACGTTGGAAGGGTGGTTTGCCACTATCATACAAGATGTCTAACGACATACAACCTCGTGTCATCATAAGACAGGGATGTGCTCATCCACTTGCTGACATATACGAGCACTACCTATATAATCTTGGTGTTTGTTTAAAGTATAATTCTCAATTAGAGACAGTAGAGATAATGATATGTCAAGAGAAGACTCACCATTGGGAAGAATATGATAGTAATCTTCTCGTTTTTCTTTGGGGTCTATTGGGTCAACCAAGGATAATTCTGTGGCCATATGATATCTATCATAACCTAGACGCGTGGCCTCCCATGTACGAAGGTTTCCTTGAGCACTTCCCAAAGATTCTAATTTCTAAAACAGTTTTTGACTATACCTTTATGTAAGGTGTTATTGTGAGGTGATGTCCACGGTTGGAACATGAGTCACATTTGATATATATTTGTATCCAAACTCACAGCATATGTGTTGTTGTATTTTGCACGACAATTGTTGTAATAAAGTTGTAGTTATTTTCTGTACCATGTATTTGACGACTCAGAATGGGTTGGGTGGAATGAACCTATTTTGGGGTCGTTACAGTGAGAGATTGACTTTCTAACTATTCAATTCAAAATATTATCTCTCTATACTTATTAAATATGAAATGAGAATTAGAATAAGAAAAATATGAGATATTTAATGTTACGGGCATAACATGAAAAAATATGTAAAAATTTGGTTATTAAAGAAAAGTGACATTTAACATGGGACTACCCAAAATAGTAATACGGATTTTTATCATGGGACGGAAGGAGTACATTATTGACACGTAAATGGAGAGATCACTTCCCAGCCTGCGTATCAACAAATTAAATTCATGTTAATCACTTCAAAATATTTTAAGTTATGACGTCTAGATAAAATTAAAATATAGATTTTTATTTTGTTAAAAAAAAATAGAAA
Organism: Panax notoginseng; assembly: GCA_016801055.1. Lineage (NCBI taxonomy): Eukaryota > Viridiplantae > Streptophyta > Magnoliopsida > Apiales > Araliaceae > Panax > Panax notoginseng. The sequence goes on along the minus strand of CM029021.1, from coordinate 917,247 downwards.
ACATTTACGACCTCCCATCATCTTTTCTATTCTTGTACTCTTAATAATTAACACATTTAACAAAAAAGAGACTGATTTTGATGATCAAAATATATTGATCAAGAAAGTTGTCTTGGACCACACTTTCTCTCTCTTATTCTCCTTCATTTGTTAGGGCTTTATTATTCTCCCTCACGAACAAAATTACTTTTTTACACTCTGATTCGTCCATTTCCACCCAAATTACGCACAATATACTCTCTCTCTCTCTTCTTTTTTCCGAATTCCTTCTCTTACTTTTCTCCATTCTTACGTAACAATGTTGATTTCGAGATGCTTCACGATGAAGTTCATCTAGGAAATACCAATTACTCAGTCGTTTTCATCAGATCTCTCTCTCCAATTTCACCACCATTTAGCAGTAATTGTCATTTCCCCCAATCTCTCTCTCTTATATATATATATATATATATATATATATATATACACACACAAACGCATATATGTTATATCTGATTGGGAAATTTGTTAATTTTGAAGGGTTTAGATAGATTATGGCTACTAAAAGAGGGTTATCAGGTACGGGCATCCATAGGAACAGAGGCGGTGGATCTCGATTCCCAATTGCCATTCTTATCTTCTTCTCACTTCTCGCGCCATTGGTTTTCTTCGTGGGACGTGGACTCTACACTACCACAACTTCAATTGGTCAGTATGAAAAATTATTAATCTGGATACATTATGGTTTCATTTGACGTTTTTGTGATTAACGCTTGAGTTCAATTGGTTCAGGTTGTTCAGTTAAATGAAGAGTATTTTTGTGGATGCTAAGTTATTTGATTATCTGGGCATATATGCATTACAAATTAAGAGTTTATTCAAAGAATATATACTTTGACAATCAATTTTTAATTTATAAATAATCAACCAAGTCATCATTCATCAAACATTACAAGTCTAATAAATAATAAAAGTATACCACATAACAAATCTATAGGTTATGATGAGTAATGGATAAAACATGTTTTAACTTAATCACTTAACTTGGGTCAGCTACCAAAGTGCGAGTCTTGGCAGCTCAGCATCCAAGGCGTTGCCTCTCTGGCGCCAGGAAGCATAGGCGACGCCATGATAGTTATGGTGCCAAAGACCATAGTTTTGTGAGGCTAGCCTCTTTTTGTGCACAAAAGAGATGACAAGTAAACTTATTACCTTATAGTTCACTATGAGTTAGGTTGTAGTTGTTTTTACCCTTTTTAGTATATGGATTGTTCCTTGGTGGTTTGGAGACTCATTAGGGGTTTCAAATTTGTATACCTTTGTGTGAGCAGATAATTTGTTTTTGGGCGTTGGCTATTACACATATCAAGCATTGAGAAGGATCTGAACATAACGATAGCTGATGTGGTCAAAGGTCTAAAGATAGTGTTTTGAAAGCTTGTTTTACTTTGAACTTTAGTATTGACTGCCCTCATTCTGATTTCAAAATTTAATCCTCAGGCGGATATACCTTTCTGTAAATATCTTGTACATTTTGGTGACTTGTGGAACTAGTTATTACTTTAATACTTTTATGTGAGGTCTGCTTCTTACCAAATTAGGTCATCATTAACATCTAAGGACTTGTGCAAATTGATGTCTTAAAACATTAGGTCTTAAATTAAAATTTCTGTCTAATAATGAGTGGATAATATAGGATACTGACGCATGACCTTCTCCCAACAATTAACAGAACCTAAGAATCCATTAATGTACTTGGTTGTAACGTTTCTTTACTTTCTCTTCAGTTTGTTGGGTTGTTGGCATTTGCCACTCATTTTTAAGCAACCTTTTATTTTTCTGCAGATCAAAATGATACCGCAGCCAGTAAGCAGGTAACCTCCTTTTCCTCTGACATGCTTTGCACAGCACTTGCTGTACATTTACCTTTGCTGAGTAGATGATTTTGGAAAGTGCAGGTCTTAAATTGGAGAGAAAGGTTGGCGTTGCAACATGTTAAATCCCTCTTTTCAAGGGAGGCAAGTTTGAATTAGTGGAAATTTCATACGGGTTTATTCAGCTATTGTGTAGTTTCAGCTTTTGTTGTAATTGTTTCTTACTGTTACTATGTTCCAAGTTACCTCGCTCACTACTTTAAGCATCTGTTTTAGATTATTGATGTCATCAAGGCCAACACAAATGATTTAGGACCACTGAGTCTTGATTCTTTCAGAAAAAACAATCTGTCTGCGTCGTGGAAGTTTGTTGGACAAGAGATTCCATTTGAGGAAAATTACACTTCTGCTGAGGTCAGGACCATTGTTGATTTCAGCTTGTATTTCATGTTCATTGCTATCATTACCATATATCAAGTTCCATGTGAAATGAAGTTGCTAATTCATTTTCTGATTTTAATCTTATTCCTCAAGGCAAATCAAGTTGCTGCAACAACTAAACAAGAAACCCCTAGAGGCAAACGAGATGATTCTTCAGATGGTAACAATTTATCTCCTAATTTTTATTTTGCACTTTACTAAGGCAGAAATATAAGTTTAACAGATTCCATTTTTCGTTACAGATGATCATTCTCAATTTGTTGATACACCTGCAAAACTTGCTAGAAGGGTAAATATCATCTTTGAATTTACTTCATTTTTTCGTTATCTTAGTTTCTTCAAATTCTGAAAATAGTGAACTGTTGGTGTAAGTTACAAGTGAATTCTAAATTTTTTAAACCATTTGAGCGATAATGTTATCTTTGTAAATTCTCGTCAGCAATTGAGAGAGAAAAAACGAGAAAAACGTGCAGCGGATTTGGTAAAACAAGATGATGAAGTAATCGTGAAGCTTGAAAATGCTGCCATTGAACGTTCCAAATCAGTTGACTCTGCAGTCTTGGGGAAGTACAGTATCTGGAGGAAAGAGAATGAGAATGAGAATTCTGACTCGACTGTACGCTTAATTCGAGATCAAATAATTATGGCAAGGGTGTATATAAGTATCGCGACAATGAAGAACAAGACTGACTTGGCCCGTGAGCTACAGAGTCGACTTAAAGAAAGTCAACATGCTTTAGGAGATGCAACTACGGATTCTGATTTGAATCACAGGTAGTAGATATGTTGCTCAGTTGAATATATTATATTTGTATCTCTCTTCTGTTCTACATATTGATAGTTCTGGCACAATTTATTTGATTCCAAAGTGCCCCTGAGAAAATTAAAGCTATGGGCCAAGTGCTGTCAAAAGCCAAAGAGAAACTATACGACTGTAAGCTTGTTACTGGAAGCTGAGAGCAATGCTTCAAACTGCTGATGAACAAGTTCGGAGCTTGAAAAAACAGAGCACGTTCCTGAGCCAGTTAGCAGCCAAGACAATTCCGAATGGAATCCACTGCTTGTCAATGCGCCTAACCATAGAATACTACCTCCTTCCACCTGAGAAAAGAAAGTTCCCTAGAAGTGAGAATCGGGAGAATCCAAATCTTTATCATTATGCTCTCTTCTCTGACAATGTCTTGGCTGCATCAGTTGTCGTCAACTCAGCTGTCATGAATGCTAAGGTGGATATCTCTGTTATTATTATATCGATATCTCAGGATCCCTTTATCTTCTTGTTAAAAAATGAATGTAGTGATATCTCAGAAGAGCTTAATGATTTTGATTAAAAAAATGCGACCTCTGATTTCCTTATACACTATTAGTCCTATCAACCTTTTCTGGAAGAAACTTTTAATTTGGGATTAAGATCATTATACCGGCACATTACCTTCAAAATGTTAAACTCTCTGTAGTGTGTATATACATGTATCACTTAATAAATAAATAGTTAATACGCCCCAATTCAGAGAAAACATGTTTTTTCCCCTCTTTTACCCGTACCCTAAATTAATATGCTACTTACCTGAATTGCAGGAACCAGAGAAACATGTATTTCATCTTGTTTCTGATAAGTTGAACTTTGGAGCTATGAATATGTGGTTTCTTTTGAATCCTCCTGGGAAAGCTACCATCCACGTTGAAAATGTCGACGAATTTAAGTGGCTTAACTCATCTTATTGTCCAGTTCTGCGGCAACTAGAGTCATCTGCCATGAAGGAGTATTACTTCAAGGCAGATCATCCTACCACTGCTGGCGCTTCTAATTTGAAGTACAGGAACCCAAAGTATCTGTCGATGCTTAATCACCTTAGGTTTTATCTTCCACAGGTTTATCCCAAGTTGGATAAGATTCTTTTTCTTGATGATGACATAGTTGTTCAGAAGGACCTGACTGGATTGTGGTCAGTGGATCTCCATGGAAAAGTTAACGGTGCAGTTGAAACCTGTGGCGAGAGCTTTCACCGTTTTGACAAGTATCTAAATTTCTCAAATCCTCATATTGCAAGAAATTTTGATCCCAATGCATGTGGTTGGGCATATGGTATGAACATCTTTGATCTGAAGGAGTGGAAAAAGAAGGATATAACTGGCATATACCACAAGTGGCAGAATATGGTAAGTTGTTCTCAGTCCTTCATTTATGTTTATATCTTCACTTACAAAGACTCATGCATGCACTGCCATGGTTAAAACTTTCGGCAGGGGTAAGGCCAGCAAGCTAACTAGAAAAAACCAATCATATCAACCGCATAACACTAAAATTTTGTAAGTCTAGCATGAATAAATGTGGTGTTGCAAGTGTTCGATACCTTTTAACTTTTTCTTTGACACTAATATGTTTTTGCTGGGGTATTTAATGAGTTTGTCTATGTTACCTTTATTTTTAGGAGTCCCCCCCCTCCCCCTCCCCCTCCCTCCCTCCCTCCCTCCCTCCCTCCCTCCCTCCCTCCCTCCCTCCCTCCCTTATTTGGCTTTCATGTTGCTTCTTTTTGCATTGTTATTAGAATGAAGATCGGGTTCTGTGGAAGCTTGGGACTTTACCTCCTGGACTTATGACATTTTATGGGCTTACTCATTCACTTGACAAGTCATGGCATGTGCTTGGTCTGGGTTATAACCCAAGCGTTGACAAGACAGAGATTGACAATGCAGCTGTTATTCACTATAACGGAAACATGAAACCCTGGCTAGAGTTGGCAATGACAAAGTATCGATCTTACTGGACCAAGTATATTAAGTTTGACCATCCTTATATTAAGAAATGCAACTTAAGTGAATGAACGTATGATGAAGATTGCTGTGCTATACGTCTCTCTCTCTCTCCATGTGATACCTCTCAAATTTCTTTGATACAGTTTATGGAAAGTGAGAACTTTTAGCTGCTATCCCTTCCTCTATTCCCTATTTCCCTCATTGTTTATTCTCGTGTGCGATTCAAATTTATTCATTTTTGTGCCCCCACCGGATAAAGTTGTCAAGGTCAACCTGTCATCATTGATATGTAAGAACACGCCACAAGATTTGTTTTAGAGCTATGTTTGATTGGAAATGAAGTGTAAACCTCATAATTTCCGAGAATGTAATGTCAATATGATGTATTCTTTGAACAATAGCTCATTTGCTTGTAGAGTTGAATTTGACTGGATTGGATATTCTTAACAAATGACATGTACTCTGTTTTTCCTTCTTCCCCCTGTATTTAAGATCCAAGACTAGATAATAAATTGGTTTCATTGTGGCTATGACTTGAATCAAACAAAATTTTACATAATTTCATGTTTTTGCATGCTCATTATATCCATACAGTTAGATTATCAAGTTTATTAGATCAAACTAATAAATTGAGATAAATTTGTTGAACAGGAGCTACAAGAATTCCTCATGCAAATATCTGAAACTAACTTGACAAATTAACATCAATCAACTCATTCATTGATGACTGGTGACAGGGTTTATTTGAGAAGAAAGCTTCCAAGTTCCCAGAACCTCTGTAAAGCCACCTCGATGTGGAGACAGAACAACGTTGTCCAATTTAAAAACACATCCAAACCAGCACCAGCAATCTCTGTTTGCATCAAACACCTTACCAATTCGTACAATATTCACAATGACTCCTTCCTTTTCCCAACACCGACAAGACCTCCTTATTAATCATGTGATTGGTTTGGTTTGTTATACACAACAAACGACGAGGACATCACAATTAGCTGCAAGTTCACAGATATCGGCATAAAAAGGAAATGGAATGGAGGGCTTCTTCTTCCTGAGTCATGAAATAATGCATAGAACATTGAACCAAAATATATCGATATCGATATCGATATATTGAAATAGAAAAATGAAATTGGGTTCAAGTCACAACAAAGATATCGATATTTTATGATTCACTTATGCAACTAAGTGTACGGGAAAATAAGTGTTCCAACTGAAGAGTCTTTAACTGCGAAGAACCATATGGTCCATATCTATGATCAAGCTTACTAAAGATAAATGTGTCTCAAAACAAAGAGGAGTTCTAAGAATTCACTAAGGCTATGTTTGTTTGCAATGATTATACTTGAGATAAGACTATTAATTCAAAGTATCTTGTTTGTTTTCAAATTTAGACTTAGGACTATTTGTCTTGGGATTATAAAATAACTTAATATTCTTGACATTATAATTATAATCCCGGGATTATAATCCTAGAATTAATAGTCTTGCAAACAAACATAGCCCAAGAGAATATCATAAACTAACCTGCAAAAGAAAAGTCAATCAATTTATTCATTGATGACCGAAGACAACAAGGGTTTATCTGAGAAGAAAGCTTCCCAGTTCCCCGACATAAGTTCATATGTAGTCCAGAAAGATTCCTCTGTATAGACAGCTCGATGTGGGGACAGAACAACATTGTCCAATTTCAAGAGATCATTAGGAACGTCAGGCTCATTCGCAAACACATCCAACCCGGCGCCAGCTATCTCTCCTTGCACCAAACACCGTACCAATTCTTTCTCATCGATAATTGCCCCACGTGCAATATTCACAATAACTCCTTCCTTCCCCAAAGCAGACAAGACCTCCGTATTAATCATGTGATGAGTTTGGTTTGTTAATGCACAACAAATGATGAGAACGTCACAATTACTTGCAAGTTGACAGATATCGGCACAAAAAGGATACGAAATGGAGGGTTTCTTCTCCCTCGGGTTATATGAAATAATGCAGTCAAATGCTTCAAGCCTCTGTGCAATTTTCAGGCCTATACTTCCCAGTCCAACTATCCCAACTCGTTTGCCTCCCAACTGAAATCATCAATTGCGTCACTAGATTAACTTAAGAAATGTTGTAGCTCATCAATCAACATGACAATGTTCTTCTTACTAAGAATTACCCACATCAATGTTTGAATAAACACTGAAGCAAAATAAGATTGTTTTTCACCTTTGCCAAACCCAGTGTTTAAATGCAACTCCAACAAGTACATGGTGTTCCCTGACAAAATTAATTTTTTCTGAAAAGAAAAAATAAAAAATTTATTAAATAGATAAAGATACTAAAAGAAGAGGACAGTGAATCCTCAAAAATAATTAGAAAAGATAACAAATCCCTCAAAAAGAGACTGTATGACAATCACTAATAATTGAAACCAAAATATAGCCAATTATATCTCAAAACTATTAGTATCAAAACAGTTCCTTTATCAAAGTTTAAACTAATGAAACTGAATCGTACTAATCAAAGATGAAAAATTTACCATCTCCAGTGCAATTTACGATTTTTAACACAGTACAATTTTGTAATTGCATCATTTGAGTTGGAAATGGAACTTTTGTGCTTGGAAATATCTCTCTAATCTCAAGTTCAAATATTAGTCTTACATTTGAAAATATATATATATATATATATATATATATATATATATATATATATATATATATGAACAAAAAGAGAGATGCCATTGGGAGTTGATGTCTTTTACTAAATCCCCAATGAATAATGTCATTCTTTGACTAAAATTACTAAGCCAAGTAAAATTAACCGAACATAAATACCCATCAAAATTAGAACTAATATATTGGTCCTTTACAATAAAAATGTGTGTGTTTGTATATAGAGAGATAGAATTGACCTTGGAGCCGAGAGGAAATTCTCCTTTAGTCGGCCAAACTCCACGACGAACAAACCGATCAGCAGCAGTAATTTTCCTAAGAACATCAATCAGCAGCATCACTGCGGTGTCGGCAACGTCCTCGGAGAATATCTCAGGGGCATTGGCAACGACAATTCCACGACGACGGCACTCTGGGAGGTCGATGTGGTTGATGCCGGCGCTGGTAACTATGACGCAAAGCGACGGGAGACGGAGGAGGACATCGGCGGTGACGCGAGTATCAGCGTTGCAGAACATGGCTTGAACAGAAGCAGCGTGGGTGGAAAGGAATTGGTCTGTCGGAAGCGGAGATTCCCATCCTCGGAGGAATTCGAATTTCCGGCAGAAATGCTTCTCGTGGATCTTGAAAACGTCAGGTGGATTGAGGAGTAAGACTTTTGGGAGGTTTTTGGGAAATTTCTGTTCTTCTTCTCGTGTTTGGCGCCATTATTGAATAGGGAAGAGACAGCAGTGCGCTACTGGACAGTAGTCATCTCCAACCATCTTAGGTAGTAATCTACGGTTAAAGGTAAAATGATAGTTCTATCCCTCCAACTAATACGCCAGTTTCAATATCGTCCTTATTCTTTCCCTTCAAATTGTAGCAACTTAATTTTAAAAGTCCTCCCTCTGCTATACATCACTAAAATTTTATATCCATATTAAATACATAGAATAAGAAGAAAAAAAATAGAAGAGACGCACACATTATTATTCTATATATATGTTAAAGTTTCGTGTCAGTCGCAATTCAATTTTAACATGAGATTTATTGTATAAATGCAACTGTTTTTATGAAAAACAGAAATAACATAACTAACATAAATAACACGAATAAATGAATTATTTATAAAAGATAAAATTGGTAATCTCTGATTCACTTTTGCAACTAGGTGAATGGGACAAAATAAGTGCTAGAACTTAGAAAAGGCTTTGAATGTGCTGTCTATGATAAAGCTTACAAAATGAGATAATTTGTTATCTGTCTCAAATAATAACTCTATTGCGGACAGGTAAATTGGACAAGATAGTTGGACCGAAAGAACAAAAGGAATTTGTTCTAGCGAACAAATGGATTGTACTGTTCAATTGTTCGATGACCGGTCCAATTATCCGGTCCGTGTAGAAGCACTCCTGTCTCAAAAGTCCATCAATTTATTCATTGACAACAGGAGACAACAAGGGTTTGTTTGAGAAGAAAGCTTCCAAGTTCCCTGACATAAGCTCATACGTATCCCAGAACGATTCCTCTGTATAGACAGCTCGATGTGGAGACAGGACAACATTGTCCAATTCAAAGAGATCATTAGGCACATCAGGTTCATTTGCAAACACATCCAAACCAGCACCAGCAATCTCTCCTTGCACCAAACACCGCACCAGTTCTTTCTCATCTATCATAGCCCCACGTGCAACATTCACAACGACTCCTTCCTTTCCCAAAGCCGACAAGACATCCTTATTAATCATGTGATGAGTTTGGTTTGTTAATGCACAACAAACGACGAGAACATCAGAATTAGATGCAAGTTCACAGACATCGGCATAAAAAGGAAATGAAATGGAGGGTTTCTTATTCCTCGAGTTATATGAGATAATGCAGCCAAATGCTTCAAGCCTCTTCGCCACTTTCAGGCCTATACTTCCCAGTCCAACAATTCCAACTTGCCTGCCTCCCAACTGAAATCATCAGTTGCATCACTAGATTAGTACAATAACTGTTGTGACTCATTACTCAATATGGCAGTGTTCTTGTCACTATGCATTACCCCACATTTATGCTTGACTAAACTAGTAACCCAAAATCGAATGTCAGGATAAAATATTGAAGCAAAACAAGATCGTTTCACCATTCCAGAACCCAGCTTTTAAACCAGGCTCCAACTAGATGTTCCCCGACATAATTAATCATTTATTATGACCAAAAACCGTAAAAATTATAGGAGTATTATATAGAGGAAGTCGATACAAGATGACCTTGGACGTTGATATTTAATCTTTACAAAATCCTAATGTGTAATAGTCATTCTTTCACTAAAGTTACTATTAATAAAATTGAGTAACATACTAACATCAACAAACAATGGATCCGGTTACCATCAACTTTAGTGTTAACACGCATAGAGATCATCTTCTTCTGAACTATTTGTCGACACTTGGTCAATTTAACAAAATTAATTTATACTAAGTTACTAACCACTTGCATCAACAATATATAAATATGAGATATTGGTGATTGGAAAAATGATTTATCTTCGTAAATAATTATAATTAGTAATATTTTAATAATGTATTTGTTATAGTTAGGGACCTTATAATAATACATATTAATATATTCGGTCAAAAACAAACACGTGGACTCACCTTGGAGCCGAGAGGAAACTCTCCTCTAGTCGGCCAAAGTCCACGACGAACAAACCGATCACCGGCACTAATTTTCCTAAGAACATCAATCAGCAGTGCCACTGCCATGTCAGCAACGTCCTCGGAAAATATGTCAGGGGCATTGGCAATGGAAATTCCACTGCGGCGGCACTCCGGGAGGTCGATGTGGTCGACGCCGGCGCTGTTGGTGACGATGAGGCCAAGCGACGGGAGGCGGCGGAGGAGAGCGGCGGTGACTTGAGTATCAGAGTTACAGAACATGGCTTGAACCGAAGCTGCGTGGATGGAAAGGAATTGATCGGTGGGTAATGAAGATTCCCATGGCCGGAGGAATTCGAATTTCCGGCAAAATTGCTTCTCGAGGATCTGGAAAACGTTGGGTGGTTTGAGGATTAAGACTTTTGGTAGGTTTTTGTTGGGTGTTTTCTCTTCTACTTCTTGTGATTGGTACGCCATTATTGAACGGGGAAGATACTTGACAGTAGCCATTTTCAAGTTTTTATAGTACTAGTATCTTAGTATCTACAGTAATTCAGTAAAGGTAAAGTGACACTTCTCTCCTCCAACAAATAAGCCAGTTTCAATATCATCCTTATTCATTCCATAAATAGTACATTAACTTCAATCAATTTATGTACATTAACTAAATTTCCAATAAAAATGATGCAAAGGAAACTTATTCATCGGGGGTTTATAGCGTGGAAACACACTGCATTTCCACACTGCATATCATAGGCTTACGTATTAATCATGTGATTTGTTTATATTTTTTTTATATCGATGTTAAAATTTACTACTGTATCATTTCATTTTTGTAATATAAAAATTAAACTCTCATATATCCTAATAACTAAAAAGATAAATATTTTTTTAATATAATTCAAATGAGGCTAAAATATTGCACACGTACTACAGCCAAATAATTCTGTTCATCTAATTTGACAATTTGATTACACACGTCATGCCGCGACCGAGTAATATATACAAGGCGTTATTGTGTAAACGAGTGGAATTGAACCGAACATAGAGTTGCTCAAATTTAACTTGAAACGTTAAATTATACTCGAATTCGAATAGTTTTTAAAATTTTATTCTCAGATTTGACTCGACTCGGATATTTATTACTCAAATTCGATCATACTCTGATCGAATTATATTCAAACTACTCGCGAACTTCTAATTTAAGCTCGAATTCGAATGTCCACGTAATAATTAGTTTTATAATAAATTGAATTTATTGTTTTACTTAGAAAAACAAAATCTATTTACTATTACATTTTATAAATATAAAATTAAAATTAAAAACAAAATAAAATAATAATTAATTAGCCTAATTTGATTTAATTTTATATATATTATAAGAAAATATATAAAATATCTAATCGAATATGTATTAATAGACTATCTAACTCAAAAATTCGAATACTTTAAATCTTAAACGGGCTCTAGTAGGACTGTTTTCAAAGATTTACAAGATCATATTTATCCTAAAAAATACTTGCAGATGTGGCGCCAATCTTCATCTCTCCATCATTTGCTTAGTTGCTTATAAAGAGCGTTAAATACACGTTCACTTAAATTGAGGTGGGGCGTTCACTTTTGGGTGACCGAACCCTTACCACAGCCTAAACACTTCCCTCTCTTTTAAGACTCTTAAGCTCTTGTACTGTGAACTATTCGCTGGGGCTTTTTATTGACAATTTAAGTGCCTTCTTCTTGTTCTGTCTCTTCAGAGCTGCTCTCTAAGAAGGTAACGATATATCCTGGCTTGCATTTTACCAGTTAAATAATTTCCAATTAGGTCATATATTTAGCAATCGATTCTACGCAGAGAGTAATTAATGTAATGTAATCAAATTCTCTTGTTATTGTTGTATTCCCCCCTTTTCCATCTTAATTTACGCCATGGTTTTGTAACACCTTGAAGCACTTTTACTGATTTGAATGCCAATAAGTGCCTCTATTTGTAGGGATGAAGGTATTTGTAAAAAAATTATTCAGTACTTGTTTAATTGTATCCCAAACATAAATGTATTTAATAATATATGCCTAATCAATAGTTTGTGAGAATGTAGTTGTTTTGTTCAATAATTTTTAGGGATGACGGTATTTGTTTTTTTCTTTTCCTGTTTGTCTGTGTTGGGAAAGGTTAAATCTGGTGATGGTGTTAGTAGGTGAACTTTGGGTTTCCTTCACTAAGTTTGTTTAACTAGACCCGAGTGGAAACCTTTTAAAAAATAAGTCCGTTCAAATGTATATGAATTCCACAGTAGAGGCCCTTAGATTCTCCTTAATTTATCTTTGAAAGATTGGTGCATACATTCTACAAATTAGCTTGCCTAAATTTTTTGACCAATAATCTACTCTATATATAGGATAGAAATTCAATGCTTAGCTTTCAGGACCTTAGTTTATGTGCTAGATTACTTCTTTAGGACTCCCGTTACAATGATCTGAAATCGGGAGAAGGAGGTTATCATTCTAAAGGCTTAAGAAAGCTATGTAATTTTGACAAGTGTCATGTGCAAGTTTCTGGTTCAAGAAACTTCGGCTGTAATGAGTCTTCTTCTGAAAGAATGTTTAGACATATAAGCAAAATCCTTGCCCCGTGCATATAAATAGTTTATTAGGAGTTTATATTGCTTGAAGTTGAAGCTAAACCTTATGGTGATGATGGCCTTCATATGAAGTTGATAATCCTATCTCTCTGTGTTTATTAAATGGCCCAAGGTATGGAGCTAAGTGTTTATCTAAATTCTTTTAAAATAAACCAGATGAACCGGCATAGGAATTCTACAAAATTAGAATGATTATAAGATTATTAGTCTTATGTTAATAAGTATTGGGTTATCTATATTCCATCTCATTAGAGACATTTCTAATTTCTCCTATGTGAATATATCAAGAAGTTATTGAACAAGGTATGTCGGGCCTATTTTTCTTGTGGATTTAGGGGGTGTTTAGCTTGGGAGCTAGTGTCTACTTTTAGTGGCGCTCCTATGTTTTTTTATCCTAATTTTAGGTTATTGGGTTGCTCCTGTATTTTGTTTTTGTTGATCCTAGTTTTTAGTGGTTGAATTGGATTCATGCTTGGAAGGTCTTTCATTAGCTCCTTATTTTAAACACCTTGGGCAGAGAAGCATCGTTCACTTTGGCAGTTTGTTCGTAATAATATCCTACTTATCCATATAAAAGGGGAAAAAGTAAAAAAAGAAGTTGGTATAATACTTTGAGTTTTTTCTTGCCTTTGGCATGTAAGATGAAGCTTCATAAGGATGATCCTCTGTCTAATAGCAGAATTTTTTAATTCCTACGTTCTACCATTACTATTGTAATGTATATAAGCATAACTCAAATTTATTAAGCTGGATTGACTAGCAGAATCGTGTATGAGTCAAACAAAAATCTTGTGGTGGTAGGTGTCTTTTTTGCCAATTCATTAACCATTCATTATAACCAATTAACCACCATGTTTTAAAAAGGCATTCCTCGAATTCATATTGCAACCTTATTTGAATTGGCATCAATCTCAACTTACTAAACTAAAACAGAGGGAATATCAATGAAAAATATTATTTGTTCGGGAACCTGCAACCCCAAGATTGAATTTGAATGTTACAAAGAAAGCTTGTCGACTATAGAGATGAGAAACCCTTATGCTACACTTCGATTGAAGAACTGGAATAGAGGAAAGAATGGAAAAGTGTATTTCGTGATCATTTCAGTGGATAAACCATTCCAATGGAATGAAAAGTCATTCCATTATGTTCATTTTCATTCCATGTGAGAGGTGGTGGAATGCGATCCATTCCAGTCGAATGAATGTATGTGACAGTTTTGTCATCCTATCACATCAACAACCACCAACTAGGGTTGTTCAAATAAATTAGTAATTCCTGTTTTTTACCGAAACCGGTTCGATTGTACTAACCGGCTCGATATATTTTATAACCGGTTCGAGATCGGTAAACTTTTTCAATATATACCAGATAAATGGGAACGGTAACGGGATTGGATTTATTAGGATCGGTAAAATCTGGAGCTTACCAAATTTACAGATTATTTTTTTAGATATATTATTATACTAGCAATGGATTAGAAATTGGTGGCTGACAACTTTATTTCACCTTATCCCATTCTCTCTGTTGAGTGTTGACAACTCTATCTCGCCTTCTCTCTCTTCAACAATGTCAACTGTGGGAAAAGAAAAGGAAGGGTCTTCATCTTCTATTCATTTTTCTTCTTTTTTTCTCTTTTATGTTTCTTGCTATCTATCATCGATGCTTTATATATGATTTTGGGAAATATGATGGAGTTGTCAACTACTCAACTCATCCCGATTTGATGGTTATGAAAAAGATCGGAGATGGTAGAGGTTTTGGGTTTGAAGGCCAAGAAGATTGGAGATGGTAGAGGTTTTGGGTTTGAAGGCTTTGACGAATTTGGGACTAGTTTTTTAAACTTTTTATTTTTTATTTAGAGCAAGTTATTTACAGAAGTGATTTGAAGTCTGCAACTGCAAACATCATTATTTATAGTAATTTTCAAGTAAATCTTTATTTTTTGGCATTTTTATGTTTGAGATTTGGTGCTGAATTTCATTTTTATTTGTTGGTTTAAATGTGATTTGGTGCTGAATTTCATTCTTAATTTCATCCGCTTTTTTTAGCTTTTCCAACTGCTGCTACTTTGGTAATAACCGGTATAGTTTTGGGTAAAAATGGGCACTGTTTCGGTACCTAACCGATTCAACCGGTACCGGTGTCGGTACATAATTTTGGGTACTTTCGGTAGACGGTTTGGTACGATAAATTACCGATGAACACCCCTACCAGCAACAATCAAATATACACTTAAATGCTTAAAAATCATTTTATTCCTTCCTCCATTCCATTCTTTCAATCTAAACGTAACATAACTTCTGCATTTGTTAGGCAAAAAATAGACTGCAATCTATAAATTACTCACTTTCCGCCATACAAACGTGGAGAAAAAAAGGGTTCTTAGTTAATAAAGGGGATAAATGTTTTTTTGGTCACTGTACTTTATGTCAACTTACAAATGACTAACTAAACTTTTTTTTCTTACAGTCAACTCACTGAACTCAAATTTTCTTACAAAACGTTAAAAAATCCGTTGAGTCTTTTTGACTTTAGACGAAAATGAACACATCAGCTGTTGAGTTGTAAAAAAGAGCTGATGTGGCAATGATGATCCGACGTGGCCATGACTATATGTATGATGTGGCTACTCTTGAGTGGAAATGAAATATTTTTTTATAAAATAAAATAAAATCAGAAAATTTAGCAAAAAAATGGAAAAAATAAAAATAAAAATTTACTTATTTTTGTGATTAAAAATGGGCACTGTTTTGGGTAAAAATGGGCACTGTTTCGGTACCTAACCTGTTCAACCGGTACCGGTACATAATTTTGGGTACTTTCGGTAGAATGTTCGGTACGATAAATTACCGATGAATACCCCTACCAGCAACATCCAAATGTACACTTAGATGCTTAAAAACCATTTTATTCCTTCCTCCATTCCATTCTTTCAATCTAAACGTAACATAACTTCTACATTTGTTAGGCAAAAAATAGACTGCAATCTATAAATTACTCAATTTCCGCCATACAAACGTGGAGAAAAAAAGGGTTCTTAGTTAATAAAGGGGATAAATATTTTTTTGGTCACTGTACTTTAGGTCAACTTACAAATGACTAACTAAACTTTTTTTTCTTACAGTCAACTCACTGAACTCAAATTTTCTTACAAAACGTTAGAAAATCCGTTGAGTCTTTTGACTTTAGACGAAAATGAACACATCAGCTGTTGAGTTGTAAAAAAGAGCTGATGTGGCAATGATGATCCGACGTGGCCATGACTATATGTATGATGTGGCTACTCTTGAGTGGAAATGAAATATTTTTTTATAAAATAAAATAAAATCAGAAAATTTAACAAAAAAATGGAAAAAATAAAAATAATAATTTACTTATTTTTGTGATTAATAGAAAATGAGTTTTTAGATAATTAATAACAAGTATAATTATTTAGAAAATTATAAAAATAAAATATGTTGAAATTAAAAATCAATTCTTATTGCTTTTATATACATACATATAACATATTTATAAATTTGTTTTTACAATTCTTATTTATTTATATACATACATATTTATAAATTTGTTTTGACATTATATATATGCATTTTTACTTGGCAAATTAATGAATTATGTGTAGTAAAAATGATTTTTTAATTAAATTTTAACATTTAAATTAGCTAAATTAAAGGGAGAAATTATTGCTTATCTTCTTCATATTCATGAATTTGTACTATTCATCTTCATACCACCCAACCAAAAGAAAACACATACAGTAAAATCCCTATTTAGGAACTCTATATATGAATAACCTCTACAATATTATAAAAAAATTTGGTCCTAATTTGGGTCGGTTATAAATAGGAATAACCTCTAAATTGTAATATGTTATATTCTTTTTAAATCCCGTATTAAGAAACTATACCTCTATATAATAATAATTTCATATATATATATATGAGAGAGACACAATATTAATTTTAAAATATTACATTTTTTATAAAAGGCTACATTTCTTATAAAGAACTACATTTTCCTATAAAAGACTATATTTCCTGTGACGCCCCCAAAATTAGGTATACATCACCCATCTTGGGTCGTCAGATACATAGTACAGAATACAAATACACTTACTAATACAACTGTCGTGTACAATACGACAAAACATAAACTGTGAGGTTGAATACAAATATTATCTTCTAGAGAGTATTCATACTCAAAAGGAGTCCTCATTACATTTATTAACACACCATTACATAGAATAGTGAGGACTACTAACTAATACTATCATTCGGACCATCACTCCGTTCCCCGACTTGTCCCAGCTACGTTCTCATTTCCTGAAGAGAACAGTGAAAGAAGGGGTGAGCTCAACTAGCCCAGTAAGAAATATTATGACTAAGATAATGCAGAATAAATTATCATTAGCCTTCAACAATGTTAAACTGATAAAATATAATAGACATCAAGTTTAACTGTAGCGGAACAAGCAATCCATTAAAAGAGTCAAGTAGAAAATAAACTCTACTATCTTTTATGATTTAAAAGGTTTTTCAACACTGTGATCGCTGGGACTCAGCTTAATAAAATAATCCACATCATCGAATCACCCCTGCACTACGGCCAAGGATATTCGTGTATTCATTAATGGTCATGATCATGCCAACAACTGTCCATCAACGCACTACGGGCCAATGAGGACTTTTACCACATCATTTGTAACATTACGGTCATGATTATACCGAATAATCCCTGGTCATAATCATACCAAGTCCATCTATGCATTACATGTCACAGATGACTTTCAACATTTTATAAACATGAGGATGATGACAATGATATAAGAATTCAATAAAACAAGTTCAAGAATTAGTTTATCCAAGAATTAACAACGTCCAAATTGTCAACATGATACTGCTTTGTGGAGTAAAATTCAAGAATACTTAGAAGAATATTTTCATGAAAAGATACTGGATGAAACGCAATTATCAAGGATATTTCACAAATTTCATGGAGTATAGAAGTCAAAACTTAACCAACTGAGTACAATAAAGAATGTAATAACAAAAGAAATCACCATGCATGCGATAGACCGCACAGACAGGTTATTCTAACAGAATAATAAATAATGGAACCAGGTCCGGCATAAAACGCACAGACAGGATATTCCAACAGAATAATAATAAAGACGGAACCAGGTCCGGTGTAAAACACACAGACAGGATGTTCCAACAGAATAATAATAAAGACGGAACCAGGTCCGGTGTAAAACACACAGACAGGATGTTCCAACAGAATAATAGAAGAATGTCACCAAGTATAGGGTAGACCGCGTATACAGGTTATTACAACAAAATAATAAGAAATGGAATAACAACAGTTCTCTTCATGAATAAGAAAGAATAACACCCCTTACCGTTTTAAAGAAGAGCTGAAATAAGGAAGTAGTTAAGTAGCAGAATACTCTTCTTCTCTCTCTATAGTTTCTCTCTATAGTTTCTCTCTCTAGAGTTCAGTGAATTCGTAAGAAATAATGAAGGAATGAGCTGCTATTTATAGAAAAATAGAATGCATAGTAACTAATCCATGAACGGTCCAGATCGATTACTTTAATCTGACGGTCCATATTTAAAGAAAAATCTTTTAAATAAAATATAATATATTCTATTTATAGAATAACTTTAATAAAGTATTTTGTTTTATATAAAAAGATGTTTCTGTTTTATTACGTTAATAATACGAATAAAACAAAACGTCATTATCGCTAAATAATTCATATTATTAACTGACAATAATTGAATCAAACTGAGTGACTTCTCACATAAGCATTAATAATCAATACCGTGTGCTACTATGCAACCACACGTATTACTGTACTTTTACTACCGAGTAGTTCAACAGTATCAATGGTAAAACTTCCGCCATTATTTTTAATAAAATATTTTTGTCATTTTCTCAATCCGACAATAATTCCGTTGTGGGGTCCACCAATGATTGTGCCGTTGTACGAATATTCCCTGTTAAAACGAATATTCCCCGACCAATCGAATATTATATAACAACTTGCGTACTTTGCAAAATTTATAAATATTACCCATAACTATAACATTATATCAAATTAACTCCATAATATTCAAAAATGATATTTATAGAAAATTCATCTTTATTTATAAAAGTTGGGGTCTTACATTTCTTATAAAAGACAATATTTTCCTATAAAAGACTACATTTCGTATAAAAGACTACATTTTCCTAGTTTGAAAATCTAAATAATTTATGTTTTCTTTAATTTTTGTTATAAAATCTATATTTTTGTTAAAGTGGATATTTTTGGGTGTTCGAAAAATATTTTGTACCAATACCTCTATTTAGTAATAACATTTCAATTATAATATAAATAGTTTGGTCTCAAATCTATTCCTAAATAGAGGTTTTACTGTATGAAAATCAAGTTAGGGTCAGAATGCTTGAATTCACTACCACCCAACCACAACACCATTACTGCCACAAAACAACCAAAGTTAGAAGTCACGAATATCTCATTATCACCCAGCCATCGCACCACCTAGCCGCCACCATAGTTGGGGTCGAACTCAAACAACCAACCATCAACCTTTGAAAATCAAACACAATCCTATCAAAAAAATCAAAAATCATAGTCCCACAATTATTTTTTAATTCCAAAATCAATCAAAGACCGCAAACAATACCAAAACCCTACTCCCAAATCATCAAAAATCTAGTCACGAATCAGCCTAATGCATCAGATCGTCAAAATCGCACCTCGCCCCATCTTGATTTGTTCTAAAACAACACACACCACAACCATTGTTGACTCATTCCAAAGTAACATCTACTCAAAAGAAAAAAGAAAAGAAAAAATAGATGAAGAAATAATAAGGAAAATGATAATATAATTTTTTGATCTAGATCTTCTCATCGGCTTCTCCACTTGTTGAATTTATTTTGTGTTGGTTCACAACTATCTTTCCTTCTTCAGTTTTCTTTTCCCTGGGAGAAAGGAGAAAGGAGAAAGGAGGGGGAACGGCGAAAAAAGAGAAAAGAGGAGCAGCAGACGGTGGGCAGATGACGGGGAGACGACGGGGGATGGGGAAGGGGTTTAGGAGAGAGAGTATTTGGGTTTGATTTTGTTATTTTGATTTTATTTTGTTAATTGTTGCTTTGAATATATAGTTTTTCTTTTATTTATTTTTCCCTCTATGTCCACGTAATGAAAGCCACATGGGATGATCTGTGCCACATAAGAAATTTTTACACGTCTGCAGCTGATGTGTTCCTTTCCGTTTAAAGTCGAAAGATTTAACAGATTTTCTTACATTTTGTAAGAAAACTTGAGTTCAGTGAGTTGACTGTAAGAAACAAAAAATTTAGTTAGTCGTTTGTAAGTTGACCTAAAGTACAGTAACCAAAAAAGCATTTATCCCGCTAATAAGGGGTAATAAAGTCTTTTTCGTAGGACAGTGGGAAAAGACTTTATTACCTCCATTTAATATGGCGGACAGTTTAGTGAAGGGCTTTTTATGTTGTTAGATCTAAAGCTTGGACGGTGGGAGATTGATTGATTGGTTAATGGTTGGCTATTGATCATTCCCCAATATATATGGAAAAACATGAATGTTGTTTTCATAGATATTTGGCTATGGCAAATAGACTGCCTAAACCAATGTAGTTCCCATTAATAAAATGTTGAAATGACAAAACTTCCATTATCGAAAATGGTGAAATGACTAAATTGTCATTAATGAAATCCCTATACAACAGCCAGTTGGCTTCAGTTGCCACAACCATGTTATCTGGTGGAGTAACAAAGGCAATGTACCACAGCATGAGACAAGGCTTAATGAGTGTTTCTCTAATTGAGATTAATAAAGTTAAGTTAGTCATCTTATGGATGAGTTGTTTGTCTTTATTTTTTGCAGGCAACTTAGTTCCTCATTTAAAGAGAGTGATTAAAAGATACTGATACATATACTTATAATTCTTCACCATTTACTGCAATTTTGTAGTTCCATATTTTTCTTATTTACTGCCTTTTGTTTTTTGCATGATTTGCTTGGACTTGTTGGGACCATCTGATTTCATGTGTTTTTGTATAGGTCAAGTATCAGCGAGGTATATCAGCTTCTGAGCTTTAGTGGTTTTCACAGAATGTCGAGTGGACCTGGGCTTGAAACCCTTGTAGACCGTATGATTCCTTAAACCCTCTTAATATAGATTTTTGTCACTATTTTTTCCTTCGTTGATGACATGCTTCTGCTAATCCAAAGTTTCTTGGAGTGATTACTGAATTTTCTAAAATCGTTTATTTTTGTTTGCTGAAAGCTTGAAACCATATTTTATGATGAATATCAGAAATTCCAAGGTTCTTTAATGGACTACTGATTTTTCTGAAAGTACTTGTATTTGTTACTGAAAGTCTGAAACATATTTTATCATTTTGTTTTTACAGAATTAATTTCAGTTGTAACAAATGATGGGCGCAATATAGTGGTGAGTTACTCAGTTTGGACTACAGTATTAAAATCTTGTGTATGACAGTTTACTGTTTGAGACATAAGACATTAATATGGTTTTCTTTTCAGGGAGTTTTAAAAGGTTTTGACCAGGCTACAAATGTAATTCTCGATGAATCTCATGAACGCGTTTATTCCACTAAGGTATGAATTAGTTTATGGAGAATATACTCGTGAACGACTGTTCTCTCTTTTCAGTCTTAAATAATTGATATGAGAGAAACTTAGAATTGATGATAATTTTTTTTTGGTTCTTCTGTGATTATGTGAGTAATTTCATGTTGCGAATTCCGAATATAACATTGATTCTGAGGTTTGAATGCAAAGGTATATTATATGTGTTTATATGTATTATTGATATATTGGCTTGTTGGTTATTAGCCATTTGATTGCTATTTCAGAAACTTGGAGTGCGTAATGATTCAATTATTTCTATGGAATCAAAGTATTATTTTTGCCGAAACATTGACTGTAATTTGCTACAACTTATGATAATTAAATAGAGCAATTTGTTTGCTTATAAGACCTTGTTAAGATTTGTTAACATAAATCTTATACATATATATTAACATTCCTATTAATTTTTGAGTTCTGCTATGAAGTTTTAAATCTAAAAAGATTGAGAGATTGGTGAAAGCTAAATTTAAAAACAAAAGTCTTATGCTAAATATTCTACTTAACATAAATCTTATACATATATATTACTCCTTCCGTTCCTAAAAGATTGTCGTTTAAGGTTTTGGCACATGGATTAAGAAAGTGTCATTTACCAAGTAGTAAAATTTGATTGAAATTTCATCACTACCCCTTTATGGGAAATTGAAAACTATTAATACAAGAGAGAAAATTTATCAGGACAATGAGAGAAGGTAGGGGTAATATAGGAAAGTAAATAATTTATTATCCTCGAAAGTTATAAACGACAAACTTTTTGGAACAAATTTTTTCTTTTAAAACGATAATCTTTTAGGAACGGAGGGAGTAACATTTTACTATTATGTTATTTTCTTACACCTCTAATTTGCATATATGAATCAAGTATAAGAATTATATTGAATTAGAAAAGCCTAACTCAATAACACGAAATATGCTTTGTATCTATGTAACAATACCTAGTTTAAGCATCCCAAGATTCTTTAAATTAGCTTCTTGATCACTTTTGAGTGAGCCTCATTGGATTAGTCTGTGGGTTTAATATCAATTTCTTTTGTGTGTCCAAGTGTTTGATTTTTTGATACACGTGGTTGCAATCAAATTGTTGAATGTCTGTTGTCTGCATTAGGAAAGTGTGATCCAATGCATATCTCCTGCCTTCAATCAAATTATGTCCAAGTGTTTGATGAATATTGAATAATTAATTTGATTGGACATGAATGGGATGGGGTTGCTTCCTTTCTAGTGTGTTTTGTGTAGTCTGCAAGGTTTTTTTTGATGGCATGTTTTTCTTTTCACAGATGTGGTTGCTTGTTTTTTTTGGAATAAATAAACCATGCATTAGAAATGAAAACAAGTACATCTAAATTTTTGACAAACTTGATTGTTTTTCTTATTTGGCTTCATTCTTTTCCTCCCAGCTTAGGCATTTTAATGGTCTAATATCTGTAAAATGAGAAAGAAAATGTGGTTGCATGACTTTTAACCGAGTCCGTTTTAATTGCAGGTTTAAAAAGTTCATGCTATAACATTATATTAATTATTGTAATAATGTTGCCATGAACTTTTACATGAAACCTTGTAAAATTTAATACGTAACATTATATTAATTATTTTAGATTAACAGTATACTAATATTATTTATTTAAAATTCGTCGGTTATCGGATACGAATACGGATAGCGAATTAATTTTTTGGATACAGATATCACTGTATTAGGATTCATATATATTCGTTTACACCCCTAACGATAGCCTTGGTTTTGAGGGCGAACTTGCTAGTCTTAAGTCTCCGATTTGCGAGTCTATTGTTCTTATTCTCAACTAGTATAGGCTAGTATTTTGTTAAACATGGAGTATATGTTGTTGTGATTTTCATTATTGTTTCTGTCGGTTTGAAGAGGTCACTTCCTTCAAGATCTCCGGCTAATCCTTCAACGATAGCCTAGGTTTTTACCGTTCTCTTGTCTTCGTCATTCTATTGTTCTTAGTTTAGTTTATTTTTGGTCTCTGTTTCCAAACTAAAGCTTCGTTTGATTCCATTTATTTGTTTTAGGTCTTCATCCATTCAAGTCCAAATCATCGGCAGCATTATTAATACCCTTTCTGCTCCATTGGTCGTGGCAAGTCAAAACTTACTTGCCTAGCTTTGTATATGCATAAACATTAATGAGACCAATATATCATAGTTTTGGTCTAATCATTGTTTATGCATATACGGAACTAGGCAGGTAAGTTTTGACTTGCCACGACCAATGTTTTGACCTGCTCCCAAGTTGTACCATACTCACTTCCAATACTGATGATGTCTACCATACTCCCTTCCAATAATGAGTAGAGAGTAACACCAAAAAAGCCAAAAGCTGCCAATATTTTTTTCCAATGTGATTGGGGTGTCTTTTCGGCGGGTGACTCGTCGTTAGGGAGGGCGGGGATCGCCCACCCTACCCCTCCCTACACTCCCTATACCCGCCTTGGCTCGTTTGGTTGAACAGAATACTTGTATGTGATTTTTGCAAATAAGGAGTAAATTAAAACATCGTTGGACATTATTGCCCTTTTGTTGGCTGCACTCAACGATTTCACAGGCTGTTTGGAAAAAGCAGTGAATGGTTTGAAGGAAAAATCAATCAATGAATTTTTCCTTCAAACATGATTGATTTTTCCTTCAAACTCTCATATATTGTTATTGCTCTGTGCCTTGTATAATTCTATAAAATGACTGCAATTTTCAGGCGTTTTATTCTAATATGCACCGTTGGCTCCTTCCTCTGACCACTCACTTAGGCTAATAAGCTTATCTTTAATTGAATTTTATGAACTCTGAATTTCTGCAACTTTTGC
The DNA here is from genome assembly GCA_016801055.1 of Panax notoginseng. Lineage (NCBI taxonomy): Eukaryota > Viridiplantae > Streptophyta > Magnoliopsida > Apiales > Araliaceae > Panax > Panax notoginseng. The sequence goes on along the minus strand of CM029021.1, from coordinate 892,755 downwards.
TAATGTATGCGTCAGGCCGGGTTAATTATCTAAGTTATACTTTTGAACTACAAATCTTATTGCATTGTGGAAACTCTCATATATTGAGTAATGAGTATGGTAAGAGTCCATTAGGAAATGATGGAAATTCAAATGAGTTGGAATATCATTTTGTTTGTTGAGAGAGAAATTAACTCAAGGGAATGAGTAGCAATTGCCTAGACTCCGATTCGACTCTGTGTTTCCGTCCATCGGTTTTTTGGTATTTCTGATTCTACTCCCGGATTCGGTTTATTGTAGGCTAGTATTTTGTTAAACATGGAGTATATGTATGTTGTTTTTTATTCCATTTTTTTGTTTCAGGTCTTCAATCCAACTCATTGGCAGCCATATGAATACTCTTTCTGCTCCATCAGTCGTGGTAAGTCAAAACTTACTTGCCTAGCTCCGTATATGCATACATTAATGAGACCAAGAGAATCTCTCTGATATTTTGTTATGTGATTTTACGTGGATGCAGGTGGTAGTACGACCATCAAAAATCAACACACCACACCACCAAGCATTCACCAAACGAGCTGCTATAGGGAGGGGAGGGGAGGGGGAGGGGGAGGGGGAGGGCGATCATCGCCACCGCCCTCACAAACGATGAATCACAAACGATGAATCACCGGTCGTCAAAAAGACAACCGAAGCCCAATCACAATAGAAAAAAAAGGTCTTGAAATCAAAGAATGGGATCATTGCAAAGAATGGTTTCACGACTTGGGAGCAGAACATCTTTAAGCAGTTCAATGCAAATAAGGAGCAAATCAAAACATCGGGATTTCATGCTTGGCGATTCATCTTCAAGCCCAATGTTTTGATTTGCTCCTTATTTGCATTGAACTGCTTGAAGATGTTCTGCTCCCAAGTCGTGAAACCATACTTCTTTGCAATGATCCCGCGTGCTGCTGCCGAGAGCACCAACAAACCCAAAACAAGCCAAAATTTGATTTCAGGGCCTTTTTTTTCTTTTGTGATTGGGCTTCGACTTTCTTTTCAACGACTGGTGATTCATCGTTTGGGAGGGCGGTGGCGATGCTCCCCCTCCCTCTCCCTACAGCAGCTCGTTTGGTGAATGTTTGGCGGTGTGGTGTGTTGATTTTTTATGGTAGTACTACCACCTGCATCCACGTAAAATCACATAACAAAATATCAGAGAGATTCTCTTGGTCTCATTAATGTATGCATATACGGAGCTAGGCAGATATGTTTTGACTTACCACGACCTATGGAGCAGAAAGAGTATTCATAAAGGAGCAGTTAGGGAGACACTCAAAATAGGATTAGAGATTATTGCCCTTTTATTGGGACCAACTACGGCAGTGTGCTTTCCATGATTTAATTGAAGTGTATCAAGGAGCATCTACTTAGGATGATATCTAAATTATTAGCACAATAAAAAAGAAAACAAAATGTTTATTTTAAAAAAGGGAAAAATTAAATTTTGAAGCAGAGAAACTTGAAAAAATGAGATCAAAGTCGCACAAAAGATCAAGCAACTCATCCGAAACTAATCATATTCAATATCCAATTTGTATAGTTTGAACAAAGTCAGAGAATGGTCTGCTATGAGAATGATATAGTTACTACCTTAGTAGAAAGAGAGATTATTACAACACATACATCAACTTAACAATTTACATATGATTCTTGGATATTGATACCAAACTTCAAAGATGAAAAATATGGAATAGATGTAAACTATGCTTAGCGGATAAACAACCATGAATAAATAATACATTATTAGAAGAACATGATTACCTAGAAATGGCAGATGCCTTGAGGTATAATCACAAAGTATAAGCTTAGCCAATGAAATATTCCCCCTATCAAAATGACAACAGTACAACGCTAAGGTTGTCAGGAGGCTAATGAAAACCACAATAAAAGAATTTTTCTGAAGAGAAAATCCTACCAGGATTGATCAAAGTGTACACGGGATAGCGAACAACTACAGGCTGGATAGGATAACCAGGAATAAATGCACCAAGTTGAACTCTTCCATTAGTTGTGGTTCCTTCAGGAAATAAAAGCACTCGAGGAAATCTATTGCAAGAAGCCTTTCTCTGTATTCAGATCCTTGAAAGCACATTTGTGTATCAAATAGCTTATATATTGACAAAATTTAAAGGATTTGGAAAAGAAAGATGCATCACAAATGCTAGCGAGCTAATCCATTATTAACATAAGCTATGCAAAAAAAATTCAAGTTCAAGCTAACAAAGACTCTACTTTGGCAAGCCAAAGATTGACTCAACTTACTCTTCACAGGTCTTAGACTATAGACATTTGTTTTAGCAAATATACAAAAACTTAATTGCAGTTTATTTGGGGGGAGGGGGTTAAAATATCACCATGACAATTCAATTCAACCTCAAATAGTATTGATCCATCACTTTTTTATTTTCTAACTAACTTTTTAGCTTACAACTCATCTTGAGGTTAAGTATTATACTTTGGGATCTTAAAATCAAAAATGCTACAACCTACAACTAGAGCTATTCAGTGCATGAACAAAGATTCATCTTTTCTCAAGCTTGGCACCAAGACTTTCCCTTCCTTAGTCTTTAGTATTTAGTTTTTTTTGTTTTTGGTGGGGGTGAAGGGTTAGTCAATTAGGAGTATTATTTATTTAGTATATTAGAACACAAAATAATAAGAGGCAAAGAAGGACAAAATATGTTCACAGTATAATACTTATGATCAAGAAACAAATTCATCGAAAGAACAATTGATAAATACTAGTCAGAAAAGGAATAAAAGCTTCCTACCTTTATTTCACTAATAGCATGTTTCCTTGGTGATGGTGCAAATCTATTGACGTAGATCACCTAAATACATAGATGTTAGAGAAACAAAATGCAAGAGCATTATATCAAAAAATTACAAGTAGTGAGCTTAAGAAAACATAATTAAGTAAAATATATATATAAACCTGTATATCTAGAAAGCTTTACTATTCTATAGATCTGAATGCATGAATTCTATATATGATTACCTGCATAGCCCTGATGATGGTTCCAACAAAGGGCATGGAATCATGGGAATCACTTGCAACAACGGTAGGAAAAAATTCATAGAAAAAGAAGATAGGATCAATGTATGATACATGATTAGATACAATTATAGGAGCCATCTCCCTTGGAGCAGGTTTCCCTCTTCATTTTATCCTATAGTGAGTGTGCCCACATCAAGTACAATAACATGTTTATACAGCCCAAATAATTGCAGATGGCTACACAGATTAATTCTTTCCATTCAGCCAAATTTTAAGGCACTTTCTGATATAGAGGATTGCCTATAACCACATTTTACCAAGGATCAGTGTTCCAGCAACATTTGACTGAGAGGTCCACAGGTTTGCTGCCTATCACAGTTCTCCCGTCTCCGTGCTTAAAAGCGGGTCTATGAAAAAATCAAGAAAAAAAATAGAGGGAAAATTGGGTCCACAAAGTTACACGGACACAGATAGGGTGTCCAGTCGGTTAGGACTGACCCTTCACTTACTGGATGATTGAAGGACCTATCAACTTGCATTAATTAGGATCCTTATTCCCACCTCTGGCTGGGCTGGTCAATAGGGAGAACTCTATGATATTTCTTGATAAAAGCTTCAAGTCTATAATACGTACTTAACTATATAGTATCACAATCCATGTTGCTAAGTTCCTATGTATTGCTTACTCTAGAGATTTGCTGGCGAGTTTTCATTGTGCATCTTCTTTTCTGTAAACTTTCTGCTATCCAATCCATTGTTACAAACTTTTGATTCTTTTGGTCTGGGGTAATTTGTTAACTTAATCACTGTACTTGGATTTTTTCAATACACTTTCTTTTGGCGTACTTACGTTTTAAAGAATCTTTACTGTCTTGTTAAATTTTGGGTTGTGAGTTTTGTTGACCATGCATCTAAAAAATCTTAGTGGTTGTACGCATGGTAAGGGTTCGAGTGAGTGCATTGAAAGCAGTGGAAGTAGACTTCAAACTTCTACAGAACTTGAGATGCCTATGAGATCCACACTTTATTGATGCTTCATCTTTTATTTTGGTGTACCTCCGTGCAGCAACAAGCTCATAACTTTTCCTTGAGGACTGAGACTTAATAAATATGTTCAAATACCTTTTTTTAGTGAAGTTTACTTTATGCAACTGTAGGGAAGAATTGTCAAGTAAATTATTTTGGATGTAAATACAATGACTGCTCAATTGTTAGTACAGTCGTCTTCCTCTTCCCTATCCAAGTTTATCCCGAATGTGTAAAAATTCCACCGTAATATTCTTGTTTTAAGTTACTATCCTAACCTGGAAGTTTCTCCATGACTCCTTAAGCAATTAACTTTCTTTTTATACTCGATTTTCAGGAAGGTGTCCAGCAACTCGTGTTAGGTCTTTACATCATCAGGGGTGATAACATGTATGATTTCTCCTGTTTCAAACTCGCACGCTTTCTTAATTCCATATTCTTATCTGAGTTTGCTTTAAGCTGCTTAAAACACTTGCTGCATGCTGTTTCATTTAATTATTCTTCCCTTTCTCCATTGCAGAAGCATTGTTGGGGAGGTAGATATAGAACTAGATGAAAGCCTGGAATTGTCAAAATTGAGAGCTCACCCTCTGAAGCCTGTTATCCACTGATGAACTAAATTATATGAACAATTCAAGATGAATGTTGCATGGAAAATCTCTGCTTGAATTTAATTAGAAGTAAAACTACTATTAACTATTAAGATTGTAAAAGAATTTAAGGAACTAAATTTTTTGGAGCAATGCTTGTGAATATGTTTATTATTTAAGGTATATTATAATGCCCCATCGTGCCCTTGCATATATATATAGCTCGGCTTTCTCCAGCGAACTGAAGGGAGCGAACTAAGAATGAATCAGTTATAGTGACAGTTTTTTCCGTCGCTATAGCATAAAAAACCGTTTTGCTATAGCGACGGAAAAAATCGTCGCTATAGCTGGTTCGTTCTTAGTTCGCTCTCTCCAGTTCGTTCGAGAAGCGAACTAGTTAAATATATATTTCCTTGATATATAGTAAACTTAAACTTTTAGTAATTGTTTGGATGGAAAGAAGGAATTAAATGAAAATTATATTATTTTGGATGATAAACCAATCCGAAAGAACGAAATTTTGTTCCCTTCATTTTCATTTCGTGTGGGAGACAATGAAATGAGATTGGAATAGATGTATGTGACAATGTTATCATCCTATCACGCCACTACCAATAATCAAACATATTTAAAAATAATTATATTTCTTCGATTCAAACGTAATTTAATAATAAAATATACGATATAAATAAAGATATTTTTTTACCATTACATTGCGTTTTTTTCAACACAATAGTAAACTTAAGTCACAAATGTTTTTTGATTTCTTTTTCTTTAATTTTTTTTATTACAAAGTATGAATTTCTTATTCAAACTAAATTGTTGATTCAAGTTTTTCAACTGTCTAACCAATTGTGTCAAAAAAAGTACTCTCATCTTTAATAAGAATTTCAGATCTTCACATCTCTCTCTTGACTAAATTACCTGCTTAATTTCTTTCTGTTTTTTTTTTCTGGAATATTCATGGAGAAATTGAGAGGCCTGGCTGGCCGGCAGGGTTTGACTAGCCAATTACCTATTACTACTCTCATTCCAAAATTAGATATACAATTTGACTTTTAAGATCATACAACGACATATTATTGAACTAGCCAATGTCTGCAATAAATTGAAGATTCAAGCTAGTTTCTTACACCAAAAAGGTAGATAGCTTAGGTATCTGTACAGGAGCTCTTCTATGTGGACAGAAAAATTGAACCCAAATGTATTTAAATTTCACCTATTTGTATTTTTACCCCTTAAGGGTCAAAATACAAATAGCTAAAATTCAAATACACTCGGGTCTAATTTTCCTGTCCAAATAAAAATTTTGATCTATACAGTTAAGGCAGGTTTTCTTCAAACTTGCAATATATTTCCAGCTAAACCATCTCTAATTAATATTTTATATAAACATAAAGTAGCACTAAACTTACTCTCTAGAACAGTTCTTTACAAGGAAGTTCATAGTTAAAGACTTGCATACATAAATGGTAATGGTGCGAGTTTGAAGACATTATGACCATGCAAATACTAGTCGGACTAGACATATGTTATACAACCATCCCTTTGATCAACCAAATCAAGCAAACTAGAGAGAGTTTACTATATATTATACAACCATCCCTTGGCCAAAATACGAGTTCGAAGACGCAATGACCATGCAAAATACTAATAGGACTAGACATAAAATAGTTACAAACCATCCCTTGAGCAACCAGAACGAGAAAACTCAAGTCAGAGCTATGGTTCGAAGAGCTTCACACACGGATTAGGATCATACTGCATAATTTCTGCTGCACGTTTAAATTCTGTCTTCAGGAATCCCAAGCTAAACGCGTCCACTGATCGGCCCAAGTTGTGTGATATCTCGAATGGATCCTCAATGCACATCAGATGACGGTCAAACCTAGTACTCCAATTCCACCTTTTCGCCATCTTGCTGTACATTATAAAACATGCAGTAAAGGTAGTGAGTTAGTAAAAATTAGGATATACTAAAGCAGTTTAAACTTCAGTTGCACTTGAGCATGTGTTCAGGTTTGGCAAAAGTTCAAAAACCCTTTCGAAATTTCTCATTATAAAATTAAAAGGCTGCAAATAATACATGCATAATGCAAGACCCTCACGTCAGTCGAGAAGCTAAATGTTTGTCCTCATTTATGTATGCGTTCGTAGATTTGTCAAATAGGTAATACATTAAAATAAGAAAGAGTATTATTTCCACAGGGAAAAAAAACATTTACAGGTATATCAATTGAGATACCCAAAGAAGATATATATAATCACTAAAGAATGAAGGCACAAGTTCACATGGAAAGAAGGAAGACTCCATACCACGACAGTCTTGGTCATACTCATTATATTACAGTGAAATTGTTGGAGGATAGCACGGGAAGGGGGCTAGTGGTGGAGTGGTAGATAGCATGAGCAATAAGAGACCAAATCGGCCTAGTGATGAGTGGATTTTATACTTACGAATCTGGTATTTTTAAGCTTAATTAGTGTTATCTTTGAGTATTTTTAGTATCTTTTTATTGGTTTTTGTGTTTATTTCTTGTAGGATGGAGCTAGAGAGACAAATTGGTCATTTGGGAGAAGAAAATAATTAAAAAATCATTAAAATTTGAGCTGAGTGGCTTGTAAATATTTGGTACATGCCTAGCGCCTAGTGCACTTTAACTATACTAAACCTAGCGCATAGTGCGCTAGGCCACACCCAAAGTTGGGTTGTTTTGCTGCAAGTTGGATTTTAAAAGTCAAATAGGAATGACTAATACAAAGAGGAGAAAACTTTAGAAAAGACGTATCAAGTGATTTGCAGAGAGAACAACAAGGGAAACACGAAGGAGATTTCAGAGGCTAAAGATCAAGTGAAGGATTAGGAGCAATGTGACAAGTTCTTCTAATCTTTTCTCTAATTCTTATTCTTTGTAATTACCTAGGATGTTTGGATTATTAATCTGAATGATATTTTTCTTTATCATTATGAACTAAATTATAATTAAGATTGCAACGGAACTTGGTATGTAATTTAAATTAAATCTTCCCATTGAATGAAAGTTGATTTTTATTGAATTGTTTATTATATCTTATACTTATTGATTAATTGTTTGGCCAACAATTACTGTAATAATCTATATAAAATTGAAAAATGGAGTATAGATTGAGATCTGGATATAATAACATTTGTTCATATAATTTGAATAGGGTTAATATGATTAGCATGTAGGATAGGAATATATCTGTCTTTTCTTTCTATCGAAAAAATTTGTGCGTAAAACCCTAATTAACTTGATTCACATAGAAATATAGTGAGCTGATTAACTAGGGTGTTCCTCGTAATTCTGATTCGTAGAGAACGAATTTAGGGGGATTTATTCGCGCATCTTTAGGAAGAAGTGCGTGAATAGTATATTGCATTCTTGGATGACAATTTGTATTAATTAACTGATATAAATGGGAAGTAAATTGATTTAAATTAAATATCAATGAAAGTTGTAATCTTAACCAATTAAATCTGCATTAATCTTGTGAACTTTGATCGTAGTATTTAGTTTTGTTAATTTAAATTTTCAAATCAAAAACTATATTTTGTAGTTTAAAATAGGATTAATTGCATTGAAATTGTGCAATTGGTAATTGATAAAGATTAATCTATTTCTTCGTGGGAATGATATCCTTCCTTGCTAAATATTACGATTGAACGCGTATACTTGCGTGTTAAAGTGCTAATAAGAAATTAGGCAACACATAGACATCGAAACACCTATACTGCATATATAAGAATCCTTACAGGTTGACAATGAAACGTGACAAGCACAGAATAGCAAAAGCTTACAACATTTGAACAGCAGTATGAGATACTATCCATGTATTAATATTAATTTGCATATATAGATTTGAGTAGACAAAGTACTTCATATATTGAATTATCTCACCTCAATAACCGTCCAGTACGCACAGATATAACATGATTTGCATAATCGTGATGATACGCCCAATAATTGAAAAATTCCCAAACCAGTTGAGCAATACTTTCCCTATTACGGGATCCAAAATTGTGAAGTTCCTCCACTTGATCAAAATAAGCACATTCAGTATTGTCTACATATTGTTCAAAAGTACTATCCAATCCCTGATAAGGAAAAAAAAAAAGAAAAAGGACTCAATGAATTAAGAATGCAGAAGCATCTATGAGTTCGGAGATAATAACCTTTTTTGAAAGAAAAAAATAAACAGATAAGAAATGCAATAAGATACCACACCTGTAAGCAAGGAAGAATAGCAGGTGTACGACGTTGTAAGAAATGGATGCACATTAAGACATATCTGAAAAACAAACAATATAATTAGCTAACAAGAATTAAGATAAGTAGGGAACACAAGTACCACTGGATTCGTCAATCCAACTCACGCATAACTAGATAGGGTCCCATGGTAAGTCTTATTGATTCTTCTCGACTTCGCCCATTGTTTTACAATGAAAGCTAGCTGCTGTAATCTTGAATCTATTTGTGCATAGTGTCCTAGCAGCTTTGTATTTATAACTGCCAACAAATTGTTCACACATATGTCACAGGATATTCCGGTCACTGGATCCTTACATTTCACTATAGGCACCCTAGCACTTGTGACCGCCTGCAACCAGAATTTACAATTAGCACCAATATTGATTGCAACTTAACGATGAAGATGTCATAAAATCAACAATCAGATCATGGAGGAACACGAGTAGTTCAACAATAATATTTCTAAATCATGACATTATGGGGCGAAAGCAGAGATGAAAACTCACTGAAAGTTCGATAATAGCCAAAAATTAAGGGCTTCAAATCTACCATAGTGCTAAAGGATGAATATATGATAATTTATTTTTTGTTTTAGAAAGACTATTAAGCAGCTCACAAGCTCAATTAAACCGGTGCTTGCAACTGATGCAATGCAACCCAAGACAAGAAGATTGCCCATAAGAAAATGAAAAAAACAATTTCCAGAAAAAAAATAATTGATTTTATGCATAATCACAATTCATAGAGTGTATTGTGCAAGTTAAGCGGATTCAAGGCAGGCAAACAACACATTTAGATTGAATACTTTTTAAAATCAAATCCCAAAAACACTTTCGGAGCTAAATAATACATATATATAGATATAAATATATGTATGTATATTGAAAAAACATAATCTCTAAAATATCATCCATGTTTATACCATGGCAATTACACTGCTTTCAAGACGACGACACATAAAATGAGATGGAGGGGTTACGACAGCCATGCTGCTTCCTAAGAAAACAAAATACTCGTGCCACTATTTCAAAAGTAAGAATGCAAATAATCAAGACCTCTAACATCTGAATAGCTCGGAAAAAAGTAAAATTCTATGATTATGATAACATTCCCATCCATGAAATTTTACAATATGCACAAATTACCAATACAGCTTCAAAAGGAGCCACTAATGAAGGTGCCCTGTGATGCGATCATAAAGTATAAACCAGTACTCTTTCAATCTTTCCTTTAAAGCAAAGTGAATTGATAACCATCTCCACCAAAATGCATCAGTTAGTTTCAAAAATCTCCAAATCAGAAATATAATCTCTCATCTCTAGCATATGACTCCTCAGAGAATGAATACTACCATCAAATTCCCTGGGTATATAAAATAAATAATAAACAAAAAACATTCGTAGAATGAACCTAGATCCATATAAGAATACTTATATAAAAATCCAATATAAATAATTATGGATTTAAAGTGTAGTGTAATGGATGGTTAGTAAAGCTCCAAGGAATTTTTCCTCCCATTTTCCAAGTTCCAGTCGGGAAACAAAAGGAAAAGAAAAATACATACATCCTACATATTACAGACCATCATACAAAAAACCCAGAAAACCCCAATCACACCACAGTGAACAAAATTATAGGACAAAATCATGCATAAATTAAGGGGGCAATTGTATACCTCTACATCCTGGAAATTCTCCAACCTCAATATGCGTGTCAGCTTCAACAAAATCTCAGACTTATTAACACTCTTCTGAACATAATAAGGGCCATCCATCAAAATGCAAACATCAATGTCACTATTTTTTAACCCAAATGAATTAGCAGCCGATCCAAAAACATGCAATGAAGCTGCAGGCCATTCTTTGTGAACATGATTCTCCAATAAAGCCAGAAATTGCTTTTGCTTCTTCGATTCTTCATCAGTCTGTTGGAGTGACCCATAAACTGCAAGAAAAGGAGCATCTAGCCGATGAATGTCACTGCGACATTCAGTCTGTCTATTAACTGTGAACATTTTCTCTGATTCTTTCGTTTCTACAGATCATGCACTAGGGTTATTTTGCCTACTCCATCTCCATCTTCATGAACAATGATATGGGGAATAAAACCCAACTTAAACAGTATATCTGACGATATAAACAGTATAAGTACGAGAAGCAAACAAGCATACGTATGTTTGCTTATTTTCACATATGATAGCATGAGTAAATACTTGCTTATGTTATTTTCAGAATATATATATATATATATATATATATATATATATATATATATATATATATATATATATATTATAATAAAAATGTGTTATTTTTGTTATGAGTAAATACACCAAACAATTATTAATGTATTTTGTATTATTTTACAAATTATGTTATTGTGTCACCTAGTAATACAAATCACATATTTTTTTTCCAATATATAAATTCTTTAAATTATAAAATCTCTTCATATCGATACTGAATTGCAGTATAGACGTTAATATTTTAATTTTTTTGTTTCAACTTTTGTAAAACTGTTCTCTCTAGCCAATTTTGAACAAAATAAGACATATTATGTGAGTGTTTTAAAGGCTGAAATAGACAATTTGTACACTAAAATATATTCCCAAAGAAAAAAATAGAGTTAAAGATAAAAGATCAAACTTTAAGTATAATAAAAAAAAATGGACAATTTTCCCCCTTCAATACCACATAGGATATGTAGAAAAAGATAATTGACTAATCCTTTTTCGAAGAAGAGAAAAACAAAGTAAAGGGAATAACATGTATATTTCATTACAAAATGAAATGATATATTTGATAATTATTTGTCTAAAATATCTAAATAAAATAACATTATATATATATATATATAGTCCGGCTCTCTCTAGCGAACTGAAGGGAGTGAATTAAGAGCGAACATGCTAAAATAATAAATAAAATAACATTTTATATTACATAAAATAACAAATGACTACAATAGCATTTATTAAATTGGTTATTGACCAAATTATTAAAGAAAAATCAAAAACAATTTGTACATAACAAAATTTGTTAAACAAGATATATATTGATTGTATTTTTTAATTGTCTATGAGTGAGTGTAATTAAAAATATCATCCAAGTTCTAACATTACTTCTTATTCATTTAGATATAAATTTTTTTTTATTAATTATTGCGCACACATACCTAAGAATCGATCTCTTAATCTCGTAGAACAAGAGTTATTGTTGGGTCAAAAACTATACGGCCAGATATAAATTATTCAAATACGTTAAGAGTTTAAAAAATTATTAAATAAAATTATTTGAAAATTTTAGATTTATTGAGACTCGTTTAAAAAAAAACAAGCAGTGCCCGAATTTTATGTGATGAATGAATGAAAGTGAGA